>JAGXJF010002407.1:0-355024 GCA_019208055.1 Stipa capillata | reverse complement strand
AGCAACGTTTTCTCTAAAATGCTATCTTACAAGAACATTTGCATGCTGAACAGATTAAGTTGGGAACGTGTCACAATTTTAGCATGGTAATCAGAAAAGTAACACACTGAAATACCCAACTTCAGTTGATGCTTCTCTTGGTGCTTTGCGACACCATCTTGGTTTTCCTCGGTGATTACGCTGCTTACACTGTCGCGCTGATCAATGTGAGGACCCAAATTTTGAGTCAATTCACATGTTTTTCCTAGCCTTGATGCTCGTGAAACTCAATTAATTAATCTGGTGCAAAATTTTGTTTTATGAACCAACTATGATGCTTAGAATGGCCGAAATCGTGATGCTAGTCTAGATCATCTTGGTCTTGGAGGGGAGGGAGGAGAGCAGAGAAGACGAGAGAGCCGAGGCGAGTACCTTCCCAAGTCTCATCTAGGCTTTTGCTGTCGACTACTTCATCCTTATTGTATGTATATTATAGTTTTATGTTTTGGCTGTGTTTTCCCCTTCATATGCAATACAATGCAATGCTACATTTCTGGGTTTTTATGTTGGGATTCCTTCGTCCGCTGCCCCTTTTTCCTTCTTCCTTCTTGTGGTTTTCGAACGATCGTTCGTAGGACCTTGTATAGATTTCTAAAAGCAAGGAAATTCAACATTTAGAAAGCAAAGCAAATTTGGACTCACATTTTGAACTTGAGGTACAGAAATAATTTTTGCCCTTTTAATATGAGTAGAAGTTGAAAAAATGGCACAAGTTTTAAACGACACAGATAAATCTATGACAAAGCCTAGATGAACCCACTCGATGGGATCCTGGAAGTGCAACATAAACCCAAACATTAGCATTGAAGATTATGAATAGGACAATGTCTCATATTCGACTAAAAACTTTAATTTACCTCTTTAATAAGGTAAACTTTGGGATCATCATATGAGCTCATCATGTGTTTGAGAACAAGATCTCGAGTCGCCGCTGTGACGAAATGAGACTCAACATATCTTTTGTACCAGTGCATTTAGTAATAATAATCTATTACTATCTATAATAATATAACACATGAGTATACCTCTGATTTAGTGCATTGAATGAAATGTAGCGTGACCTCATTGAAATCAGTTATAAGCCTGAAATGAAAAAATAAATTATATTTAGCATCTTTAACTGCATCAGTTGAGCATAATCTATTCCAAATGTCACCTGACTAAGAAAGCAGTAGCGTGCTTCATACTAAGAAGTCCCTTGAGGCTACCAATCACAACAGCATACATACCATTCCTATGCATAAGATAAGGGTGAGAATATTTTGGAGGGAAATGTGGTAACTTTCCCGTAGAAAATAAAGGCAGTGACATGCATGGGCAGCATAAATTAATCATCCTTGTTGATGCACACTGCTTAGAAAGAGAACCAATAATTCCATACCTTTCCTATCTCCATGTTGTCGATGACAAAAGGGGCACCCCTCTTGTCGGTGATAGATTATTGTGCATCGGCAATCTGCTTCACAATGAGAGGCATGATGCTCCACAATGATGGAACTACCGTCGGGGTAAGCCGTCGTGGATGCCATGCAGCCACCGCGGAAGGAGGGAGAAGGAGCCTGCAATCGTTCATGACGTCCTCCACAAGAGAAGTGATGAGTGCCTTGGAGTCCGTTACTTCAGGAAAAGAGCATTCTAGATTACGAGGCAACAATTTGTAGTCGTTCCCAGCGGGAGGAGGGAGAAGGAGCTTGCAGCATTTGGGGCATCCTCCATAGGAGAAGGGATCAAGGCCTTGGAGTCGTCCTTGGCGTCCTCACATGAGAAGCGATGAGGGCCTGGTGTCGTCCTCGGCATCCTCCACACAAGAAGTGATGAAGTCCTTGGTGTCGTCCTCGGCGTCCTCCACGTGAGAAGCGATGTGGGCCTTGGAGTCACCCTGGGCCTTTTATTTGTTAGCTTCTGAAACCATGCATGCGTGAGATCAGATTGGGGTTGTTCTAAGTGCTGCTAGGATTTTATTGTTAGATACAATTAAAAGGTTACAAGAAAGAGCATGTGTTTGGATTTTATTGTTAGATATAGGTAAAAGATTAGAAAAGAGAGCATGCTAAGGGTTAGTTAGTTTGTTTGAGGATTCTTTATTTTTACTATTTTTTTGTAAAAACTGTATTGGTTTTGGAGAGAAAACCAAGAAAATTATTTTTTTATGCGCTAGCATGTTTTAATAAAAAATGTGGTGCTCGCTGGATGGTTTTGGGCCACATCTGATGCACATGTTGCTTCTGTATGGAGAGTTTGGATTTGTTAGTTTTGTTAGTTAGGATTCTTTTAGTGTGCTAAGTATTAGTTAGTTTGTTAACAATTTCTTGTCTTTACTATCTCTTATAGAAAATGTATTGGTTTTGGAGAGAAATCAAGAAAATTATTTTTTATGCAATATCATGTTTTAGTGAAACCTGCAGACCTTACATGTTGGCAGTGAACTTGTAATTAACTGCAGCAGGCATAGTAGCCAAAACATGCTACAAAACAGATCAATATAAGCACACCAAGCACATACATATAGTTGCCAGGTTGTATAAAAAGACAAGAGATGAAACTTAGGAATACACATGATACTGACACTTAGGAATAACAAATTTAGATAAATAAAATAACTCGATTCTAAATATTATGCCCACGAAGCACATCCTACATGTTATCCCCTTGAAGGTGTGCATTTGCCGCAGCTTCGTTCCTTCACTGAACCGCGGCATGGACATAGTGTAGCACCGAGCCTGGAGCTGCAACTATAGTTGCATGAAAGCCTTTTAGTACATAGGCGAGCGACGTGTGTGGCTGGAAGATGAACTCGCACTTATCCATTGTGGTCAACCCCCTCTGTAGTATTTAGAAAATGTGAATCAGCATATATCTACAGGTTGAAATCTCAGTAAAAATAAGGACATACCTTGTGTCCTCTTGACCTCTAGTAGGGTGGCAGCTAAGGTCCAGAATTGGTATTGAACTGATCTCCAACGTGTGATGTGACACCCAACATGTTGGTCATAGACACGCATGAAAATCAACTCTCACCTGATTGAGTAAAGGTGAGTAGACAACTAATAAAATGATACACATAATATGAAACAAATAACTTGATACCATATGTTCATGATGCAAATGTCTCGTCTTGGCATGTGACGACCATATGAACGTTGGTATGATATGTCGCTCACATGCACCACCAGACCGATGATATCTTAGAAATAAGCACAAAATAAGGATAACAACAAATTAAATAAGCACAAAGCCCTCCTAGAAATTTTGAGATGATGACAAAACAATGTGTGTACCTGTGACTATTCCATCACGCTCCCTATACATGTAACACCCAAACATAACGATTAGTGTTTCGCCCTGCATTCATGCATACATGTCATCATCATCACCCACACCTTACTTAAACTTAGTTGTATATCAACTTTACTTTATAGAATATGTACATATCTCATCCTCGGTGGATATTTTAGCAAACACCAATCAACTTATTTGGCGTATTGGATAACGTCATTAGCAATACCAAGCGAGTAAGGAGTAGTGCTCTTGCCTAGACCAACCCACCCATACCTCTCCTCCGAAAACCTTTTCAAAAACCACGTGAAATGACAGCTTGACTAGGATCTCCGACTTCAAACCCTAAAGTGGCAAAACTAGGGTTGAGTGCATAGGCAAGAAAATGTGGATGAAAGTTTGCCAAACTTTGGAAACAGCCATGAAGTTGAACACTCTAGCCACTGATGAAATTTCAGAATTTTTGGAGTAACCTAAGACCTAGTTGCAGTTCAAAACGCCGAATTAGGTCAAAACTTGGGGTTGAACTAGAAACCCAGTTCAAACAAGCTCCAAATCAATTCAAACTTCTGCAGTAGGTCCTATAAAACAAATTGAACATCCTGTAAAAATTTCAAAATTTTTGGAGCCCAAATTGCACATAAAATGACGCAGATACTGTTTCTATTGCCATATAAAAAGAAAAAGGAAAGGTTTAAAAGAAAAAGAAAAGGGCCGAGGCCCTTTGGGCCGCCTCGGCTGGCCCACTCATCCCGCCGGATCCCCCCCTCTCTCTCTCCCGCTGCCATCCCGGGCCCGCCTGTCATCCTCTCCTCCCTCCTCTCCCGCGCCCGGGCCCCACCAGTCAGCCCTCCCGCTCCACGTCGCCGTCGCCGAGCGGCCATGGTGGGCGGCGCCCCACCCATCCCGACCGGCCGCCGCCGTATTTAAGGCCGGTCCGGACCGTGCCCTCCTCTCCTCCCCGTTCCGACAGCCGCCCGTGCTCTCCTTTCCTCCCCCTCTTCTACACCCGAGACCAAAACCCTAGCAACCTCGCCGCCGAAGCTCCCGCCGCCGCGTTCTTCCTCCTCTCCGGTCTGCTCTCCGTCGAGAAATTCCCGTCGCTCCGTGGTCCTCCGACCTTTAATACTTCTCCCCGAGCTTCCTTCTCTCCTCCCTAACGCCCCCGTTTCTTCCCTGTTGTAGATCCGTGCTTGAGGAGCTCCGACGCCGTCACTCCGGTCACCGCCGCCCCTAGCTCCGTCGCCACCTTCCCTCCGGCCTTCCCCAGCCTCCCCGCGTCGCCGCATCCGCCTCAGGGTGAGCCACCGCCGCTCCCCGTCGAGTCCCCGAGCTCACCGCCGCCCCTAGCGCCTTCAGCCTCCTCTCCGGCGAGGTCGCCGCCGCCGGTTTCCTTCTCCGGTCGGGTCCAGGGAAGAGAAAAGAGAGGGAGGGGGTGAGGGAGTGATGAGGCCACGTGGCCTCTTTTCATTTGGCCACGGGTGCTCATGCGGGTCCCGCAGGTCAGTGGGTTGAGGTTATGGGCTGAGGATTTGGGGTGAACCTCGGCCGGGTGCGCGTAGGAAATTGGGAATTGACCTAGGTAGCGCTCGGGTAGATTTAGCAGATTAGTCCTCGCAGATTAGAGTTAGGGTTTGATTTAGGGTTTCCGACAAATTTCAAATTGCGATAACCTTCAAACCGTAGATCCGATTGCAACAAATTTTATATATTTGGAAAGCTTATGAAATTATCTACAACATGGCTGGAATAAAACTTCAAGATTTGAAATGTAAAATTGAGCGAATTGAGTTTAAAGTAGTTCCTTGCAACTCAGACGATGATTTTCCATCATGCGTAACTTTTAAACCGTAACTCCAAATTTAGCGAACTTTATATCCATGGAAAACCTTATGAGATTTCCTGCAATTTGGCTTAAACCTAATTTCCAGAACTTCAATTGATACCTTGGTCACTTGGCGTAAACCCTACGTTCCCCTCTCGATAAGCGACACCTTTTCGATAAACCCTAACTTCGCGATAGTAACTCTAAATCGGACGTTTTCAGTGGCGCTAGGTTTGTACTTCTAAATACTTCCCTAATACTCACATTACAGACCATGATTATCTATTTAGGCTGGTAATCTTTAACCCTCATCATACAATCGCATAAAATGACATGCATGTTTCACATCATTTATCATGCATACATGCTGAACCTTATAATTTCTTTTGTCGTTCTCTTTTCCGGTTCTTCGCGTTGTTATAAAAGAGCCCGAAGAAGGAGACAACCCGGCTTACGACTCCACGCAAGATCAGGAACAACTAGAGCAAGGCAAGCAGAGCTTGTTGCATCCCTCTCCTGTTACTTATGTTCTTTCACATGGATGTGCTTGAGCGGGAATATTTAATTGAATTGTTGCGTAGAATGGGCAAGACTAGCATGTTAGGATGTGTTACATTTTATGTTCAGCTCTGGCTGAGATTTAACTTGATGGCCTAATAACTGAAACTTTCTAAAGTGAGATGCGAGAGGCGAGGGTGTGCACGATGAATACGGTTGGTGCAAAGAGAAGTGAAAGAGGCAACCCCCGGAGCAACTAGAGTTTTGTCGTCGCACCAACTTGAGGTTATTTCATCGTGTTACTTCCCTTATCACACGTGGACGTCACCGGAATCACCGCTATGGGTTTACCTGATGGCAAGTCTCGGTCACTTGGGAGATTAGCTACCTCCAGGTGAAGAGCACTCGATATCCCCATGGTGGCTGGATTGCCGGTAACGATCCGAGAGATGAAAAATTAATATGTGTATACGATGGATAAGTTTTGGATTTAATATGTGGGCTGTCCCAATTGACTTGGAAATGGTCAAGTGAATACGGTTAGGATTGAGCATTGAGATGTATGAGATCTGCCCTGTGCTTTACCTGTTAGTTTCCCTGTTATACTGTTGATTCCCGTCTTAAATTGTATATTGTTACTCTGAGAAGCATCATGTTTACTCCTGTTGTAGTAAATCCATGTGTAGGACATTTAATCAAGCACGAATAAGTCTTGCGAGTACTTTTGTACTCACCTAGGTTATTCCTAGAGCTTGCAGGTGAGCCGGTGGTCGAGGACTTTTTCGACGACGCTTGAAATTGTGTTTTCCTCGGTAGTGTTCGACTTATGGGATTGTTGTGGGAATGTTTTGGACAGTGGTCGACGCGCCGCTGTGGGTCTTGCTTATTTCTTCCGCTGCTACTCGTTTAACTTTATGGATTCGACTAAAACTTTCGGTTATAGCCGAGTGATGTAATATTTGTTCACAATGTGGGACAGTTAGTATTATTATCGTATCAGTAGTGCTTTGTTGTGATATTCAAGTTGTTATTCGGGCTGCCCATATGCAATGTGTGTATGATATGAAGTGTATGGGTATGTCGTGAAGAGTTACGGTTGTTCCCCTTTTTACTATGTCGAGCAGGAATCGGTTGAGTGACCCGCTGGCTGAGATGCTGTGCCGGCCAGGCAGGGTGTGGGTGTATTCTACCGGGCTTTCGAGCGACCCACTAGCTTCCGAGCTAGGTTAGGGTGTGGGTAGAATCGCCGGGCTCCTCCGACCTTGCTTTGCGTGGTAGAATCCGGGAACGACTCTAAACCTTCACCGGATCAGGGAATCGTATGTGGTTCTAGGGAAGTTTAGTCGCTTCCGGCCGGCTTGCGTTGGTCAGGTGTCGGATCACTCCGCCTCGGTGAGTACGACGCAGGTACCGTGCCACCAGGTCGACTGGTCCTTCGGCCCTTGGCGACCATTCGTTCCCCTAATCATATGCAATTCCGGGTCCGTGACAGCTTGGTATCAGAGCCGAGCTGACCGTAGGAAGCCAATTGCAGGTGGTCGTTAGATAGGACTTGGCGTTGCCGAGAAAACTATTTAAAACGTTAAACCCTATGTTTAAAATTAATAAGTAGATTGCTTTTTATTCCTTACCCTCATCGCTCTTAGTTCTGAATGTTCTCCTCTATTGCATTTGTTTTTCCTTGTGTGGCTAACCCTATCCTCTCTAACCCTAAAATTGTATAGGATGGTGTACAACATTGTGACCGACCCGAACCCAGCTGGGAAGTTGGGCCACCCTGTTATGGAGAATGTTGGAACACCTCGATGTGCCCACAGGAAGACCTCCCCGCTTTTCATGCCAAGACCTATGAGGCTCACAGGGAAGGTTCATTTTTGGATGGGATGGGTTACAGTGAGAGCCCCTGATCTGGATCAGACTTTTACGGCACCCAGAGCTGGTGATAATGACGCCCGACTTGAAGCAGCTAGGAAAGCGGTCCTCTATATACGGCATCATTTTGATGACATCTTCCTATTCTCCCAGTTCTCGTCTCATTCCCCAGTCAAGTAATGGAGGCGACAACATTTTGGTACCAGCGCCAAGCGACGACGAAGAAGATGAGACTGAGCTGGAGACAGCCAATCACATTGTCTCTGCGGAAATAATGTACGATGGGTTGTATTTGGATTATGGAAATGCTACTCGGGAGGTGGAACGGCTGACAAGAGCTAACCGCAAGCTCCGTTCTGAATTGCGCCGAAGATAGCGTGTCGCGAATGGAGATGAATCATCCTGTGGCGAGAACCAGTATGTCCCGGTGTGAGAGCCGACTCCAACTCCACCTAAGGAGGTCAGTCAGCCCCAGAGTTCTGGAGCAAACGCCACATAGGAGGATGACATCCCGACAGTACCTCCGGCTCTTCACCCCAATGCCTTCCCAAGTTGGTCCCTCAGCCCCAGCTTCTACCCATGAAGCTGCACCACCCGCCGCTGCAGAAGAAGAAGAAGAGGACCCTTCGATTCGTGTGTGGTACACCACCAATAACCCACCGACCGACGAAGAGTAGGACGAGTGGTTGGAGGATAGGATTCAGAAGTACCCAGCCCTAAGAGTTAGTTGTCATAGTGCTGATTGGATTCTAGAGTCAAGTTGTTGATCTCTTTTGTGGTGTAAGCTGAACCAAATTCTAGGGTTAAGGTATCTTTGGAACCATGTAATTGGGTATCGGTGGCTGCCATTTTGACACATTGTTGATGCTTATTTCACCATAAGGGTGATTTAAACCGCAGCCCCACACATGAACTCCGACGAACGTATTAATGCATCCGTGTGTTATTGTCTATCGTTCTCGCAATTGTTTTGTGCCTCATTTTCTCGTGAAAGTGTGTATGAAACGATGTGCCATATCTTTGGTTACCTTGCTATACCCTTGTGGAAATATCTTGGATTTCCCAAGTTTCCAACTCCTTTATCTCATCCGGTGTCTTCTGATTTCAGCAGCATGGCATCTGGAACCCGTGGAGCCGCTCGCGGGCGTCGTGAGCGTGAAGAAGAAGAAGTGCCACCCCCACCCCAGCAACCCAACATCGCCGATCTCTTGGCCACCCAGAACCGGATCCTAGAGCAGTTAGTGCGCAATCAAGGCGCAGGAGGTGGTCAAGGCAGAGGCAGTCTGTCTGATTTTCAGAGGACCCAACCCGCTACTTTTGATCGGGCCGATGATCCCCTTGAGGCGGATAACTGGATCCGCACGATTGAAAGGAAGCTTCAGCTGGCCCAGTGTGCTGAAGAGGACAAGGGTCAACTTCGCCTCCCACTACCTCGAGGGAGCTGCAGCAGATTGGTGGGAGAACTTCCTCGCCATGCAAGCTCAAGGACATGTGGTCACGTGGGCCGAGTTCCGAACCGGCTTCCGTGAGTTCCCACATCCCCTCCGGTATCATGGCGCTGAAGAAAGAAGAGTTCCGTGATCTTCGCCAAGGCAAGAAGCCCATCCTAGAGTTCCTTCGCGAGTTCAATCACCTAGCGCGGTATGCCTCGCGTGAAGTGTCCACGGATGAAGACAAGGTGGAGAAGTTTATGGGCAAACTGAATGAGGAAATGCAAGCCAAGCTCGCCACCGTGGATGTGCACAACTTCCAACGCCTCGTGGACAAAGCCATTAAAGTGGAAGCGAAGGAATCAGCCCTCAGTCAGTCCCGCAAGCGCGAGAGGGAGTTACAAAAATCTGCAGGGAGCAGTTCGCAGAAACCGCGGGCGTGGCAGCCACAACCACCCCGTCCTGCAGGGCCGTATCCGCCAAGACCACAAGGCTACGTGCCCCGTCCTCAGCAGCAAGGTTACCAGCCCCTCCCCAGGGTGGACAGCCACCGTCCAATGTGGATTTCAGCAAGGTCAAGTGCTATAACTGTGGGAATATGGGGCATTATGCAAACCGTTGCTCCCTTCCGCGCAAGGCGCACACTTTTGCCCCCAACTTGCAGCAAGCCGCTCAAGCTAGTGGAGGCTCCCAAGTCAGAGGACCAGTTCCCAACAAGCCCCAAGTCCCTGGCCGTGGCAGGGTGAACCACGTCACAGCCGAAGAAGCACAGGATGCGCCAGAGGTGGTGCTGGGTACGCTCTCCGTGAACTCAACTCCTGCCACCGTTCTTTTCGATTCCGGAGCATCCCATTCCTTTATATCCAGCAAGTTTGCACATGATAATCATGTTCCCTCATCAGCATTGCATCATCCCCTAATTGTTGCAACACCCGGCTCAGAAATGAGAACCGAGCTGTTTGCGAGGGTGTTAAGGTAGAGATTGGCGGGGAGATGTTTATGGCCAACATGGTAGTTCTGGGATCAGCAGGATTAGATGTTATATTAGGCATGAATTGGTTGATCCAGCATAAAGCCAAGATAGACTGTGCCAGAAGGTCAGTGTCCCTTACCTCTGAGTCCGGTAAGGAAGTGATGTTCATGTCCTCATCCCCATCAGGGTGTCTCTTTGCCCTGAGTGGTACCCAGGACCAGGGAATTGAGCTTGTTCCCGTAGTATGCGAGTATCCGGATGTCTTCCCTGAGGAATTGCCGGGTATGCCCCCTGATCGTGCAGTAGAGTTTGTTATCGATCTTCCACCTGGAACCGCCCCTGTCTCGAGGCGCCCCTATTGGATACCCCCGAATGAACTGATAGAGATGAAGAAGCAAATCAAAGAGCTTGAGGACAAAGGATTCATTAGACCTAGTTCCTCGCCATGGGGTTGTCGAGCCATGTTTGTGAAAAGAAGGATTCAAGCCTAAGGATGGTAGTTGACTACCGCCCGTTGAACGAACTTACAGTGAAGAACAAATACCCACTTCCCCGGATTGATGACCTTTTTGATCAGCTAACCGGAGCCTGTGTTTTCTCCAAGATCGATCTCCGGTTGGGCTACAACCAAATAAAAATCAGATCTGAAGACATTCCGAAAGACAGCCTTTACCACTCGCTATGGGTCGTACGAGTATACTGTTATGTCTTTCGGTCTGACCAATGCCCCTTCCACCTTCATGCAACTCATGAATTCCGTGTTCATGGAATATTTGGATCGATTTGTGGTCATCTTCATCGACGACATCCTCATCTATTCCAAGTCTAAACCGAAGCATGAAGACCACTTGAGAATGGTACTTGACAAACTCCGTGAGCATCGTCTGTATGCCAAGTTCTCAAAGTGTGAGTTTTGGAAGCGTCAAGTGGAGTTCTTGGGTCATGTGCTATCAGCTGAAGGCGTTGCAGTAGATCTGAGCAAGGTGCAAGCCGTCCAAGAATGGAAACAGCCCAAGTCAGTTACCCAGATCCACAGTTTCCTCGTTTGGCAGGATATTACCGCCGCTTTATCGAAGGTTTCTCTTCCATAGCCAAGCCACTGACCACCCTGTTGAAGAAGGACAATAAGTTTATATGGTCCGACAAGTGCGAAGCAAGTTTTCAAGAGCTCAAAAAGAGACTGACCTCAGCCCCTGTGCTTGTCCTCCCGGACATCCACAAGGACTTCGAGATCTATTGCGATGCTTCTCGAAATGGGTTAGGATGTGTGCTCATGCAGGAGGGTCGCGTGGTGGCCTATGCGTCACGTCAATTGCGTCCTCATGAAGTCAATTACCCTACCCACGACTTGGAATTGGCCGCCGTGGTGCATGCCCTGAAGATTTGGCGCCATTACCTCATTGGTAATCGCTGCGAAATCTATTCTGACCATAAGAGTTTGAAATATTTGTTCACCCAACCAGATTTGAACCTTCACCAAAGAAGATGGCTTGAGCTCATTAAGGACTACGATTTGGGTCTAAACTATACCCCCGGCAAGGTGAATGTCGTAGCAGATGCTCTTATCCGGAAGGCCTATTGCAACAACGCGATGATCCAAGCGCAGCAGCCACCCCTCCATGAGGAGTTTCAGCGGCTCAATCTTGGGATAGTTGAGCATGGTACCCTTACCGCTCTGGCAGTAAAACCAACCCTGGAAGACCAGATCAAGGCTGCCCAAATTCAGAATGTCGGTATGCAGAAAATCAGGGAGAAGGTGAAGAATGGTACAACCACGTGCTTCACCGAAGATGAAGAAGGAATTCTATGGTTTGCGAAGCGTCTTGTGGTACCCAAGGATCAGAAATTAAAGGACCTAATCCTTCACGAAGCACATAACTCCCCGTTGTCCATCCATCCCGGCAGCACAAAGATGTATCAAGACATTCGTCACCGATTCTGGTGGACCCGAATGAAAAGAGAAATCACACGATTCGTTGCCGAGTGCGACGTGTGCCGTCGTGTGAAGGCCGAACATCAGAGACCAGCGGGCCTGCTTCAGCCACTCCCTATTCTTGAGTGGAAATGGGAAGAGATTGGTATGGATTTTGTGGTAGGCTTGCCGAAATCCCCGAAGGGCAATGATGCAATATGGGTGATTGTGGATCGCCTTTCCAAAGCCGCTCACTTCATCCCCGTGAAGACCACACATAAAGTGAGCCACCTAGCAAGGTTGTATATCACCCGGATTGTTTGTCTCCATGGTGTTCCCAAGAGGATCGTTTCAGATCGAGGCACCCAATTCACCAGCCGGTTCTGGAAATGTCTACACAAGGTTATGGGGACTTCTCTATCTTTTAGCACCGCATTTCATCCTCAAACCGGAGGTCAGGTTGAGCGGACAAATCAAATCCTTGAGGACATGTTGAGGTCATGTGCACTCACATTGGTTTCCAACTGGGAAGACTGCTTGCCATATGCAGAGTTTGCCTACAATAACAGTTATCAATCTAGCCTCGGTATGGCCCCTTTTGAAGTGCTCTATGGAAGGAAATGTAGGACTCCACTAAACTGGTCCGAGACCGGCGAGAGGCAATTCTTTGGACCTAATCCTATTGAAGAAGCCGAAGATCTAGTTCAACTCATACGGGAACGTCTTCGCGAAGCTCAGTCCAGATAGAAAAGCTATGCCGATCCTCATCGCCGAGAAGTTACATTTCAGATTGGGGATAGTGTGTATCTCAAGGTCACTCCATTCAGAAGTGTCCGCCGCTTTGCAATGAAAGGAAAGCTAGCTCCTCGTTATATCGGTCCTTATCGAATCCTAGCCAAACGAGGAACCGTCGCATACCAATTGGAATTGCCCGCTTGGCTGTCTCGGATGCATGATGCTTTCCATGTGTCCCAACTCAAAGCTTGCCATCGAGTCCCCGAGACGAAGATCAACCCTGAGATGGAAGAACTGCATGAAGATCTTACATATCGGGAACACCCGGTATGCATTCTCGATGAAGCAGAGCGCAAAACCCGGAGTCGCACCATCAAGTTCTTCAAGGTGCAATGGAGCAACCACATTGAAGATGAAGCTACATGGGAACATGAAGGTTGGCTCAAGACCGAGTTTCCATCCTTGTTTGTCGACCGTTAGATATCTCGGGTCGAGATCTTTTTAAGGGGGGGTAGGTTTTGTAACACCCAAACTTAACGATTAGGGTTTTGCCCTGTATTCATGCATACATGTCATCATCATCACCCACACCTTACTTAAACTTAGTTGTATATCAACTTTACTTTATAGAATATGTCCATATCTCATCCTCGGTGGATATTTTAGCAAACACCAATCAACTTATTTGGCGTATTGGATAACGTCATTAGCAATACCAAGCGAGTAAGGAGTAGTGCTCTTGCCTAGACCAACCCACCCATACCTCTCCTCCGAAAACCTTTTCAAAAACCACGTGAAATGATAGCTTGACTAGGATCTCCGACTTCAAACCCTAAAGTGGCAAAACTAGGGTTGAGTGCATAGGCAAGCAAATGTGGATGAAAGTTTGCCAAACTTTGGAAACAGCCATGAAGTTGAACACTCTAGCCACTGATGAAATTTCAGAATTTTTGGAGTAACCTAAGACCTAGTTGCAGTTCAAAACGCCGAATTAGGTCAAAACTTGGGGTTGAACTAGAAACCAGTTCAAACAAGCTCCAAATCAATTCAAACTTCTGCAGTAGGTCCTATAAAACAAATTGAACATCCTGTAAAAATTTCAAAATTTTTGGAGCCCAAATTGCACATAAAATGACGCAGATACTGTTTCTATTGCCATATAAAAAGAAAAAGGAAAGGTTTAAAAGAAAAAGAAAAGGGCCGAGGCCCTTTGGGCTGCCTCGGCCGGCCCACTCATCCCGCCGGATCCCCCCCTCTCTCTCTCCCGCTGCCATCCTGGGCCCGCCAGTCATCCTCTCCTCTCTCCTCTCCCGCGCCCGGGCCCACCAGTCAGCCCTCCCGCTCCACGTCGCCGTCGCCGAGCGGCCATGGTGGGCGGCGCCCCACCCATCCCGACCAGCCGCCGTCGTATTTAAGGCCGGTTCGGACCGTGCCCTCCTCTCCTCCCCGTTCGGACAGCCGCCCGTGCTCTCCTCTCCTCGCCCTCTTCTACACCCAAGACCAAAACCCTAGCAACCTCGCCGCCGAAGCTCCCGCCGCCGCGTTCTTCCTCCTCTCCGGTCTGCTCTCCGTCGAGAAATTCCCGTCGGCTCCGTGGTCCTCCAACCTCTAATCCTTCTCCCCGAGCTCCCTTCTCTCCTCCCTAACACCCCCGTTTCTTCCCCGTTGTAGATCCGTGCTTGAGGAGCTCCGACGCCGTCACTCCGGTCACCGCCGCCCCTAGCTCCGTCGCCACCTTCCCTCCGGCCTTCCCCAGCCTCCCCGCGTCGCCGCATCCGCCTCAGGGTGAGCCACCGCCGCTCCCCGTCGAGTCCCCGAGCTCACCGCCGCCCCTAGCGCCTTCAGCCTCCTCTCCGGCGAGGTCGCCGCCGCCGGTTCCTTCCCCGGTCGGGTCCAGGGGAGAGAAAAGAGAGGGAGGGGGTGAGGGAGTGATGAGGCCACGTGGCCTCTTTTCATTTGGCCACGGGTGCTCATGCGGGTCCCGCAGGTCAGTGGGTTGAGGTTATGGGCTGAGGATTTGGGGTGAACCTCGGCCGGGTGCGCGTAGGAAATTGGGAATTGACCTAGGTAGCGCTCGGGTAGATTTAGCAGATTAGTCCTCGCAGATTAGGGTTAGGGTTTGATTTAGGGTTTCCGACAAATTTCAAATTGCGATAACTTTCAAACCGTAGATCCGATTGCAACAAATTTTATATATTTGGAAAGCTTATGAAATTATCTACAACATGGCTGGAATAAAACTTCAAGATTTGAAATGTAAAATTGAACCGAATTGAGTTTAAAGTAGTTCCTTGCAACTCAGACGATGATTTTCCATCATGCGTAACTTTTAAACCGTAACTCCAAATTTAGCGAACTTTATATCCATGGAAACCTTATGAGATTTCCTACAATTTGGCTTAAACCTAATTTCCAGAACTTCAATCGATACCTTGGTCACCTGGCGTAAACCCTATTTCCCCTCTCGATAAGCGACACCTTTTCGATAAACCCTAACTTCGCGATAGTAACTCTAAATCGGACGTTTTCAGTGGCGCTAGGTTTGTACTTCTAAATACTTCCCTAATACTCACATTACAGACCATGATTATCTATTTAGGCTGGTAATCTTTAACCCTCATCATACAATCGCATAAAATGACATGCATGTTTGACATCCTTTATCATGCATACATGCTGAACCTTATAATTTCTTTTGTCGTTCTCTTTTCCGGTTCTTCGCGTTGTTTATAAAAGAGCCCAAAGAAGGAGACCACCGGCTTACGACTCCACGCAAGATCAGGAACAACTAGAGCAAGGCAAGCAGAGCTTGTTGCATCCCTCTCCTGTTACTTATGTTCTTTCACATGGATGTGCTTGAGCGGGAATATTTAATTGAATTGTTGCGTAGAATGGGCAAGACTAGCATGTTAGGATGTGTTACATTTTATGTTCAGCTCTGGCTGAGATTTAACTTGATGGCCTAATAACTGAAACTTTCTAAAGTGAGATGCGAGAGGCGAGGGTGTGCATGATGAATACGGTTGGTGCAAAGAGAAGTGAAAGAGGCGACCCCCGGAGCAAGTAGAGTTTTGTCGTCGCACCAACTTGAGGTTATTTCATTGTGTTACTTCCCTTATCATACGTGGACGTCACCGGAATCACCGCTATGGGTTTACCTGATGGCAAGTCTCGGTCACTTGGGAGATTAGCTACCTCCAGGTGAAGAGCACTCGATATCCCCATGGTGGCTGGATTGCCGGTAACGATCCGAGAGATGAAAAATTAATATGTGTATATGATGGATAAGTTTTGGATTTAATATGTGGGCTGTCCCAATTGACTTGGAAATGGTCAAGTGAATACGGTTAGGATTGAGCATTGAGATGTATGAGATCTGCCCTGTGCTTTACCTGTTAGTTTTCCCTGTTATACTGTTGATTCCCGTCTTAAATTGTATATTGTTACTCTGAGATGCATCATGTTTACTCCTGTTGTAGTAAATCCATGTGTAGGACATTTAATCAAGCACGAATAAGTCTTGCGAGTACTTTTGTACTCACCTAGGTTATTCCTAGAACTTGCAGGTGAGCCGGTGGTCGAGAACTTTTTTGACGACGCTTGAAATTGTGTTTCCTCGGTAGTGTTCGACTTACGGGATTGTTGTGGGAATGTTTTGGACAGTGGCCGATGCGCCGCTGTGGGTCTTGCTTAGTTCTTCCGCTGCTACTCGTTTAACTTTATGGATTCGACTAAAACTTTCGGTTATAGCCGAGTGATGTAATATTTGTTCACAATGTGGGCAGTTAGTATTATTATCGTATCATAGTGCTTTGTTGTGATGTACAAGTTGTTATTCGGGCTGCCCATATGCAATGTGTGTATGATATGAAGTGTATGGGTATGCCGTGAAGAGTTACGGTTGTTCTCCTTTTTAGTATGTCGAGCAGGAATCGGTTGAGTGACCCGCTGGCTGAGATGCTGTGCCAGCCAGACAGGGTGTGGGTGTATTCTACCGGGCTTTCGAGCGACCCACTAGCTTCCGAGCTAGGTTAGGGTGTGGGTAGAATCGCCGGGCTCCTCCGACCTTGCTTTACGTGGTAGAATCCGGGAACGACTCTAAACCTTCACCGGATCAGGGAATCGTATATGGTTCTGGGAAGTTTAGTCGCTTCCGGCCGGCTTGCGTTGGTCAGGTGTCGGATCACTCCGCCTCAATGAGTACGGCGCAGGTACCATGCCACCAGGTCGACTGGTCCTTCGGCCCTTGGCGACCATTCGTTCCCCTAATCATATGCAATTCCGGGTCCGTGACAATACACCTCCTAGAAATCCATAAACCGAGGCGGAAGCAAAGGATTGCTTATTTGCCTCCTAGCAGCACGTACAACGGTTCGTGTGTGCAAGCTAACAAAGAAGTTGTAGCGGACAGCTAAGACCACGTCGAGGGGCATGTCGGTTGGCTGAAAACCCATGTTCATGAATAAGTAGACCGAGCCGCTCTGAAGCGACTCATCGAAGCGATCGGCTTGTTCTGCGTAGGCGAGCGCTTCCATTCTCATCCCCTAAAAAATATATTTCCAATCAGACTTATAGGTTGCTTAAGTAAATTTGTGAATTTCTTACCGTCGGATCAGCAAGTATCACACACTGGATTCGGACTCCTTGTCTAGTTTCTTTGACGTGTGCCTTGTATAGCACCTTGGCGTAGATGTTCTAGGTCGTGTAGTAGATGTGCATGGTTGAAAATTCATCAAACCGTGCATCCCTGCATAGTTTAATGACTGACATTTGTGAGGAGGTGTATTCATCAATCTAAATAGCAAACATGATTAAATGTGAGTGACATGCCTGCTGAACTGAGTGAAAATGGAAGCTTCCATTGGTGTTGTAGCTTGCACACGTTTAGAGCTTAATGGGAGGTAAGGGATCACCATGTTGCTGTGAGGGAATAGTGGTTGGTGCAGCAAGATAAATGTAGTGCTGTTATACACTCTAGAATCGTGGAGAGAATAGTGAATAAAGAACATGTGGTGTAGCAGGAAGGCATTTTATAGCCACGACTATAAAATTTTTGCTTGGCGGGAATCTTGAAAATTCAAAATTTAGGGCCAAGCTGATCTGTTTTGGGCTGTTAGCAGTTTGTTGGGTTGTTAGTAGTTTGTTGTAAGATAAGATTTGGTAGTTAGGCTGCATAGTCTATATCCAATGCCTCTAACAAACCTTAACAAACTCTTAACAAATTTAGCAACCTCTAAAAAGAGTCCTATCAGCTCAACCTTGGCTGAGTAAGATTGCTTGACAACATGTGTGAATTTTGCAGCTTTTAGAATGTGTGAAAAGGAGTTCCTAGTCATAATGGAATTAACAGTGCCTTTGTGACATAGGCTAACCAACTATACAAGATTTGAGTTGGCCAATTAATCTATCTAAGTGAGATCACTTGATCTATGGTCTCATATTCAAGACAAACCCGTAGTCTAGCTCCCAGCCAACATGCAATAATGCATGTTCCCCCTTATCATGCTACCAACACCAATGCCTAAACCAGTCATTTGCTTTTTCTCCGTAGATAAGAACAGAAATTCTGAAAAGTTACTCTGCAAGCGATTGCCAGTGCTAGGAACACTTTTTTGGGTCCTCTGTGTTGGTTATAGCTGTGCAAAATTGTTATTTTGGCGATGATTCCTGTGGCTGATTGGGTGACATTGGAGTGGGTAGAGCGAAATTTGTTGGATACAAATTAAAATCGAATAAAGCGGAAACAGAATAAGACAATGATGAATTCTTTGTGATTTTTGTCCACTATTCTTCCATCACTTATTTCAACAGAAGTTAGGCTGCATTGAATTAATGAAATGTTGGCAAGTGTCTTTTGACGAGCAAATAGCTTTGTCCTCTTTCAGTTTCAATCTATTGTCTACATCTCACAACTCTATTAGAATCTGCCAATGATTTGTATCACCTTACAATAATGGACTGGATGAATAACTGATTGGTGTGAAATAAGGAATCCAGTCTGGGAGCAAGTCAGTGTCATGAATTTATTATACCAGTAATAATTTGGACATACATTAGCATGTGAAAATTAACTGGATTTGAGCTGGTCTATTATCATAAGTAAAGTTGAAGTATTAAAGTTCCACATTTTCTTTGGATCAGACTGAGTGAACTGCATTAGTATGTGTGTATGTATGCACACATATGTATGCTGTGAAGTTGGCGGAGAGCTACACAAGAGCCAATCACCTTTGGTTCGATCCATGCCGCATTAGGCTCCACTACTACAGATTCCATTTAATGGGACGCCACCTGTACAGACGGCAACTCGGAGCCGTCTATACAGTGCGTAGCACAGACGGTTCCAAACGCAAACCGTCTGAGAAAATAACTACCAGCGATGGTGCACAAGCGGGACGCTAGCTACAGTATAGACGGTTCCTATGAGGAACCGTCGGACCGTCTGTACTGCGAAGGATAGCACAGTACAGATGGTTCCCAACTGTGTGATATTAGTATAGACGGTTCCAGTTTGGAACCGTCTGTACTGTTAGGGATAGTACAGGCGGTTCCCAACTTGTACCGTCTGTACAAATATCACAGACGGTCCCAGTTGGGAACTGTCTGTACTGTGAGAGATAGTACAGGCGGTTCCCCACTCGGACCGTCTGTACTAATAGTACAGGCTGTTCCCAAGTGGGAACCGTCTGTGCTATATATTGAATTGGCCAGTGCCGCTTCGTCTTCTCGCGCATCGCTTCATACTCCTCTTCACGTCGCTTCGCTCCCTCCGCCTGGACCGCCTCTTCCAAATAAGAACTGCACTTCCACCTCCGCCCAATCCATTCCCCTCTTGCTCCTTCTCTCCTCCGCAATGGCGAGTGTGCCATCGTCATCACCGGCGCCGCCCGTCCCATCGCCCTCCTCGGGTCTGCCGTCGCCAATTAGTTCACCATCCAACTACTCGTCCAACGAGGACTCGCCGGTAGTGAAGGTGATCTCCTCTGACGAGGAGACTAACTGCTTGGCCGATTGGAGTCCGTCGACCTCCGATGACACCGATTGGATGTCAGAGGAGGAGACCGATGAGGCCGACGAGGAGGAGGATGAAGATGACGACGACGACAACGATGACGAGGATGAGGATGGCGGTGGCTGTCGGAGTATTATTCCGGCAATACTGAATATGGGGCGGTGTGAGCACAGCAAATCCAGATGGGTGCACACGGGAGACATGATTTAGACAGGTTCAGGCCCTCACGGAGAGGTAATACCCTATGTCCTGTGTTTGGTAGCTAATATAGCTTGAATCCCGAGCGCCGCAAGCCCTTGAGGATTGATCTCGAGGTTGCTTGAGCTATGAAACAATGGAGATAGCCTATGACTAAAAACTCTTGCCAATCGGAGGTCCCCTACCAGGCCTTATATAGGCGACCGAGATAGGGTTACAAGAGTCCGGATCGATTAACAGATTGATTTCCTAATTAGTTACAACAGATTCCGGGTATGCCGGGCATGTATTAGTCCATGTCTTGCACTCCACGTTGATGAGGCGCCCCCGTGTAAAGGTCGGACTCCGAGTGGTCGGCTCGGCCCACCCTATGGCCAGAGGGCCGGATTCGTCCTCCTTGATGATACCCGGGTGCCATGTCATCATCAGCGGCAGTCTAGAGCAGCAGGACCAGCAGGGCGCCGCTGTCGCCCACGGGTACTGTACGGAGGACGGCTGGGAGGACACCATCAAGGACGACGACGGCAGCGACGGCAGTGTCGGCGACGACGCTGCCTCCACGGCGATGATGGCCTCCACGGCGATGACGGCGCGATCGGCCCCGCCCAACAAGAGGCGTCGACTTAATTAGATAGTTAGTTTTTTAAGGAATTAATTAGATAGCTAATTACTACCACTTTGTAAAAATTAGTACTACTTTGTATTAATTAGTTTTCAAATATTACCTATATTAGCCTTCCGTACCGTGTTCTGTTCCGATCGTTCGATCTCCAAAAATCACAAAAACTATCATAGACGGCTCCAAACGCGAACCGTCTGAGAAAATATCTACGCACGATGGCAGACGCCACAGTACAGATGGTTCCTCAACTGGGACCGTTTATAATATTAGTACGGACGGTTCCTATTGGGAGCCGTCTGTACTATGCCGTCCCGCTTGTTTGCCATCGTGCGTAGATATTTTCTCAAACGGTTCACGTTTGGAGCCGTCTGAGAAAATGACGAACGGCACAGTACAGACGGTTCTTGGGAACCGTCTGTGCTATTTGTACAGATGGTTCCCTACTTGGAGCTGTCTGTACAAATAACTACATAAGCTCACTCCCAGCTCGATTCGCCGCTATCGCCATTGTCGCCGGCCCTCTTCCTGACTTCCT
This sequence comes from Stipa capillata, assembly GCA_019208055.1. NCBI lineage: Eukaryota > Viridiplantae > Streptophyta > Magnoliopsida > Poales > Poaceae > Stipa > Stipa capillata. The sequence goes on along the minus strand of JAGXJF010002407.1, from coordinate 334,097 downwards.
CTCGAGCAGCCCGCATATGCAGTCGCACCAGGAAGAGCTAGCGAACCTCGTGCTAGAAGGAATCAAGCTCAGGGCACTGCAAGCCTTGCTCGCCGACGACCTCACCGAGTTGCCGCCACCCGCTCGCCGTCGCCGCTGTCATCTCCGGCCTCCCCAGCGTCGGCCGACTCTTCCTATAGCTCCACGGTGAGCCACAGAACTTTCCAGTGCCCTTCCCCCCCTTGATTCCATGCTAGATGATCGAGTCCCCTCGATCGGTAGCTAGCTAGCTCGCTTTGTGGAATTGATCGAATGGCGCGCCGCCGCGGGGGAAACCGTCCCCACTCCGAACACCGGTGAGCTGGTCGTCCACAGCTCCTTTTTCGAGCGGGGGTTCTCGGTGCCGGTCCACCCCTTTCTGCGGGGGCTGCTCTACTTCTACAGGCTGGAGCTGCACAACCTCAACCCCAACAGCATGCTCCACATCTCGTGCTTCATCACGCTGTGCGAATGCTATCTCGGCATCCGACCGCACTTCACCCTGTGGAAGCACCTGTTCATGGTGAAGCCGCAGCCAAGAAGAGACAACCCGGCCGTGGTAGGAGGCGCTGGGTTCTAGCTAAGGTCCGGGGTGGCAAAGAGCTACCCGGCCCCGCTGATGCAGTCCTCGAACAAGGGTTGGCACGCCAACTGGTTCTACTGCGCCAATCCTGAGCTGTCACTTCCGGCATTGTCGGGCCATCTACCGGAGGTCAAGCCGAGCTGGTCGGAACCCTGAAAGTGCATCTAGTGCCCCTAGTGGATTTTGATGATTAATAACAAACGATTAAGGGACTAATGGTTTACTAAGTGTACACAGGTGATTAGTCCCCAAGTGATTGGTTTAACCAGTGAATGACGACCCCTAAAAATTGATGTTGAAGAAAGGCTTGGATCTAGAAGATTAGTGGAGATTTTCTAGTGTTTATATGATCAAAGATCATTTGAGTCTATAGGACAAGCCGCCTATTAAGAGGGGTCAGATAGTTATGCTATAGGAAGGATCTTCTTAAGTGCTCAGTCTAAATCTCAAAAGAAATCATTTGAAATCTCTTTCTGAAACACAGACAGTGACTCTCGGTTGTACCGGTTTGAAGAATCGGTTGTACCGGGATTGGCCTCTGATGCAAGGTTTGAGGACTCAGTCGTCTCAACCTTGAAGAGCTTCAATTGCGGTATGACCGGTCTTGAATCCGGTGCTGCCGAGAATGGCCTCTGTGTTGGAGAGTTAGGGAACCCTGCCGCTTAGGGTTTGCCCTAGTTTCATATTCCGGAAATCGGTATGACCAGTTTGGAAGACCGGTGCTACCGGAATATGCTTCTGATACCCTAGACCAAGTCTTGTTCGTTTGTCTTCGGTTGCACCGGTTTCGTATCCGGCGGCACTGGGAATCCTCTCTGGACTTAGGTCATTTGATGCCCTAGTCTAGTCGCATTCTGAGTTGTCTGTGGTTACACCGGTTTCGTATCCGGTTGCACCGGGAATCTCTTCTAGACTTAGGGCCAAGTTCGTCTCAGACTAAGTCCTATTCTTCGTATGTCTGCGGTTGCACCAGTTCTGTCTTCCGGCTGCACCGAGAACCTCTTTTGGACTTATGTCTTCTTGTTGAAGCGGTTGTACCGGGGTATGTTTCAGGTTGGACCATTTTTCTTCTCTGTGAAGGAGAATGTGTCATTTCTTCATACCCGGCACAACCACCCTCAAAGTCGGCACCACCGGGAATTGCCTCTGGAAGTTGCTTTGTTGAGTACATTCTTCAATTCTGGTGTGACCGCGTTTCCTCCGGACCTACCGCCTTTGTGGTGAAGCATTTTGCTGTGCATCTGATGTTCTTCAGATCTGACTGTTGGTTTGAATCCCGGTGCTTTCGGGTTTGTCTTCCGGTTGCACCGGAAGAGAATCTTTGTGCCCAATGACTCTTTTCTGCAGAATGGCTATAAATAGCCCCCGACCCCCTGCGGGCTCGGGAGGACACTTAGCGCAAAAAGGCATTCTCTCCACTGTGTGTTCCCTTTCCTCTTTGACTCCTTGAGATCTACTTTGAGAGAGGAAAGCATTTGAGAGATTTGAGACTTGGATTGAGAATTCATGCAAGAGCTTCTTCGAGCCTAGGAGATCTGATTAGTTACTCTTGGAGATTTGGCATCTCCTAGCCGGCTAGGCGTCTTGGAAGAGCTCCAACTTGTGGATTCGCCTCCAAAGTTTGTGAAGGTCCAGGGATCACCTCAAGATCCACCAAGAGTGTTTGAGCGGATCCTAAGTGGACATAAGCTCAAGGAGAAAAAGGTGAAGACTTTGTGTCTTCGGAGCTAAGTGCTCAGCCTCTCCAAACGAAGACGTAGAGTTGTTGTCAACAACTTGAACTTCGGGTTAAATCCTTGTGTCTTCGATTCTTGCTCTTTACTTTGTGTTGTTCTTCATTAGAGTTAAATCTTGTTTGTTTTCTACTGCTTCATCTATAAACTGCTTCACCTATTGCATGCTAAGCAACTAATTTGTTAAAATTTGATAATCTCCTATTCACCCCCCTCTAGTCGATAAACCTCGATCTTTCAATTGGTATCAGAGCAAGGTCTCCTCTTGCTATTGATTTGGTTTAACCACCAAGGAGAAAGATATGTCGACTTCCGGGAACTATAGAAGTTCTTCACATAGACCTATCTTCGATGGGACTAACTATGCAGGATGAAAGCACAAGATGAGGATGCATCTTGAAGCAATTGACTTCGAAATCTGGAGAATCATTGAGCGCGGATTTGATGTCATCAATGAAGCACAGCTCACTGATGCTGATAAGAAGAATAAGCAGCTGAATGCTCAAGCCTGTGACATACTCTTCGGCGCACTGAACGATGATGAGTTTGGAAAAATCAGCACTCTCAGAAGCGCGAAGAAGATCTGGGACACGCTTGAAGAAGTGTATGAAGGCACTGAGTCAGTCAAGGACTCCAGAACTGATGTTCTTTGAAGCCAATTCAACAGGTTCAGAGGTTCAGATCAAGAGTCAGTCCGAAGCATCTACTCAAGACTCACAACCATCACAAATGAGCTTCGAGGACTTGGTGCAACAGACATCACCGACACTGTTATCGTCAAGAAGCTTCTCATGTCCCTTCATGAAAAGTATGACACCTTGTGCACACTCATTCAAGAAAGAGCAGATTTCAAGTCATTGACTCCCTCTCAAGCTCTTGGAAGACTCAATGCTCATGAGATGATTATTGAAGAGAAGAAAGAGCTGCACTCTACAAGATCAAGGTCTCGAAGAGCCATCGCCTTGAAGGCCAAGAAGACAGATTCCTCATCTGAAGAAGAATCTGAAGAATCAAGTGATGAAGCAGATATGAGAGACTCTTTTGGGAAGGACCTTGCTCTTTTGGTCAGAAGGTTCAACAGGTTCCAAAAGGGTGGAAGATTCAAGAAGTATGAATTGAGAAGAAAAGAAAGCTCCTCCTCAAGAGATCCCAAGAAGAGAAAGTGCTACAAGTGTGGGGAGATTGGTCACTTCATCGCCAATTGTCCTCTCCACAAGAAGGACAAAAGAAAAGAGAAAGGTCACAAAGAAGACAAGGATGAGAAGAAGGAGAAGTCTCACAAGAAGGAGCATCACTCCAAGGCCAAACACTACAAGAAGAACAAGTACAAGGCCAAAACCTATCTTGGCAAGGAGTGGGATTCAAACGCAAGCGATTCCTCAAGCTCCGAAGCTTCTTCCTCGGGCTCCGAAACAGGAATGGCGGGACTCGCATGGTCTTCACCGACAAAGGCACGGTTAATCTTCGACATGCCAAGCGACAACGAGTCTCCCACATGCCTCATGGCTAAGGGTCCAAGGTAACTTCAAAATCTCCCAACTATGATGATAGTGATGATGACCTTATGAGTGAAGAATTAGAGAACATAAAACCTAGCTATAGAATCCTTGCTAAAACTGTTATGGAACAAGAAATCATTCTTGAAGATCAAGAGAGTTTGCTTGTTGATGAGATGGAGAAGAATAAGGAGTTGACTCGTGAGTTGAACAAACTCAAGTCAAAATATCTTGATCTCACTAAGGCTCATGAATCACTAGTAGAGGATCATGAGAAGCTTGAAGTTGAGTTCCTCAACAAAAAGTGGCTCATGATGAACTTAGATTTGAGAATGATTCTCTCATCGCCAAGCAAATCAGTGAAGATCAAGAAGGCTTTAATCCTCCATGCTTGAAATGCATTGCATCATCAAATGACATGTCTCCTTCCACATCATCTAGCACTATGCACTCAAATGTTCCATCTTCAAATGCTATTATGGTCCCTTGTTCCCCTAACACTCCATCTAAGGAGACCATAGATGTTATGAGTGAGAATGCTAGGATGAAGACCATCCTTGAAGTTGGCTTCTTCAAGTGTCGCAAAGGAAGCGAATCTCTGAGAGAGCTTCTTAGCAAGCAATCGATGAATTCGAAGAAAGAAGGGTTAGGTTTCATCCCAAGCTACAACTCTGATGGAACCAAATGGAGACCCGAGCAATATCCCAAGACCAAATGGGTGCTTGGAAGAGGGAAGAATATCGATCTCACTCACTTTAGTGGCTATGCTAGTAAAGATTATGCATCCATGCATGCTAACCACAATGCCAACTATAGATTAGCTAAGACCCAAAAGGGTAAAGTATATGCCAAATTCATTGGGCATAAGAGCAGAGATGTGACTTCTAGCAAAACCATTTGGGTATGCAAAGATCACATTGCTAACCTTGCACCCAATGTATTTGACACATCTAACAATATTCCAACCGCTAACATTCATGGACCCAAAAGGATATGGGTATCTAAAAGAAACTAATTGTTCTGTAGAGCTATGCCTCCGGAGGACGAGAATGGGTGCTTGATAGTGGATGCACCGATCACATGACCGGAGACGAAAGCATGTTCGATGAGTTCACGCCAAATGCTTCACCTTCTTGAAGCATTACATTTGGAGACAATGGTAAAGGAAAGTTAATGGGGTTAGATAAAGTTGCAATATCTAAGGACAAATCTATTGCGAATGTTATGCTTGTCAAGTCTCTTGGATTTAACTTAATGTCCATTGCTCAACTAATCGATCTTGATCTTAATGTATTATTCACTAAAATTGATTGCCAAGTGTCTAAAAGTGATGATCAAACCTTAGTCTTCAAAGGTGTAAGAAAAGGCAATCTATATCTTGTTGATTTCTCTAAAGGTCCTCAAGTGACCACATGTTTGATTGCAAAGTCTTCAAAAGGTTGGCTATGGCATCGAAGACTTGGACATGTAGGAATGAGGAACCTCGACAAATTGGTGAAAGGTAAACATATACTTGGAATCACTAATGTATCTTTTGAAAAGGATAGACTTTGTAGTGCATGTCAAGCCGGGAAGCAAGTCAAGTCCAAGCATCCTTCCAAGACCGTCATGTCAACCACATATCCTCTCAAGCTTCTTCACATGGACTTATTTGGTCCAAATACCTACAAGAGCTTCGGAGGTAATGCTTATGGTCTTGTAATAGTAGATGACTTTACTAGATTCACTTGGGTATATTTTCTTGAGGATAAAGCTAGGACCCAAGAATGCTTCAAGAGATTTGCAAGAAAAGCACAAAATGAATTTGAGTTGAAGATCAAGAAGGTGCGAAGCGACAACGGGACAGAGTTCAAGAACACAAATGTAGATGACTTCCTCGATGAAGAAGGCATCAACCATGAATTCTCCGCTGCCTACACGCCTCAACAAAATATTGTTGTTGAAAGGAAGAATCGAACCCTAATCGAGATGGCGCGTACAATGCTTGAAGAATACAACACGCCAAGCCGATTTTGGGCGGATGCCATCAACACCGCTTGTCACGCCATCAACAGGCTCTATCTTCACAAATTCATGAAGAAAACATCTTATGAGCTACTAACCGGTAACAAACCAAACATTGCATACTTTCGTGTATTTGGATCTAAATGCTATATTTTAGATAAGCACCGCACATCTAAATTTGCTCCAAAATCACATGAGGGTTTCTTTCTCGGTTATGGCTCGAGTTCGCACACTTACCGCGTCTTCAACAATTTCACACGAAAGTTGAAGAAACGGTGGATGTGCAATTCGATGAAACTAATGGCTCCCAAGTAGAGCAATTGCCAAGTATTGCAGATGAGCTCATTCCCACTGAAGCTTTGAAGAATATGGCTATTGGGGAAGTAAAGCCAGTTGAAGTCAAAGAGAGCACTTCATCTATAGATGTCATGCCACCTTCTTCAAGTCAAGATCCCCAAGAAGAAAATGATGACACTGAAGCAAACGCCGAAGATGAGGCTCAAACAAGACATCAAGCTCAAAGTGGTCCACATCACCCAAGGCTCATGAAGTAAATCCAAGACAGTCATCCAGTCGACAGAATCATCAGTGACATAAACAAAGGTCCACAAACTCGCTCACGTACTAGACTTTCAAACTTTTGTGAGCACTACTCGCTTGTGTCTTCTTTGGAACCAACTAGGATCGACGTAGCAATGGATGACGAAGACTGGATGATTGCAATGCAAGAAGAGTTGAACAGCTTCGAATGCAACAAGGTGTGGACGCTAGTTGATAGACCAAACCCCAAAGAGCACAATGTTATAGGAACAAAGTGGGTGTTTCGGAACAAGCAAGATGAAGATGGTCAAGTGGTGCGAAACAAAGCACGTCTCGTCGCCCAAGGCTACACGCAAGTGGAAGGTTTGGACTTCGGTGAGACTTATGCACCCGTAGCTAGACTAGAAGCTATTAGAATCTTGCTAGCTTATGCAAATCATCATAACATCTTGTTATATCAAATGGATGTTAAAAGTGCATTCTTAAATGGTGAAATTGAAGAATTAGTATATGTTGAACAACCTCCAGGCTTTGAAGACCCAAGATTTCCAAATAATGTGTATAAACTTCATAAAGCTCTATATGGACTTAAACAAGCTCCTAGAGCATGGTATGAATGTCTTAAGAAGTTTCTACTAACTAAGGGCTTTAAAACTGGAAAAATTGACTGCACTCTCTTCACCAAAGTAATGGATGGTGAACTCTTTTTATGTCAAATATATATGGACGATATTATTTTTGGATCAACTAACCACAATTTCAGCAAAGAGTTTGGAGAGATGATGGCAGAAAAATTTGAGATGTCCATGATAGGAGAGTTGAAGTTCTTCCTAGGTCTTCAAGTGAAGCAACTCAAAAATGGAATCTTCATCTCTCAAGAGAAGTACATTCGGGACATGCTCAAGAAGTTCGACATGGAGAAAGCAAAGGGAATACGCACTCCAATGCAAACGAACGGCCACCTCGACCTAAATGAAGACGGTAAATCCGTTGATCAAAAGGTATACCATTCTATGATTGGTTCCCTGCTTTATCTTTGTGCATCTAGGCCTGACATTATGTTAAGTGTTTGCATGTGTGCACGGTTTCAAGCCGCTCCTAAGGAGTGCCACCTCACGGCCATTAAGAGAATTCTTCGATATCTAGTTCACACTCCCAACTTAGGGCTATGGTATCCCAAAGGGGCTAGTTTCAATCTTGTTGGATATTCAGATTCGGATTATGCAGGAAACAAGGTTGATAGGAAGTCCACCTCCGGAACATGGCAATTCCTAAGTAGATCGTTAGTTAGTTGGTCTTCCAAGAAACAAAACTCTGTTTCCCTATCCACCGCCGAAGCCGAATACATATCCGCAGGTGCTTGTTGCGCTCAATTATTATGGATGAGGCAAACCTTGAAGGATTATGGGATTATCATAAAAGAAGTGCCTCTTTTGTGTGACAACGAAAGCGCAATCAAGATAGTCAACAACCCAGTTCAACATTCCCGCACAAAACACATAGACATCCGTCATCACTTCATTAGGGTCATGTTGCAAAGGGTGATATTGTTATTAGCCATGTACGAACGGATAAACAATTAGCGGATATCTTCACAAAACTCTTAGACGAGCATAGGTTTTGCGAGTTGCGAAGTGAGCTAAATATCTTGGATTCTCGAAACGTAACTTGAAACCATGCATACATGTTTATATCATAACTTGATGATGAGGCTCTAGATGTAAACACATTAGAGGAAAGTATCATTCTCTCAATGAATGTGTACATCCAAGAATGTGAGAAAAGTAACACATATGCTTATTGATGAATATGATTCATAGAACCCTCTTCACAAAACTGATATGTGTTTCTAAATCTATACATTCATACATGGTGGCTTCAAACCACCACATTTGATATAGATCTTATCTATCCTTAATCTTAGTCCTATTGGTCATCCAACTTATAGCTCAATTTCTTCAGTTGGTATTTCTCTAAGTAGATGACAAAGGACCTTAACCTCAGATCTATCTAATACCTTATCTAAAATCTTCATGCTGTTCTTCACAAGTGCATTGTTGAAACTCATCCCGGTACCATCGATTTCCTCTTTCGGTGCTACCGCAATACACCTCAGAGTCAGTTTCCTCTTTAAAAGCAAATTCTTCGGTCTTACCGGTTTTCCAAACCCGGCACAACCGAAAATGCTCTCTGTTGAGACTCTGAAGAATCATGAGTCCAGTTCCAGTACTCAATTCCGGTGCTACCGCGATTTATTCAGGCACCACCGCTTTTGATGACTCAAAACGGTAGATCCGGTTTCTTCGCGAACCGCATCTCCGGCTCTTCCGGGAACCGAGGCTATAAATAGACCCAACTTCTCCTCCCTACCGCTTGAACTTCTAGAAACCCTAAAACTCTCAGCGCCGCCGCTGTTCTTCGTCCGACCGCTAGAACCACCGCTTTCGACGACCGGACTCACCGCCGTCGCTAGACTTCTTCACGTCCACCGTCGCCGAGTTAGGGCATGGCAGTGGAACCCGCGACCTCCTCTTCGCATTTCCCGTCGTGCGAGTTCAATCTCCACGGTACATTTTCCCTCCAAAATTCTAGTACCTGTCAAATCAAAATTTTCGTGGACTTTTGGCACGTTTTTAGATTCCGTTCAATCTCTGCGCCAATCAGATTGAGTCGTTTGTTCTTCAACTATTTCCGGTACAGCCGAGTCTTCAAACCGGTAGTTCCACGTTTGTGCTCTGCAATGCTGAAGCACAAGCCCGGCACTTTCGAAAGTGAAACTGATTGCACCGACTTTGAAGAAATCACTCATTCTTCAACTAAAAACATTTTCTTCAAAACTGTGTCTGCTGAGTGCTCTTGTGATCTTATCTTCGCTCTTTTTATCCCATATGCTTCACAGGTGTCAATATGAGTTCAGATCAAAGTGACTCTAATGCTGAGCAAAGCTATGATGTCCAGATCAGTGATAGTGACCCTGACAGGGCCACCAGCAGCTCAAGGGAAAGCTCACCTCCTCCTCCTCTAACCAAGAAATCAAAGTCTCAGGCTAGTTCTTCAGGAACCACAGGAAAAAGAAAGAAGCTGCAAAATATGGCCTTTGAAGTGCCCAAAGAATTGAAGATGCATACTCCTCCTCATGAGTCTGCAATAGAAAGAAAGCACATACATCAAAGGATTAGAAGATATTGGGAGAAGCAGCAAAAAGAGGGCAGATATGTGACTGCCTACTGGAAGAATACATTTGAAGAAAAAGCTGCAAAACAAACCCCAACCAAATCCAAGAAACCATCTTCTTCAACTCTTGAAGAAGTTAGGAAAAGGAAAGAGGCAGCCAGTGCCTCAAGGCTCACTCTTCAGCAGAAGAAATCACCTCAAAAGGAGAGAAGAGTGGTGGCAAAGAGAAGTGAGAGCAGAGCTCAAACTGCTCCAAAATCTTCAGCCCCCAAGCCATCTGCTCCTCCTGCTGCTGAGTCAGACTCTGATATTGGGGATGATATCCCAATAGGGCTCAGGGCAGCCATGAGAATGAAGAAAGCTGAGGAGCAATGGGAAGCTGAGAAAGCTCAGAAGATTGGCCAAGAATTAGAGGCCAAAGAGAAAGCTGACCAAGAAGCTCAAGCTCAAACTGGCACAGTGGCCGTCTTCTCTGCAGAAGAGTTGGCCAGACAAGATGCTCTAGCCCGGGAAAGGCTAGAAATTTATGAGGCTACCAGGAAAAGTCAAGCAAAACTTGAAGAATTTCGCAAGCAAAAGGCTACAAGAGAAGCTGAGTTGAAGAAGTTATAAGCTGCTCAAGGCAAAAACAAAGAGAGCTTTCAGAGATATAAGACTCTCATAGCAGTGCAAGCATCTGAAGAAGAGCGAGGCAAAGCTTTATCTAGAGATGCTACACTGGCTGAAACAAGGAAGAAGAAAGCAATTTCAGAGGCTGCAAAGTTGAGAGAAGAGAAGAAAGAAAGACTTGCCAGACTCTCTAAGTCTTCTCAGTCCACCAGCCTAGTCATCAAAGATCCTCAGCTTCAAATATCTTCACAACAAGCAAGTTCAGCAGGGACCTCTGCACCAGAAGCAACCCCAGCTGCTCAGGTTGAAGAACCTGCAGCATCAGTTGAAGAACAGGCCGTAGCTCAAGAAGAGCAGCCTGCAGAAACTACAGAGATTCCTCAAGCTCCAATTGCTGATATTCAAAGAGAGGAATCCTAGGCTGAGGAGCCAAGATCTCAGCCTGAAGATCAAGCCAGGACCCCTGAAGCTCAAGTTGAGGGTCCAGTTGCTGAAGAGCCTGAAAGTCACCAGGTTGAAGAGCATTCAGTCCAACCTGAGGCAACAAGGGATGAAACCCCAGTACAAGTTGAACAACCAGCTGAAGAGCAGCATATTCAGTCTGAGGAGGCAGTCATTGAAGTACAAGCAGCTGCTGCTGCCACTGCTGAAGCCTCTGAGTCTTCTGGAGCTCAAGTTCACCCTCACCGATATGAGCAAAGACTGAGGAAGCAGACTGTCACTCCCAGACCAACTCCTCCAGTTGAGAAGAAGAAAAAGGCTGATAAGTTGCTTCCCAGGCCCAGTCAAAGAACCAGATCTTCTCTAAAGAAGGCCAGATTTCATGAGGATGAAGAAGACATCGCTATGAGGGAGCAACAAAACATTGAAGACAACGCCATATTAGTTGTGTTGGCTCCCACTCAGATGATTCCTCGGCAGGGCAGAAGGCCCCAGCCAGTTGTTGAGTACAACAAGCTGACAAATGAAGAGCTGAGAGAGATCAGATTGGATGTAAATCCCTATGAGTTTGCAAGGGATGCTTCAGATCCCAGATTCTGGGCTAGGACCCAGCAGGGCAAACCACACTCTTCAAGAAGAACAGAGTCTTCAAACATCAATATGTGGATAGAGCCTATCTGGAGAAGCATAGGTGCTTTGCCCCTTCATTAGATGCCCTCCGTCAAGTCAATCTTGAAGACTTTGTCACTTTTCGACAAGATTGGAATGAGGAGCTCATTCTTCAGTTCTATGTAACTCTCTATATATCAGGCAGTGAAGCTCATTCCAACACATGGAAGCTTGAATGGATGACAGGGCATTCTAGATATGAAGCAACTTTTGAAGAATTTGTTGCCAGAACAGGGCTAGGGATGGACATCAATTCCGAAGATGCAAAGATTCACCATGAAGACATTTTACCAAAAGAAGGGTTGACTCCTCTGTACTATGAAGATAGAGAATTTGTCCTTAGCAAAATAGCTGACCTCACATATGCTGCCAGGACTGTTCTAAAGATTCTGAGGAAAACACTTGCTCCGAAGAAAGGAAACCAGGATGAGATTCATCACAGAGCAAGGAACCTTCTCTTGAAGATCATGACCCACATACCCTTCAACCTAGCCGACTTCTTTGGCAACTTCATGTGTGAAGCCTATGCAGACCATATCAAGCAGCTGCCTTATGCCCCATACATCATGAAGTTCATCTTAAACAAGACAAAGATTGCTTTCTACTGTGATACAACTCATACCAAGTTCACACCCTCCTTATATGAAGACTTGGTGAAGAAAGCTCCTCTTGTCAAAGGCAAAGGCAAGGCACCTGCTGAACAAGCTCCTCAACCCTCTGCTCCTCAGGCCGGTGAAGAAAGAATTCCTCTGGCCAGTGATGATCCTGCTTTCCATCATTCAGAAGGCCAATCTAGATCGCCTGAAGCTCACACCCAAGCAACTCCATCACCAACTGATCTTATTCCTCAAGAGCTTCGCCAAATGAGGTCTGAGCTGCATCAAATGAAGAAAGAGCAGAAATTAGCAAGGCATGATTTAAATGCACTCTTCAACATGGCCACAGTATCCCAGATAGCCAACAGAGAAGCTCTCAAACGCTCTTGGGTACTTCTGAAGAAACATTACTCTGAAGAAGAGCTTGCAACACAAGGAATCAAAGAAACTTACTCTTGGTGTGCTCACTCTCTGTCTTCACCTCATTACAGAGTAACCCCAAGTCCAACCAACTCCTCTGTCGAGCCTGATGAAACGGCAACCTCTCCATCAATGCCTCCATCAGCTCCAGCTCCACAACATTCGCCTCATGCTTCTGCTTCTGCCGCTCCTCCAACAGTCTAGCAGTTTTTGGTTATTTGATGCCAAAGGGGGAGTGATATGAAGCTTCAAAAGGAAGTGGGAGTGATGAAGAAGAAGAAGACTAGGATTAGAAGAGTTACAAACCTCCTTTTTTCTTGATAATTCTTGTATTGGTTTGTAAACTCTACGTGGTGATTTTCTGTGTTTGATACAGTTCAGTTTTATTTCTTTACATACTTTGAGTAAATTTCCATGCTTTGATCAATGCTCTGATTAATTTCCATGCATGTTTATTTGCTCTAATCACCACTTGTGCATTGTTCTATTATCAATTATTCTCATATAATGCACTTCCATGGATTCCAAGATATAGGGGGAGCTCCTCAAAACTCCTCAAAGATGTGCACTTGTATTCAAAGCAATATTAAAACAGTGCACATATTTAGGGGGAGCTATCACTATATCATGAAACCCAAAACACAAATCTTTTCATCCAATTTGAAGCTTTAATCGTGTTGTCATCAATCACCAAAAAAGGGGAGATTGAAAGTGCATCTAGTGCCCCTAGTGGATTTTGATGATTAATGATAAACAATTAAGGGACTAATGGTTTACTAAGTGTACACAGGTGATTAGTCCCCAAGTGATTGGTTTAACCAGTGAATGACGACCCCTAAAAGTTGATGTTGAAGAAAGGCTTGGATCTAGAAGATTAGTGGAGATTTTCTAGTGTTTATATGATCAAAGATCATTTGAGTCTATAGGACAAGCCACCTATTAAGAGGGGTCAGATAGTTATGCTATAGGAAGGATCTTCTTAAGTGCTCAGTCTAAATCTCAAAAGAAATCCTTTGAAATCTCTTTCTGAAACACAGACAGTGACTCTCGGTTGTACCGGTTTGAAGAATCGGTTGTACCGGGATTGGCCTCTGATGCAAGGTTTGAGGACTCAGTCATCTCAACCTTGAAGAGCTTCAATTGCGGCATGACCGGTCTTGAATCCGGTGCTGCCGAGAATGGCCTCTGTGTTGGAGAGTTAGGGAACCCTGCCGCTTAGGGTTTGCCCTAGTTTCATATTCCGGAAATCGGTATGACCGGTTTGGAAGACCATGCTACCGAAATATGCTTCTGATACCCTAGACCAAGTCCTGTTTGTTTGTCTTCGGTTGCACCGGTTTCGTATCCGGCTGGTGCACCCCCTGCCTCGCCTGCCGCTCCTCGGGGGGAGGAGCCCTTGGTAGTTACGTCAGCTCAGGGTGTGCCTTGGGACGCCGGCCCGAGCTTGGAAGCGCCAGGAGGGGCAGACCCAAGTTCAGCCGGAACCGCCCCGCAGGACCGCAGAGGCAACCTCAAGTTGCCATCTTCGGTCGAAGAGTCCAGCGCCGCTCTGCCTCCCCGGCCGTCCTCCGAGCTGGCGCTCCGGCCGCTCCTGGTCCGGCAATCGGACCCGGCGCGGCTGACCATGACTATCCGGGAGATCGACGATGTTCAAGAGGAGGAGGAATGGAGCGACACGACGGACGTTGCCACTCAACTCGGCGAGATGCTCTCGACCTTGATGAAGACGATGAAGGAAGGAGCCAAACTGCTGAACGGCAGGTTGCATCCGTTGATGCAAGTAAGTCATCTCTGCTTTCGATGAGTATGTCCGTAGGGAGTAGCCCCCAGGCCTCTGCCCGGCTAAGGTAGTCGGGCGGAGGACCCTTATCTATTCCGTAGTTTTCACTCTGGGTGCACGAACAGTGCACCCAGAGGATGTAGCCCCCGAGCCTGCGTTCGACTAGGATAGTCGGGCGGAAGGTTCTTTGCTTTCCTTGTAGATTTGACTTTGGGTGCATGAACAGTGCACCTGGAGGGTGTAGCCCCCGAGGCTTCGCTGGGTCCGTGGGACCGAGTGGAGGGTCTTGATGATCTTGCCGGGTGACTTAACTTTTGTGGCTTCTTTTTGTAGAAATTGAATCGCCGGTCACAAGACAAGACCGTCTTCCTTCAGGACCGGCTGCCAGTCCTCGACCGACTCGACCTGCGGAAGGCTGAGTGGGATAAACTGGCTGCAAGCCGCCAGGTGGGCATTTCCCAGGAGATCGCCTGCACCAAAGGTGAGGAGTCCGACTTGCGCTTGTTGCCCTTTTCGCCTCTTGGCATACTGATGGGTTGTCTTCTGCAGCTGCCGAAGATGAGGCCGTGAAGCTCAGGGCAGAGCTCGAGGGGGTGAGGGCCCACGCCCAGGAGCTTGACGCTGCCAAGGACCAGGCCGGCAAGCTCCAGGAGATGCTCTCGGCGGAGAAATCCCGCATGGAGTATCTCGAGAGCAAGGCAGCCATGTTGGATGGCAGCTTGAGGCATGCTTTGAAGACGGTCGAGTCGGCAAACAAGAGGACCACCGACTCGATGGCGATTGCCGAAGCGGCAGAGAAGAGGGCCGCGGACGCCGAAGCTAGTAAGCCTTTTGACTCGGGCTTTTAGTTGGTCAGGGCCTGTCGGTCGTGTTGCCTATGTTTGTGTTTTGTCTTTGTAGGGTTTAAAGCGTGCCTTATGAAGACCCGTGAGTTGGCTGAGTCACTGCGGGCGGTGGGACGAGCAGCTTGCGGCGCCATCTGGGAAGAGGAGCCGGCCCCGGACTCCATAGAAGCGGTCGTGGAGCGCCTTCAGCAAGCACCCGACCAGGTGAAGAAACTGGAGGCTGAAGCTTCGCGGTCGGGGGCCATCGTGGCCCTGGCGGTGGCGCGGTCCCACTACCCGCTGCTTGACATGCAGGCAATCGGGGAGGGGTACGCTGCTGACGTCCCAGACAAAGATATTCCGGAGATGATGAACATTGTCGAGTCTACGGCAAACTCCCTCATGGATTGCGCGGGCCTGTAAAAAATAGTAGTATGTGTGAAGTGCTCAGAGATGCCGAGTAACTTTTGTAAGGACTCGGGAATGCCGAGTGACTTTTGTACGGACTCGGGGATGCCGAGTGATTTTTGTATGGACTCGGGGATGCTGAGTGATTTTTGTATAACCTACTGCGATATACAAGTAATGTTATTTTAGTCGTAAAAGATTTTGTTCGTGTGTATGTTGATCGTTCGTTTCTGCTCTTTGCCAACCCGTCGTAGCCTCCTTTGCATAGGGATTAGACATGGGCATGTGTCCCGTGTAGCATAAGGTTGTGGCGTAAACCGGTGATTGGAGCCAAAGAGTTAACGTCAGATTGTATACACAGTACTAAAATAGTTTACGGACATGGGGAAAACCGTGTAGGCGCCGAGTATCTGCTATGAACGTGCATAGCGGGTCAGTCGGGAAAAGAAACTTGTTTCAAGCGAAGCGAAAAAGTGTCTTTTTTCATGTGTCCAGGATATTGGAAGAAAGGTTTAAGCATAGAAACGACGTAGCTATTCAATGTTCCATGCATTGGTGAAGATGTTGCCATCGCTGTCCTTCAACCGGTAAGCACCCGGGCGCAGTACCTCAGCGGCTATGTACAGACCCTCCCATGGTGGTGAAAGTTTGTGCTGCTCTTTGCTGGACTGTACTCGGCGTAGAACCAGGTCACCAACGTGGAATGAGCGGCTGCGTACGTGCTGGCTGTAGTAGCGTCATAGGCCCTATTGGTACTTAGCCGACCGGAGGAAAGCAACTTCGCGCGCTTCTTCAAGTTGGTCGAGAGCGTCTTGTCTTGCTTCCTCTAACTCGGCCTCGTTGAAGGTGCGGACGCGTGGGGAGCCGTACTCCAAGTCAGTCGGGAGGACGGCCTCGGCTCCGTAGACCAAGAAGAAGGATGTATAACCAGTTGATCGGTTGGACGTAGTCCGTAGGCTCCAAAGTACTGATGGCAACTCGATTGCCCATTTGCCTGCAAACTTGTTCAGTCGCTGGAAGATCCGAGGCTTGAGGCCTTGCATAATCAGACCATTGGACCGCTCGACTTGCCCATTGGTACAAAGATGTGCCATGGCGGTGAAGTCAAGTCCGATGTTGTAGTCGTCGCAGAATTGGAGGAAAGCTCACCCAGTGAACTGAGTGCCGTTGTCTGTGATAATGCTGTTGGGTACGCCGAAATGGAAAACAATGTCCCGAAAAATTCGACGGCCTTTTCTGCAGTTATCGTGGCCACCGGCTTGGCATCAATCCATTTGGTGAATTTATCGACTGCGACAAAAAGGTGTGTATAGCCCCCGGGAGCCTTCTTGAGGGGACCAACCATGTCCAGACCCCAGACCGCGAAGGGCCAGGTGATCGGGATAGTTTGAAGGGCCTGAGCCGGTAAGTGTGTCTGCCGGGTGAAATACTGGCATCCCTCGCAGGTGCGGACAATGGGTTTAGCACCTGACACGGCGGTCGGCCAGTAGAAACCTTGTCGAAAGGCTTTCCCAACTAACGACTTGGGCGCCATATGGTGTCCGCATACTCCCGAGTGATATCGTGCAGCAATCGCTTTCCTTGATCTTGAGATATGCATCACTAGAGGACCCCAGAGGTGCTCTTCTTATAGAGTTCGCCATCGATGATGACGTAGGCCTTGGTGCGTCGCGCGAGGCGGCGCGCCTCGGTCTGGTTTGGGGGAGGATGTCCCGCAGGAGGTAATCAAGGAATGGTGCTACCCAGTCGGGAGTGACGACTAGGACCTCATTGGCTGCCTCCCGAGCGGTATCAGGGTTTGCCTGACATGGTTCGCTGGTCTCTGGAGACGTCTCCACTTTGATAGAAGGGGTATGCAGCTCCTGTAGGAAAACTCCAGCCGAGACGACATCCCGGCTGGACCCCAACTTAGCGAGTGCATCCGCTACTTCATTGTCTCGGCGAAGGATGTGTGTTATTTCCAGACTGTCGAACTTGGCTTCGAGCTTGCGCACCTCCTAGCAGTAGGCTTCCATGGACGGGTCTCTACATGACCAATCTTTCATCACCTGTCGGACCACCAATTCGGGCAAGGAGCTGGCGAATTCCGAGTGAGGTCGCAATGCATAAGCCGTGTAGTAGAGCTTCATATTCCATGACGTTGTTGGATGCCGGGACGTGAATTTGAAGCACGTACTTGAAGCGCTCTCCCTTCGGAGAGATGAGCACGATCCCAGCCCCCGCACCCTCGAGCATCAGTGAACCGTCGAAGTAGAGTGTCTAGTGTTCGAGGTCAACGATGGATGTCGGGGACTGGACTTCTGTCCACTCGGCCATGAAGTCGGTGAGAGCCTGGGACTTGATGGCCATGCGGGGGCATAAACTATGCTGAAAGCCATTAGTTCCATTGCCCACTTGGCAATCCTACCCGAGGCGTCACGATTGTTGATGACATCAGCGATCGGGAAGGAACTAACCACCGTGATGGGGTGGCCTTGGAAGTAGTGGACTAGCTTCCGAGATGTTATGAACACCGCGTAGATGATCTTCTGGATCTGAGGGTACCGCGCCTTGGACTCAGAAAGGACTTCGCTGATGAAGTAGACCAGGCGCTGGACCTTCTAGATGTGGCCGGGGTCGGAGCGTTCAACGACCAAGACGGTAATGGCCACCTGGGTGGTTGCTGCAACATAAAGAAGCAGCGGCTCATTAGGCATTGGGGATGCCAGCATCGGGGGAGTGGTTAGGAACTTCTTCAAGCCGTCGAGGGCGTCTTGGGCCTCAGATGTCCAAGTGAAGGTTTTCGACTTCTTCATGAGCTTGTAGAGGGGCATGGCTTTCTCGCCGAGTCAGGAAATGAATCAACTGAGAGCTGCCATGCACCCGGTTAGCCGTTGAACATCTTTGAGGCTCTTTGGAGGGCCCATCTTGACGATGGCATCGATCTTCTCCAGGTTGACATTGATTCCCCGTTCGAAAACGATAAAACCGAGAAGCTTGCCCGAAGGGACCCCGAATACATATTTTTCGGGGTTGAGCTTCATGCTGAATCTCCTAAGGTTGGAAAAAGTTTCCCCCAAGTCACTTAGGAGGTCTTCTCTTTTCTGGGACTTGATCACCACATCATCGACGTAGGCTTGTACGTTCCGGCCGATTTGCGACTGAAGGCAGCACTGTATGCACTATTGGTATGTAGCACCTGCGTTCTTGAGGCCGAAAGGCATGGAAACGTAGCAAAAAGCTCCAAATGGAGTGATGAAAGATGTCTTGATCTCGTCATCCTCCTTCATCTTGATCTGGTGATAGCCCGAGTAGGCGTCGAGAAAACACAAAATTTCGCACCCGGCCGTGGAATCAATCACTTGGTCGATGTGAGGAAAAGTGAAAGGATATTTGGGGCATGCCTTGTTAAGGCTAGTATAATCAACACACATCCTCCACTTTCCATTCTTTTTGCGAACAAGAACTGGGTTCGCTAACCAGTCGGGATGATACACTTCTTTAATGAAGCCAGCTGCTAGAAGCTTGGCTATTTCTTCTCCTATTGCCTGACGTCTATCCTCAGCGAAGCGACGCAAGCGCTGTTTGACCGGCTTAGCATCCGGCCGAATGTTCAGAGAGTGCTCGACAGCCTCCCTTGGAACCCCGGGCATGTCAGAAGATGTCCATGTGAAGATGTCCCGGTTGTCCTGGAGGAAGCTGACGAGCGTGTTTTCCTATTTATCGCTGAGTGCAGTCCTGATCTGCGTTGTCTTGGAGGAGTCTTCGGGGTCGAGCTGGATCGACTTGGTGTCCCGTGCCGACTGGAATGATGTTGATGCTGAAGCTTTCTTGGCCGGGGGGTGCTTCCTCAACCACAGCCGACTTGAGGTTGTTAAGCTCGGCCTCAGCGATTTGAGCCGCAGCGAGGTTGCAATTTTCCAGGCCACACGTATACGCGTGCTGGAAACTGCTTTGTACCGTTATTACCCCGTGAGGGAAGTCGACGACCTCAAAGGTGAGGGTCTCGGTCCGGAAGTAGTCAGGAGTACCAAAAGTAGTAGTCGGGAGTACCAAAAGTGATGGGCAGGCTGACTTGCCCGAGTGGACTTGCAATCTTGCCGGGTACCACCCCGTGGAAGGGGGCACCAGTCTGCTTGATCTCGGAGCGGGAGACCTTCATGTCGTCAAGAGTTTTGACGTACAGAATGTTAAGACCACTCCCACCGTCCATGAGGAACTTGGTGAGGCGGACACCGCAAACGATCGGGTCCACCACCAAGGGGAATCTTCCCGAGTGGGGAATGTAGTCGGGGTGATCCGAGTGGCCGAAGGAGATCACGGACTCGGACCATCGCAGGTACTGGGGCACGGCCGGTTCCACTGCATTGACCTCTCGATCTGTGATCTTCTGGCGACGCTTGGACTCATAGCCATTGGGTCTGCTAAAGATCATCAGACAAGTGGTCTCTTTTGGGAATTCGTCACTTTCATCCTGAGGGGGCTCTTTTTTGTTCGCATTGGGGACGTAAGGCTTATTTAAATTCTTCAAGAGGTTACAGTCTCGTGTCAGGTGGTTGGACTTGGCTGACTCATCATTTCTTCAAAGGTCGTGTTGGTGCGCTGAGGACGGCGCGGCGGGGTGCGCTCGGCTGCAGCAACGAGATCTCTGCCCTTGCGCTTCAGGTGCTTCTTTCTAGATGACTCGGGGTGAGCATCCCGACTGGGGGACTCGGGGCCCTTGCCCTTGCTCCTGCCCTTGTTGTCTTTAGTAGCACTGTGGACGGCCTCTTCGCCAGTGGCGAAGTTATTGGCGATATTGAAGAGCTCGTGCGTAGTCTGAGGGTTCTTGCGCGCTATCTTGTGGATGAGGTCGGTGCTTCGAACACCTTTGGAGAAGACGGTGATGACATCACCCTCTCGGACCTCAGGTAGAGAAATCTTCTTCTTGGAGAAACGCTGAATGTACTCTTGGAGAGTCTCATCCGCCTCTTGGGTACAATTGTGGAGATCCCACGCATTCCTGAGCTTGTTGTAAGTGCCCTGGAACTTGTTCACGAAGAGGGTTTCGAGGTCACTCCATGACTGGATGCAACCCGGAGGTAAGCTGGTGAGCCAGGCTCGTGCTGAGTCGGCTAAAAACAGTGGCAGATAATGGATCATGACGTAGTCGTTGCCACCATTGGTTCTACACGCCGTGTGATAGTAAGCTAGCCAAATGTCTGACCGAGTTTTGCCCGTGTATTTGTCGATGCCGGTGACTCGGAATCGCGACGGGAAGATGACGCTGCGGATGCAGGTGCCGAACGCTTTCGGGCCTGCATACCCCATGCCAGAGGGGGTCGGCGAACGGCCACGGCTGGTGGCGCCGCTGTCGTCGTGGCAGTTGCCACGGTCATCCCTCTCGGGACCTCGATGAGCGTTCCGTCCGACGTCAGCGGGGTTCCGTGCATCTTGATCCGACCCTAGTCGGCTATGGACCGACCCGGCTTGGCGAGTGTTTTTGTCCGCGTCCTGACGAGCGCGGCTCCGTGCGGCTATGGTACCCTGGGCATCACGATTGGGCCCGAGTCGCTTGTGAACCTCTCCGGCCGGCTGATGACGGTCGGGGTTTGGACGGTGGCCGCCCATGGTGGGTGGGCTTCTCGGAGGGGTAGAGCGCCGACTTCTAGCACTTGCTGTAGAGCCTGCGCGGTCTCCAGAGACTTCGGCTTGCTGAAGAGCTGTTTCTTCTAGCAGGATGTGGAGTTGCCAGAGTTCGTCGTGTCCCGGGGTGCCCTCGGGGACATTAATGGCGCGTGCCGCTATCGTGGCCGCGACGATGTTGTGACTAGGAAGCGGGAATATTGGGACCCCGTCCCTTTCACGCATGCGGAACTCGTTATGGACTTGGCGTCCTTGAGCCCTCATGCCTTCGTTGCGCGGTTGTCCGTCGCGTTGATGAGCGAGCCTGGTCTACTGCTCAATCAACTCCTCTTCCTTGGCGAGGAGACGGAGTCGAGTGGCTTCAAGCTCAGTCGGCGTTTGCTCCATGATGGGGACTGATCGGTCACTGTCGTTGTCCAGCGAGTCGGGGTTGGCCATGAAGACCTCCCGGGACGGGTGGTGACTACCCGAGCTCTCGTACTCGTCCGAGTCATACTCGAGGATGGGGAGGAGAGAGTCAGTGGTGCCCACCAGTCGGGACCTCTGTTTGACGGGCGAGAACCTGTACACGAATAGCAGACCTGATTTCGGTGTAACCTCGTCCCTGGGGAGAGGGGCCGAAGGCGCGGATTCAGGGGTGAGTCCGCGCAGAGAAGCTGATGGAGCCTCCGCTGATCGACGTGCTGCTGAGTAGCAGAGGTGAAGTTTGCCGACCTTGTCAGCGATGAAGTTCAACTTTTTAAATTGGAAAAGTTGTCCAGGATCCGGAGTAACGTCCATGGAAGCGAATCTCATGACGCTTCCTGGGACAAAAACGTCATTGTTTCTGATGAAACCCATCCCGATTCGTGTAGATGGATCTATGCGCACGTCCCATACCTGGCGCGCCAACTGTCGGAGTATTATATCTACGCACGATGGCAGACGCCACAGTATAGACGGTTCCTCAACTGGGACCGTTTGTAATATTAGTACGGACGGTTCCTATTGGGAGCTGTCTGTACTATGCCATCCCGCTTGTTAGCCATCGTGCGTAGATATTTTCTCAGACGGTTCGCATTTGGAGCCGTCTGAGAAAATGACGAACGGCACAGTACAGATGGTTCTTGGGAACCGTCTATGCTATTTGTACAGATGATTCCCAACTTGGAGCCGTCTGTACAAATAACTACATAAGCTCACTCCCAGCTCGATTCGCCGCTATCGCCATTGTCGCCGGCCCTCTTCCTGACCTCCTCTCGAGCCATCCGCACACGCAGCCACACCAAGAAGAGCCAGCGAACCTCGTGCTCACCGACGACCTCACCGAGCTGCCGCCGCCGCTCGCCATCGCCGCCGTCATCTCCGGCCTCCCCAACGTCGGCCGACTCTTCCTATAGCTCCACGGTGAGCCACAGAACTTTCCCATGCCCTTCCCCCCTTGATTCCATGCTGGATGATCGAGTCCCCTCGATCGGTAGCTAGCTAGCTCGCTTTGTGCCATTCAGCTAGTTGGGAAAAAGAAAAAAGAAATGAAATGTGGGACCCATGTGTCATAGAGAGAAGGAAAAAGAAAAAGAAAAATTAATATGCCAGAGGACCCCACTTGTCATGCTCAATGGCTAATTAGGCTGAGTAACAAAACTTTTTCATATTTTTGATTTTTTGAGAAAAAGCAAGAAAATGCTAAAAATGCTTTAAACTTCTAAAAATCATAGAGAAATCATATGAACTCGAAATGAGGTGATTCTTTTTTGTAAATTCATCATTTAATCTGTTCATCTTATAGTGCTGTAAAATTTTGAAAATAATCAAAGTGCCCTTAAACCCAAAAATTGAAGTATGCTTTTTAGAAAAATCATGCTAGCTCCAAAAATAATATATGTTGCACCAAAATTCAACTTTTTATATATGTTGTATCCTGGCTTCATTTTATTGGTGCATCAACATATAAAATTTTGACATATATAGAAATGTTGCTTTCTTAGAATATTTAAATAATTAGCTACTGACTTTATTTGAGTTTTGCATAGTTGGGTTTATATATTACTAAAAATGCATAAATGTAGTGTTTTAGATTAATTTACGTACAAACTTTATTACATGAACATACCTTGGTAGCTCCTTTTTTCTATGAAAAGCTAGGTGTCTTTGTTTTATTAGGTCAATTTAACATTAATTTACTCGTTCTGCAGCCCGTGTAGCAAGATGGATCGGGGGTGGATGTACGGTTCTCATCCGAACCAAGGGTACCTTGATGGTGTGATGAATTTTCTGACAGCTGTCGAGGAGGATAGGTTGAAGAAGGGTGTTCAATTTATATATTGTCCTTGTTGCGACTATAGAAATGAGAGATCATTTCTCGGACAAAAGTCAGCCCTACAGATCCAAGCGCACTTGATTATTAGGGGCTTCAAACCGGACTACACGTGTTGGACCAAACATGGTGAGGAGCAGAACATGTTACACGAAGACGTTCGCATCGTCGAAGAACCCGAAGTCACCGAAAGGAGAGAAGATGACGAGGAAGTAGGTGCAGACGATGATTGTGGCCGCGCGGAGGAAGTAGGTGCAGACGATGATTGTTGTGGTGCAGAGGATGATGATAGGTTGGATCAGATGCTCCACGATGCTAACATGAACTTTAATATGGAGAGAGACTTAAACAAGTTCATGTGCTTGATTGAACACAACAACGGTGTCCACATAGATGCCTTCCAGGACAAACGTGGCGTGTCTGCGTACTACGGGTACATTGAGGAGATCTAGGAACTCGACTATGTACGTTTCAAGATCCCTCTCTTTCGGTGCCGCTGGGTCGCACTCTCAAGTGTTAAGGTCGACAAGTACGGCATGACTACAGTGGACCTCGAGTGTGCCGCATACAAAGACGAACCATTTGTACTCGCTAAGCAAGCTGTTCAGGTATTTTATGTCCAAGACCCGACAAATCAGAAACTTCACGTAGTCCTCCAGGAGAAAGAAGGATTGTCAGAGTTGAGAATGTCGTGGACGAAGAATAGTACAATCAATTTGACGAGTTCCCTCTGAGAGACGGCACCACGCTAAACGAAGAACAACTACCGATCGGGGCCACGTGCTATCTGCGCGTCGATCATCAAGAAGGGCTGGTTGTTAAAAGAGATTAGGTTATTTTGTGTGATGTAACCCGATTGTTCTGTATGTATTTTTAGGGTTTTCTGTATGAACAATTAGTTCGTAAATAGGTTCACAAATTTTGGGTTACAGTAACATGATTGAGACCTACACCATGTGATAGTACAGATGAAACCATAAATTTTTAAAAAAATTCATGTCATTTGGAGTTTGTATGCATTAGTTATGAATTTTATAAGTTCAAGGTTTAAGGGCATTTTCAAAATTTTCCAAAACAATAACATGAATAATGGTTATACCATAAAATTGTACAGATTAAAATATGAATTTACAAAAAAGTTCAACTCATTTTCTCAATGAACGAAATATATAAAACGTTTATTACTCAGCCTCATTTCAGCCAGAGAGAATGACTAGTGGGGCCGAACAATAGTACAGACGGCTCTGTACTATGAGCCGTCTATACTAATAATACTACAGACGGCTCTATATTACGAGCCGTCTGCACTATTAATAGTGCGGGCGTCCCGCCTGCATTATTAGTACAGACGGTGCTCAATAAGGAGCCGTCTGTACTATTAATACTACAGACGGTTCTGTATTACGAACCGTCTGTACTGTTATTAGGGCAGGCGTCCCGCCTACAATATAAGTACAGACGGTTCTAGTTACGAAGCCGTCTGTACTATTATTAGTGCAGACGGTTCTACATTCCGAACCGTTTGTACTACGCTTTTTAATAAGTACCGCTCGGCGCCGTCCTCTCTTTCCAAAACCCGCGCCGCGCCCTCTCTCCCGCCCTAGGTTTTGAGTCGTCGAAGCCGCCGCCAGTGCCCACGTGCCCCGCTCCTCCGCCGCCGCCGCTGCCACCAGCGTCCACCCAGACCACCTCCCCCGACCACTACCGAGCACCTCCCCGATGACCCCCGACCGCCGAGCACCTCCCCGACCACCCCCGACCGCCGAGCACCTCCCCGACCACCCCTGACCGCCAAGAACCTATCCGACCACCGCCGAGCAGCTCCCCGACCACCCCCGACAGCCGGCCTCCCCGACGACCCCCGAGCACCTCCCCGACCACCGCCGAGTAGCTCCCCGACCACCCCCGACCGCCGGCCTCCCCAACGACCCCCGAGCACCTCGTCCCCGACCACCTCATCCTCCCCAACACTCAAGTTCTTCGAAGGTATTACTCCGTAGGCTTCTGTATGAGTTTTCGATGCTATAATGTGCAACTCCTACAGCCACAATTGTCACAGAAACATTTGTAATTTCTACATTTCTTATTCCTTATGCTGTTTGCATGTTTGAGAAAGAGGAACCTAATGCATACAAACCACTTAGGCTCATGCAAGTCCTGGGCTAGTATCTTAGAGGAGCACTTGTAAAAATCCCTGTTTTGTTTTAGCAATCCAGAGGACAGAGGCATGCACCCTTGAAGACCTGTGTTGAGTAGGAAGTAAGCAAGGCAGCGAACAATTAGTGGTTTATAGTTGATTTTTATAGTGCGTAATAATTCCATGGCCTGTACGTATATATGGGAGCCATATTTATATGGTTGTAATCTTGATATTGTGAAATTTGGACCTAGTTTGCTTGTAAATAATTCCCTAGTATTGCTGATATGATTACATTATGATAAATAGGTATTATGGGCTCCTAAAAAAAGGTACTGTGGGTAGATGTGTTGCAGCAAAAGGGTTTTACTCAACTTATGACAAGTCATAAATATTGATTATATTTGTAGTTTAGTATCTAGTAAAGAATGTGTGTTGGGTTCTTCTATTCCTACCAAACTGTAATGAGCTTTTGCATCGTTTAATAATTAATATTGTTGAGATTTGGGAGTACAAGTTACTGTATGCATAGAAGTTCGATGAAAAACAAGGCAATCTTCATTTTGTGATCTCTATGTCCAAATGAATCTTATAATGTAAATGAGGGTGTGTTTGGTTGCTGCCTAAACGAAGGAACTCAAGAAGAGGAGCCGACGCGTGAAAGGAAGCCATCAAGACTACGAGCATGAGCAACATAAAGAGGCCAAGATCAAGAAATTAGTTACGGCTCTTAGAAGAGGCAAAATGTCCTAACATCTTAGAAACAATACTCATCTTAATTATTCTCTGCTCTCTACATGCATGAATGCATATATCTATATTGGTTATCTACTAAAAGAAAAGATATTGCATTTTCCCTATAGCTTCTTCCTTTTGCAATATGTACCTCCAGTGGAAAAACATATATCATCTTGATCTTAGTCTCTTATTACTATTCTTACAAGCACAGATATTGCATGAACTTTGATAGTTTTGGATTTATGTGCTTTCATAGTGAATAAACTTATAAGATGGCGTCCGGACATGAACGTGAAGTGCCTCTGGCATCTTCTCCTCGACAACATGAGCTGTACTTGTCTCCTCAACCAGCTCAACCGTTGCCTGAACAACATGCAGAAGCCTCGTCTCATGAGCAAACCGAAGAAATGGATGGGCAAAAGCGAAAGTGAGGTGGCCGAGGCAAAAATCAAATGCCCGTGGGTCACTACATGATAACGCATGTCAGTGATGAGGTTGTGCCCACATTGCCTCTGCAGGCTCAGGCGGCATTCCGTAGAGCGTGTGCTTCACTTGCGAGGACAAAGGTTCGGATAACGTACGCCAGCTGGCCATCAGTGCCGAATACCAAGAAAGAGTTCCTGTGGGACACCATCAAAGCACAATTCAACTTCCCTGAAGGTACCAAGAAGGCCGTGGAAAGAGTGGCAAAAGCCAAGATGGGCAAGGTGTGGAAGACCTTTAAGAGCGAGCTTTACAACACGTACGTGAAGAATGATCTTATGCCCTACAGGCAGGACCGGAACACTTATGGGTACTTGGAGGATCAATGGGCAGAATTTGTGGACAGGTGCACGTCGGAGGAATTTGTGCAGCAGAGTCATGCAAACAAGGCGTGGCAGGCATGCAACGTCCACCCCCACAGGCTCGGCACCAGTGGGTATGCGCGCAAAGAGTTGGAATGGAGAAGAGAGGACGAGTAGGCATCTCAGGAGAGTCGTGAGACACCGTTCTCCCAGATCACAGAGAGGCGGGCTCGGAACTGGCATCGCAAGAGGGCCAACAGCTCGGCTAATGGCACCGTCGCCTTCAGCAAGCCCAAAACTGTGCTAGTGGCCAAAAACATCTTGTGACTATCAGAAGAATCCTCTCAAGGAACTTTCCAAGCCGCCAGAGAGAAAGATATACTAAACTCAGCTCTGGGAAACAGAGAGCACCCGGGTCGAACGCGTGGCATGGGGGTCACGTTCCATGGAAGTTGGGATTCCCCGACGATGCGGGTTCATACAGGAGTCGGAGGAGAACCAAAGCAGAGCGTGAGGTAGCCGAGCGTGAATGTATGAAAAGAGAGCTGATGGAAGAAATATATGCCGGCCTAGAACAAAGGATCGATGCAAGGGTTGAAGAACGGGTACGGCAGATAAGGTAGGAGGATGAAGCTGTTGCGGCTGAATGCAGCCTCGCAGGCTCATCCCCACAGGCTCAGCGCTGGAGTAGCTGCGCATCTATGGAAAATGACAATGATGAGGACGTACATGAACCAGCTCATCAGGGCAACTTTCCAGTTGACATCCGCGCTGCCAACGAACCTTTCGAGGACATTACAGGTGACGTCCGCAGCGGCACATTACCTGTGGATGACATATCGGTGGCAACCAGGTGCAAGCTCCTCGTGCCCAGCAGTTTTGGCTCCGATCACATGCTTGAGGCTGGCACGGGGTTAGCATTTCCAACAGCTGAAGATGCCACTGTGCACGGAGTTCTGCTAGCGGCGGGTAACACCAAGGTGACAGTGGACATGGTGCATGCGAATATGTCCTCCTACCCACTTCCTGTACACCTAGAGGACGATGTCATGACACTGGGGCAGGCCGTTAACGCGTTCATCTAGTGGCCGAAGAAGTACATTTCCCTGGTTGCCCCTCCACCTCCTGCACGGCCCCTGTCTCTGGTACGAGACGGCAAAGATTTCTCATTCCGTTCTCCTCCACTGAAGGTGAAATCCGCTTCGGCACAATCTCAGTGGTCCAGCAAATCTGGGCAACAGGCCGCCAAATCAACTCCACAAGCTCAGGATAGGGCCACCAGGAGTACCAAAAAGTTAGCCAAGGGCAAAGATGTAGAAGAAGAACCCGAGATAAGGGTCTACACGGAAGAACAGCCGCTAGTGACACGAGCAAAGTTAGAACGACTCGGTTGGGCAGCTCAGTTTGTGCACGAGTTTTACATTAAGAGGTCCAACCAGGAGAGAGCGCTTCCTCAAAATATCGGTGCCAGGTTCGAGCGGCAACATTTCCTCCATCCAGGTGGAACCTTCACCGTCGAGTTCAAGGATTTATCCGACCTATACCGTCATGACACCCTCGATGTCAGCCTATTAAGATGTTGGACACTGTAAGTGTTCTGAATCATGGTTTATGCTAGGTGAACTACCTAACTCATTGATACGCTCTTTCAATAAATTTACTCTTATGTGTAGACATATGTTTCAAGAGGCTAGGACAGAAAATCCTAATATCGGATTCCTCGATCCACAAGTGGTCATATCCACAATGGTCCAATACAACCCGCAGGAGGTCGAGGATTACATCTCGGAGGCCATGCTCGTTCTCTGTACTAAGCGGCTCATTCTTGTACCGTACACCTACGACTTCCACTGGATGCTCATTTGTATCGAACCACAACATCAACATGTCACATACTTCGACTCCAGGGACTACCCACCAGAGAAGTACGAAAATTTGACGAGGGTGCTCAACGGGGCGTTCAAGAAGTACGTTCCCAAGGGGGGCCTGTAAAAACAGCAACAACCGAACCGACCCACCGATTTCATTTCCCGATAATAATTTCTCCCTCGCCCATGAATAATGACCTCGCACATTCTAGTATGTATTCGGTAAAACTAAATTTACCCAACACGTAATCGTGATTTCTGGAGTGCCACAAGCAGCAGCCGGGCAGCAACCTCTGTGGATACTATGTCGCGACATATATGTTGCAGATCGTTAGCTCTAGTGCGGTAGATCCGGAGGTTAGTGTCATTACACCATATTCAGTTACATTTTTCATCATTCTGACGTTGTGCCTAACCTATTTTAGTTTTCTTCTGTAGACATTTAAGTTTCCTATAAATGAGCTCGAGAGTGAGGGCATCCGGTATGTTCAAAAATGGTTAATAAGTTTCATACTATCCCAGCTATTGAAGGAGGCCGGAGAATTCCATAATCCTCAAAATTTGCACATGACTTTAAGAGTTTTTTCTCCCTCAGAGTGACTTGTCTTGTAATTTATCGATGAATTACTGCTTGTCAACTTTGTGTTCATAAATGACATTTAATGTTAGCTTGTGAATGAAAAAGTTTGAGATCAATGCCTATACGCCCACCGCACTGCTGCCGTGTCAGCGGAAGGCAGCAGGCTGCAGCACCGTCGCCCTGCCGCACTACTACTGCGGTTGTGGAAATGGCAGTTTCCGCTGACGCGGCAGCAGGCTGCAGCACCTCGCCCTGCCGCACTGCTGCCGCGGCAGTGGAAACAGCAGATTCCGCTGCCGTGGCAGCAAGCTGCAGCACCGTCGCCCTGCCACACTGCTGCCACGGCTGCGGAAACCGCCGTTTCCGCTGCCACGTCAGTAGTGCGGCAGCACGACTCGCAAGAGTACAGACGGTTCCAGGTCTAGAACTGTCAGTATAAATTCATTGTACAGACGGCTTTATGGATAGAACTGTCTGTACAAAGGTTTTTACAGACTGTACAAATGCTTTGAACAGTACCTCCAAAACGTTTGTGCAAATGACTCCGTATTTGGAACCGTCTGTACAAACAGTTTCGAGGTACTGTTCAAAAGATTTGTGCAGACGGCTCTAGGCGTGGAGCTGTCTGCACAAATCTATTAGTACAGACAGTTACCAACTACAACCATCTTTACAAATCTAGTAGTGTAGATGGTTCCACACTAGAACCGTCTGTGCTATTCGATTAGTGCAGACGGTTCTTGTTGGGAGCCATCTATACTAATCTATTTGTACAGACGGTTCAAGAACCATCTGTACAAACCTGATTTGTACAGACTCTTTCGTATAGACAGTTTGAAAAACCGTCCCGCACGGGGGTTCTGAACCATCTGTACAAATGATTTCTATAGTAGTGCTCCAAAATTAGTAGGCTCTTCTGCTGCTCGGCTGTTTTTCCCTATCAAATAGATCAGTGAATCCACTTATAATGTCCTGTTTGTTGTGGATTTCTTTGCATTTAGGTTTTTGATTGTGCATGGAGTCCAGCCGGTTCTCTTCTGGCTTCCAGGTGGGTCAATATCTGCTCTATTTACCATATCTTTTCTTATATATAGGTTAATGAGTCTTCTGTATGCCATTAGCTGTAGCTCTATCTTTACTATATTATATATTGGATTTGGTGGTTGTGGTGGTGTCATACCCTCACCATGAACAAGTAAACAAACAAACTTCTTGAAAGTTCCTCTAACAAACTTCCCAAAAACTAAGATTACATTTTTGGTATCTCAACAAACAAACAAACTTTCCAAAACTCTCTCTAACAAACTTCCCCAAAAACTCATATTAGTTCATTCCTCTCTATGTATGTGCATGCACGGGGGAGTCCCTGACCTCATGATCCGAATGTGATTAATCTTCTTCTTGTTGTATATATGTTTGATCCGATGTGGGTGTGTTTGCATGTGTGTGCGTGTAGGGATCATCGTCACGGTGGCACTGTTGTTGGTCATCCTCGAAAGCTGCCTGGGGGGTGGCATAACGGCGGAGGAGAAGCGGGCGCTACAGATATCATGGCGATTCAACATCGTGCACCACAGGTCTAACAGCAAGCTCTCGAAGGAGATGGCAGCGGCGTACATGCGTGCCATCGACAATGGCGCGGATTTCATCGAATCGGTTATCGCAGCGACTAGGGACAGCCATGTCATCTGCTTCCACGACGTGACGCTCGATGACACCACCGACGCCACTGGCCATAAGGAGTTCGCCGCCTGCCACCGCACGCTCGAGGTGCACTGGGCCAACGTCAATAGACACTTCATTAGTGAGAGCCCATATATATAACCTCGCATCATCCGGCTCCACATTTTTATTGATCTTTGATTGATTTGTGATGATTGAACGAACATGTTCTTATATTAATTGGTTTTATGATTTCTCGCAGCTAAAGGCCGAGGGCAAAGCAGAGATATGAATTCCATGACAAATCCCTTGATGGTACGTGCATTTTTCACTGATCCAATTGCATTTTTTTTGTGAATCCATTACTCTGAAATCAATCAATCTACAATTCTATATACACTGATGTTTATAGTAGATAAAAGTGCTGGCGTATCAGACCATTATCCATATAAAATCTCTTTGTTTTCACAGGCATGTTGCACATCATCATCCTTGATGAGTTCATCAACATCAGCTGAATGCTAAAAGGGTCGTCGGGATCTACCTGAAGAAGAAGAACCCCGTGTTCATCAACCATCACATAATTAACCAACATATATTATAGAATTGAGTTCCATCACAAATGTTTTTTTCATTTCTATTGGAATTGAGTTGAATCAGCCTTTAGTTCTATCTCTGAGGTTTTATTTCTTCTCTTTGATATTCTTTTCATATAATAAAGATGTCAACTGGCGGTAGCGGTCTCCTTCCCATCCTTACATGTGGGACCATCTCAAAATTTTGGCAAACCTATATGCCCGTGATGAAACCTCAATAGATGTCCTCATCCAATGACTCCAAATTCAAAATTTCAAATTTGCGCAAGGTACTACGCCCCCCAAACAACTCCTAATTCTGCCCGAGCCGAAGCTCAACCAAGAGTTGAGACAAAGCCAAGGACGTGGCATGGAGCATGATAACGATAATTTGACTGCTTAGTAATCTAATTTGTTTATCCATAGCAATACACGGGTATTTAGCTAGTCTTTTCTTATATGTAGGTTAATGAATCTTCTGTATGCCATTTGCTGTAGCTATATCTTTTCTTGTACATTGGTTAATGAGTCTCCTGTGCTGACAAGGAAGAGATAGATTTTAGTAGTTAGCAGGATGCCTGGGTTGTGGTGCACGTTGATACTTTCATTTTTGATAAATCTGACAGATATGTCAAGATGAATATATGTTGAAATGGTTCAATTTTTGAATTACATATAAGTGATAGTTTCAACTTCCCATAGAGTAGAAAAATATAAAGAAGTGCTAGCAACTAACTGCAGCACGAAGCACTTCTTACGGGAGGAGTTTCCAAGTATGAAATCTAGATTCGATATAGCATAAACACCGTTTCACTATTATAGAGCCGATTTTGACGGAAATTACAAACATTTAGCTACTTCAGCACGCAGCAATCAAAGTAGACCATCATATAAAAGTGACAGAAACCTTAACAGTACGATAACAACCAGCAGGCAATCCCAACAGCAAATGAGCTAGGAATAGCCAGTAGTGTTCCATTGTCCATTTTGTTAAGTCTTTGCAAGTCCATTTCTAGGCATTAACTCATGTTAAAATACTCCAACACGGAAGCATGAATACCTTTCAAATAAAACATGTAAGGAAGGTATAACTTGCATGGAAGCTACTTAAAAGCTCAATATAAAAAATTGGTAGTTCCATAGTCACATTGCAATTTTGATTAAGCGCTTCTATGATGTGGGGACTTCCTTTTATACTATGTTCTTTGTTCTTGTCACCTTGGACTTGGATGCGTTGGATTTCTTGCATTTCTTGGATTTATCGGCCTTCTGACTGCTCGCGATGGCGAGGATCTTGATGTGCCTTTTTGCGGTGGCTCTAGACAACGTGACTTACAATTGGCCATGGGAGAATACCGGATCTGGTAGGTATACGCCGACGTTTGGGATGGTCTGCCCTTGTGCCTTATTGATCATCATGGCGAAGCTGACCCTAATCGGAAATTGCTTCCGCTTGAACCGAAACAGGAACATCTCGTCGTTAGAGGGGCAGAGGGATATCCGAGGCAGGAACACCCTCCTCCCGGCATGCTACTCTAGGATGATCTCGGTGTCAATGGCATTTTTTGAAACCCGGAGACCACAAGCCTCGTGCCATCACACAGTTCGTTAGGGGGGCCAATGTTTCTGAGCAGTATGACGGGGCAGTTGATCTTCAGCTTGAGCACGTGCGGAGGGAGCCCATTTGGAGTCAGCAAGTTGAGGAACTCCACAGAGTAGTAGTTATGGGTGTCAGCTTCCACATAATCAAAGCTATGGTAGATACACTCACTCCCTGAAAATGCTATATCATCCTCATGTTTATCCTGTCGACATTATCGTTCTTGGTTCAGAGGATTGCCCGAGAAGTTATGTAGTTTGGATCTGCCATGTTGTCGTTTAGGGCAGGGAATACATGCTCGATCAACTTCTCTAGGTCAGCCTCCTCATCCCTTGTACATGGAACACAGATTTCTTTGAGGAGCATTATGTGGCCTTCCTCGTCGGCCTCCTCGGTACCATTCCCAACACGCAACAGGTAATCCGCGAATGATGGGTTAGCCTGTGCCCTCATGTTTGTCACGAGCTTGAGCTGCCGCATGCTCAACCAAAGGTGCGAACTGCGTAGCGACGCGTCGGGTATCTGAGGTCGCATCCCCTTCCTCACCATCAGAAGGGCCTGCCTAAAGTCCCCGCCGAACACAACGGTCTTCCCCTCGAACGGCCGGCCCCGTCGACCAATTACATCCCGCATGCTATTGTCCAGTGCCTCGACCGCTTGTCGCTTCGTCATGGTGGCCTCGTCCCATATTATAAGTGAAGCCATCCTTAGGAGTTTTGTTCCACTCTGCTTAGTGAAGCTACATGATGATCCATCTTCTATGTTGAGGGGGATCTTGAATCTCAAATGGGCTGTCCTGCCTCCCGGCATGATGGAGGCAGTGACGCCTGATGTTGCAGTTGCCACAGCTATCTTGCCCTCGCTTCGAACTATAGCGAGTAGCGCTTTGTACAAGAAGGTCTTCCCTGTGCCTCCTAGGCCATCGACAAAAAAGACGCCTCTGTCACCGCTGTCCATAGTAGCCAGTATCTCATCGTAGGCGGACCTTTGCTCGAGGTTTAGGAAGGACACCAAAGAAGTATGCTCAATATCTACCTCGATCGTGGACTCCTCGATCACCTCTCTGGCCTCGCCTCCTGTGGTGTTGTGCGTCTCATCGATGTCGAGCAGAGGGAACGAAGTCAATTCTTTCCCCATGGACTGTAGCATGTTCCTGATGTCAAGTAGCACCATTTGCTCCACAGTGTGTGGCACGTGTGTGATCGCTGGTAATCGTCCGACATCGCCTCACGGTGCCTATCCCACAGACCATGCATGTCGCTAGGCTTGCAGAATACCAAGATGGTTGCGAAGAGCCTCCGGAGTGAGGATGGCATCTAAGACTGCTCGGCCTCTGTTAGGCACTCGTCAAGGGTGTTGTCGGCCTCGATGAGACCCCTCCTTTCAGTAGCCGCCCTAAAGCTAGGACAGAGAACACCGTCCACCATGTGGAGGTCTTCAAAGGATGTTGAGCCTAGAATGTGGTTTAGCAGCACCCTCAGATAGTACCGCTCCCCTTTTGCTGGATGTGCTGACACGATTCTGCCTACCTGGTACCTCTGTTCCCTAGGTTTCCAGACCTTTTTTCCCAATTGTCATGTGAACTTTTATGGGAATTTCTTATATAGAAATTGTCGAGCCCACTTGTCTTCCATGTTAGCCTTGAAATACGCCGTGAGCATCGATTTTGATGCATTCTCTTGAGCGAAGACGTTGTTCAGGTCCTCTCCCGCTCTGAATGGTACCATGTGCATCTTTGGAGATGAAGCGGCAACTGTAGAACTGATGGGGAGTTCTCAGAGAGGTTGAAGCTGAATATCCTCCATATCGCCTCTGGTGGAGTAACTGACCTTGCATCAACATATCGTTTGATCTCGTCCATGTTACCGTTGCTGTTGAGCTCACTACAGAGAATGATGTCTGATCGTGGCCCTTGTAGATGTACTTGTACAGGTATTTGACGGCCTTGATGCTGGAGCATACTTTAACATTTATGTGGCAGTTGAACATCCGTAGTAAGTATAGGTTGTACGGCATGACCCACCTATTGTCCAGCATCTGTCTGTGAAACTAAGCGTGCCGGCCATCGTCTTGTCTCCGGTAAACTGGGTAGGAGTCCTTTTCCTAGACGGTGATATGGTTGAACAGCTGTGGGTACCGGTTCTTGCATAGGCCGTCCTGCATGCACACATTATTGGGCTTTAGGACACCGCACGGACCGTGCATCATATGCTTCACTACCATGACGTACAACTCTAGGTATTTATGCTTGTCTAGGAGCTCGGCTGAGATTAAGCGGTCGTGCTGCTCTGGAACCATAAGTTTGTGGCTTGAATCCATTATCAGCAGGAAGTGGGCATGTGGGAGGCCCCGCTTCTGGAACTCGACCACATAGACATAAATAATCACCTTACCCAAGATGTGCTTCTTGAAAAGCTGCTCCTTCATGGCCTCCAACTTGGCTCTAAGGATGTGGGTAACGAGATCAGGGCGGTCCTGTGGGGTCTGGCCGGGCAGCAACTCATTGACGATCTCTTCCCAGTTGGGGTTGCAGGTCATCGTCAAGAAGATCTCTGGCTTTCCGAAATTCTGCACCAATGCCATTGCATCCATGTGCCTGCGCTTCTTATCTCTGTAGCCTCCCTAGAATGACCATGGGAGCATCGTCCTTGTGCCAATCTCGTTAGCGCGACATTCCCCAGCAGCGATGCTATCAATGACGCCTTTATAAAGGTCGGCCCGTATGTGCGTCTGGTTTTCTCTGAACTAGTTAAGCCTAGACCCCCTCTATCTTGATATAAATGTCGACCGCATACTGCTGGAACAGGCGTGCCCCATGCAGTATCGGGTTGAATATCGCAGGATGTGTCTACAATCTGTAACTATAGTAGTCCCTGATGGAGACACACAAGCGGCTATTCCCATCTGTAGAAAGGCAGGGAGTAGTTAAAGTTAGGCAACATCTTAGGTGGGTAGACGGACAAAATGCACACCATGCTAAAAATACTAATCTTGATCATCATCTTAGCTTTGCATGGACTGCTGCACCAGATCCCAACTCACGCCATCCTTTGGTATCTTGCGATGCCAACCAAGCTCCCCCTTGGGGAAGAAGAGGGGGTACGAGAGTGGGTCATAGCACCCATGCGTGGGCTGTATGCCATACTTCTCCTTGTTGTTGCCGTACAGGGTAACACTATGTTTGAATCTCCTAGCTAGGTTGCTGCCCTCAACCCACACCGTCACCACCTCAGACGACACTAGCAAATTATACCTATGCTGGTCCAGCCTCTTGTCAGTGTTTAGGTCTATTCGGTACTCCTCGAGGTCCTCAATCTACCCTAAACTCCTACCTACACTCCTAAACGTCTGGGAGTATGGATTGTCTCTGAGCATGTCGACTAATTTTCTAATGACATCCTTGTCAAGGTTAGGGGCATGCCGGGTGCGATGGTTCAGGTTGGGATCATCGTCGTAAAAGTACAGCTGTAGATGTTCCGGACGTGAACATGAATCACTACCGAACGAATGCACATTATGATACATCGTGTCGTGTGCCTAGAACATGTACACCCCCTGCCCTCATGTTTGTATAGTTGTTATCGAGGCAAACACTAAGGGTTTTGAAGGAGAAGTGGCCATTGAAGAACCTAATGCTCTCTCAAAAATGCCGTGAGTCAGAATCTATGCTAGACCAGAGCCGCATCAGCTCTGGGATGGGCTCTGGTTCCACCAGCTTGATCTATCCATTACGGTAGTAGAAACCATAGGTCTCATACTCGAACTTCTTGGATTCATAGTGTAAGCAGTTTGTGACATGCTTCAGGATATGTGTGCTATCTGGTATATTCGAGTAGACGATGTCAAACGGATTGGGGACACTGGAGCCTATGGTGGAGGAATCCGCTAGTTTGTCAAGGTCTACGTCCTCGACATCAGAAGCTACAGGTATCAATTGTGAACTTGTTATAGCAAGAGATGAAATGGTTGAGAACGCAGAGATGAAAGTACCTTCACCAGTGAATATGTAGTACTCATTGTCCATGTACTCATCGGGGAGGGCATCCATGTCCATGATACCACTGAGTAAGGCTTCCATGTCACCTGTAATGTGATAGAGTAGGTAAATGATACATTGACATGTCTGTGCATAAGAAGTAGGGTATAAATGGGAGCTTCACCACTGGTTCCGATGGTGAATGTTGGTATGCTCGATGAAGGGGCAGCCAGTGGTGAAGCATCTGGCTCTATGGCTGGGGATGCCGGTCTGCTCGATGACGGGTTGGCCGCAAGTGATACAACTGTTTGGGGGCATGGCATTGCGATGGATTCAACACATGGGGTGTCCTGTCTAGCAGCAAAACTTGCGTTACGGCGATCTAGCAGTGCCTGCCTCTCCCCATTTGGTATGGTTTGACGGCATGCTCTTCGGCGGGCGTTCATCTCTTGCCTCTCCTCGTTGGGTATATTCTGCCTAGCTACTGTCCGGCGTGCATTCATCTCTTTGAAAGATGAGCTTTTCCTGGCCACTCTTTGACGGGCATTCATGGCATCCCTTTGTTCAGGTGCCATACTCTATCTATGTGTTCTTCGATGATCATTTATCTCTTGCCTCTGCTCAACTGTTAAACTTTGTCAATGAGCTCTTTGACGATCAAGATATGCTTGCCTCCTTTGATCATGTATGTCTATATGTTTGGCACCTACAATTTCTCCTAGTTGTTGGTCATGTACATCTACTATTGCCTCTTGCTGAGTAAGTGTATCCCTACCATTCTGATCAGCACAAATTGAACTTTGCCTGACCGCTCTTCGGCGGGCATTCATGGCCTCCCTTTGCTCAGGTGTCATACTCTGTCTGTGTGTCCTTTGACGATCATTTATCTCTTGCCTCTGCTCGGCTGTTAAACTTTGTCTATATGTTTGACACCCAACGTTTCTCCTGGTTGTTGGTCATATACATTCACTATCGCCTCTTGCTGAGTAAGTGTATCCCTACCATTTTGATCAGCACAAATTGAACTTTGCATGGCCGCTCTTCGGTGGGCATTCATGGCCTTCCTTAGTTCCGGTGTCATACTCTGTCTTTGTGTTCTTTGATGATCATTTATATCTTGCCTCCGCTTGACTGTTAATCTTGTCGATGAGCTCTTTGACGATCATGGCATGCTTGCCTCCTTTGATCATGTATGTTTGTATGTTCGGCACATACCATTTCTGCTAATTGTTGGTCATCTATATCCACTATCTCTTGTTGGTGAATAATTGTATTCCTACCATTCTGATCATCACAAATTGGTTCCATTGGTTGTGATGTAAATCCATCTCTCGAGCGCTTCCTTCCTGAAAGGTCCCCACATGAATGACCGATAATACTTTGCCCTCCAGACTAATAAACATGCTGTGACATATACACAGTGCATGGGTAGAGAGACTTACCATTTGAGCTTTGGCCAAGATGTGTGGTACCAACTATTGTGAGGGTGCTGTTAGTAGGAAATGTTGCAGACAACTGTGTAGGCATGTCATCATCATCATTATCGGAGGATGTAAGATTAAATCTAGCGGTGTTGGATGGCTCACATATGAGCAAACCCGTTGGTTGGCTTGGCGTAACATATTGTCGTGATTTCTTTGATTTCTTTTATTCGACAAGCACTGTTACCTCAGACAAAAGCAAATTATTCCAAACATACGGAAATAATATTTGTTGACATGATTGAATGCCATGTACAAACCTTGTTTCCTTTTAGAGGAAGTTTGCTTTGAAATCTGAGACATCTTTTAAGTAGATGCTCCAGTACATATAGCTATCTGTTTTGTAAACTATGCTCCTTGAACCATTTACCTATGGCATGTTGCAAAAGTTTTAATCTTGTTTTAGTAGTTCCTCCATCTACAAACACACCGCCTAGGCTATTAAATTAAAATTTGATTTCAATTCCAATGCTACTGCTTAAAAGATTTCTAATGCAGTAATATTGACCTATGATAATGGTCAAGGAGAAATTGTTTCCAGAGTTATGTTTTCTGTGCTACTGCCTATAAGATTTGTTTAGCAAGATTTGTTTTCTTAGTAGGTATACTTCTGTAGGCATAATCTAGTTCTTATGCATTGGATTGTAATAGTTGATCAAGGGTGCAACATATTTGTCAGTATTTCTTGGAACTATTATTTAACGTGCTACTTATGAATCACAGCATAGCAACTTTACTGTGAAAGGAGGATATAATTGTTTACTGTGATCTAACTGAGTAGTGATGCTGGTGTGGTGATTATTTTATTAGAGTGGTGAAGAAGCCAACTTTGTAATTGTGTTTGCTGCTATGGGAGTAAACATGGAAACACCCCAATTTTTCAAACGTGACTTCGCAGCTAACAAGGTATGCTGTTTATCAAATAACCATGCTGTCGAGCGTCTTAGGCTTTCTATTTCTAAAAGAAAGTAGTGGAGGCTAAGCAATTTATAAAGTTTGTTCAACTTGTTAGCATGGTGATGTCATTGTTTAAATGAGACATGCAAATGTGACCTCGAAGCTAACAAGGTATGATGTTTGAGCATGTAATGTTATCAAATAACCATGTTGTCGAGCGTCTTAGGCTTTCTATTTCTAAAAAAAAAGCAAAATACTGGGTGTAGAGATATTGCTTTAAGCCTTACAATGTTTTCCTTTTGTAATGAGTATCATAATGTTCTATCTGGTTTTTGTGACTCGGGATGTCATTAGCCTGCACAGTGCTTCCATGGGATCGGATCAAGTAAGTTAGTCTGTCACTATATATATATACCCTAAGGGGCGCATGAGGTTACAAAAAAGGTTGATTGATCGTACATTTTGCTTGCAAATCAGAAAAGCAAGCACAACAAGTAAACAGTAGATAGCAAGACAACAAGAAATTTTCCCCATTGTTGGATCATCTTCAAATTCAAGAATTCTAGTTAGATTGCAAAAACTTAGCACCATAGGAAGTGCGAAACTACAAGCACTACATTCTTTAAAGGTAATCACAGATATCAAACATTAATTTCAAAAAAGCTGGTCAAATCATAAGTATCAAACAACATGTAGATTGACACAACACAAGAACATGCAGTACCAGATCAGTTTGTTCCTAAAGATTTAACCATCTGGATTTGTTGTTTGCATCCAACGACTAATCTCAACAGGCCCCGCATCACTGACTGGAAGCCCTCTGCAAGCTAAAAAGGGTCTCCGTTCTTGACAAACGCCTCTACAGATTCGCCGACTGGAAGCACATGCAGAGAGGAGAAGGTCTCAATTGTACATGGATTGGATCATGGATGGCACCACTAGTGCACTACACACCACTATATAGAGTCATACACACACGCGCGCATCAGAAAGAAACAATTCCTCCAAAAGCTAGCTCTAGAAGCAGGTATGAAACAACATCTAAATTGACAGAATACCAGAATCTGCAGTACCAGATCAGTTTGTGGTATAGAGTCATACACATATGCACCAGAAAGAAACAATTCTTTTGAAAGCTAGACCTACGAGCAACTCACTATTGATGTGTGATGTGCAGTTTATACCTGGTACCACTTATGTTGAGATATTAGTTGAGATACCAGAAAACCCGTAAAGGATGGGAAATCTGTTTTTGTGAGCACATGACCACGTGATGAGGAAGTTTGATGATTCTTAATTTGTTGAGATGAGGTAGTTTGTTGATTCTTAATTTGTTGAGATCTATAATGGGTACCACGAATTGAGGTAACAAAAAAATTGTAAATGATGGG
Organism: Stipa capillata; assembly: GCA_019208055.1. Taxonomy (NCBI): domain Eukaryota; kingdom Viridiplantae; phylum Streptophyta; class Magnoliopsida; order Poales; family Poaceae; genus Stipa; species Stipa capillata. The sequence continues at coordinate 293,212 of JAGXJF010002407.1, read as the reverse complement.
AAATTTATTTTTTCTGTTTTTGTGAGCACATGACCACGTGATGAGGAAGTTTGTTGATTCTTGATTTGGTGAGATCTATACCGGTTTTTACAAATTGAGATAACAAAAAAAACCAAAAGGATGGGAGGGTGAATGGGAGAGTGTGACACCACTATAAAAAGTGTGACACCACCACAACCACCAACTCTAATATATAATATAGTAAAGATTCCATGCAAACCATGGTTCCATTCATTGCATTAGGCCAATCAAGCCAGCCCACTAAATTAAGCAAAAAGCCCCCTAGCCCACTCGTATAGCCAAACCACCAAGGAGAAAGCCCTCACTCTCCCACCCCCTAGGTGCGTGATGCATCTACTCCCATCACGCAACACACTAGGTATTCCTATTTCCCGCCCCACAACCCTAGCCAACAATTCGCAGCACCGCTGGCAAATCCTCACTATGCCAAACGCCCATCAGGGAGCAACAAATGGCAATCGTGCCACCAATCACCAAGTTCGGCCACTGTGTCAAGCTTGGAATCGAGCGATGTAAGTCCATGTGACCCTGTTTATTTGTTTAATGTGATTTCCTTTGCCGATTTGAAAATTCTAAACTTACTTCTACTTTGTAGATATCAGAACTAGAGGAGGAGGACAATGCCAATGAAGTTTTTCTACCATTTTTATGCCCTGCAACTGTCGCATTGGACTGCTGATTGCACCCACAGGTTTTCATGTATTTTGGTCTTCTGGTTAACCGCAAACCCAACTGAACTTTATTTGGTCCATTAGGTTCAATGAACATTTTTTAAGTGGAAAATTTGGTTGGTATTCCTAGAAAACAAAAGTACAAAATAAATAAAAAACCAAACCAAGTTAACTATGTTAATCCAATGCCCACGCTTACCTATCATCGCAACCACCCCTGATGTCCTCATCCATGTCCTACGGCTAAGACCACCTCCACTTCCTGATGCTTCTTAACCAGCCACGTTGCCGCTACATTGTCCGCTGGCTCCTCCACCTCGACTTTCTCTCCAGCTCTATCCACTAGATGTCCTAAACACCCCGTACTAACCATCCCTCCACTACTAGTCCACCGCCCATCAGCAACCATTCCTAAGATCGGAGAGCGGATATTTCTCCAGCCATCATGAAGCCGCTAACCTAAACCCCAACTCCTAACCCTAACTTGCCAACAAGGTCATTGGTGAGGCTCCACCTCCATCTTCCTAAGCTTAAACGTCCATAACTTTCGTATGAAGAAAACATTGTTTGGATCTCTTGCCTATCACAGCTAGGTGGGCAAAAAGCTCTAGCCGGTTTCGCCTATAGCCTGGATGGGCAAGATAATTTGTTTGGTTCATCTAACTAGTTGCTTGTAAATAATAAAGTTTAACTTGCAGCGTTAGAGGTAGTTTAGTTGGATAAGACGGTTATTTTCCTTTCTACTAAATACCCACCCTAGCTAAGCAAGGCTAGAACTAGACCTACGTAGGATCCAAATTCACCCTAGTCACATTCTAAGAGATAGAATACTAGGTTTTATGCCACTTAAACAATGAATGCCATTCATATAACCCCTTGTTATGCCACTGTGTCACATGACATGGCAATGACTCGGCCTTGGCCCATATGTCAGCCTGCTCTTCCGCTGTGGCCAGTCTACCGCCGCTTTGACACCACCACCATGTTTGTCTATCATCTAATCTACATGATCTCTGTATCTCTCTATCTTACCTAGAAAGGGGGAGAGCATGGGTGGAAGAAATCTATAGCCATGGCTGCTCGGTGGTACTAGCTGTGGTTTGGAATGTGCCAAGAGTCCAGGAGGTCGTCCATTAGCCGTAGGTGTTTTTCGTGAACTGAGACAGTAGCACAACATGGAAGCACATCAGCACATACTAAACAAAACAGAGGATGCGACATAGGAGGCGGTCATAATGAGGTTCTAATGAGGTTTAGGCCAGGGAAGGAGAGGGATTTGGTTCACCTTGATCAATTTGGGCATCAACGCAATGAGGAGCTTGAATTTAGAGAAATTACGGTGGTAGGACAAATTAGGGCGGTGACACTAACCCTTGTCATTGACGGTGGCTGAGATGACATAATCTAGATTGTTTTCGTGGGGATAGAAGAAAGCTACAAGCGAACTCAATTCAATGGATTTTACTCGTTTTGGTGGAGTATAGCGAGGGAACGCCCTACCTCTATGCACCCTATGTGCCACGTCCTCTTTTAGTTTTGTCTACTCTACGTATGCCGTGCACGCCCAGCCCTCTGATGCATCTCCTGATCCAGTCACCAGCCCCGCCGCCACGATGACACACCAGTACCTTGAGTGAAGGGCTGAGGCCCAATTTATTACCTTTATTTTTTGTTGTTTCACATGTTTCTATCTTTTCTTTTTCACATTTTCCTACTTATTATTTCTTTAACAAGCGGATGAACACTACCACACGTACACATTTGCACAACATCTATGAAAGACTGAAGTCATAGAGCTTAAAAGGTATCGAAGTCATTATAGATCGAAACACGTCCATCTTACCTCTTGACTCTTCCTTAAGCTGAAAAACACAATACCGATATACTGTAACTCTAAGAACTTTAACTTTCAAAATTGGACAACATACCTCCTTGTCCTGAACCACCATGGCTTTGGGTAACGTGGAAAACGGCTACTGTGGCAAAAACTATTGGTGAAACTAGAGTAGAAGTGGAAGGAATGGTGAATAGTTTTGTTTTGGTCCATCTATGGAGAGCCCCAAGACATTTATAAACATGCACATGACATGTGCATAAGTTTGCTTACAACATGATTTATCAAAGGGGAACTGAGTAAGAAAGATGAAGGGTTATGGGTAGGCTATGATAGCATAATTTAAAAAATTTCTACCACATAACCAAGAAACTACCACTAGTACAGAAACCGATATCCGAGGCGGTTAAAATAGCACATCCGAGGTGGTTATAGCAGCCGCCTCCACGGAGTGGTTGCTGATATGGGAGCATGAATCGGAGGCGGTTACGCAAGCGCCTCGGATAAGAGCTTGAGAAAATGTAACCGCTTCTGATAAGTGCTTATCCGAGGCAGTTGAGAAAATGTAACCGCCTCCGATAAGTGCTTATCCGAGGCGGTTGAAATAGGCATCCTAGGCGGTTGTTAAATTGCAACCGCCTCGGATATGTTTTTAAACAGGCATTATTTTGCCTAATTTACTAGCCTCCCTGAAAAAGCAAACAATTCATATATATGATGTATCTAAATCACAGCACGCACAACAGATTTATATAGCACACTTCAATCATTCATTCTCGCATCGACCACAAGACATAAACTACAAACATTCACATACATACGCATACGAATAATATTACAAAACTTATTCACGTGATTCACAGCGAAGATATTGATCAAATTAAAAAAACTAGACCTCTCTTAAGTTCTTCACATGAATAGAACCACTCGCCGAAGCCTCCATACATGATATCTGTTGATAAAGAAGTCTCATTTGTAAAACAGTGACATTCACAAGTAAAAGTTATAAGTTATGTCACACCCCCTTACACGTTAACAGTGAGAGGAAAAATGAACAAGATATTTAAAAACATCAAGTGCACTTATCATTTGAAACCACAAGTTGGATAGATAATTACAAAGTTTGATTGTAGGCATTAATGAAGTAACTAATGACCTAACTAGAAACCTAAGTAATGATCTAACTAATCGCAATCCTAAGTTCCTAGCTTGCCGCCAGGAAATTGAAGCGTCCTTTAGGACTAATGACCTCATTGTTTAGGAAGCTAGCGATGTGCGACCGGATCTAGGCGAGGTCCATATCTTCCAACTATTTGATTGCTATGGTTTTCGCCCTCCCTGAAAACATGAGGCTTACACTCAGGGCGAATAGCATGATTAAACACTAGACATTAGTAGTGGTGATGGTTTCGTACCGCTAGATCACCATACTTTGGGTTGCTGCAAAGGGCTAGCATGTGGAAACACACGTAATACCCACAGAGGTCGATCCCTTCGGGTTGTTGCCGGCACTACAAAAGGGATATCGATTAGGTATAGAGGGCAGAAGTATGATGGCATTAGTTCGAGGAGTCAAAGACATTACGGAATACCTTAAACCTAGAGTCATGCCGTAAATCGACGGGCACTCCTTCCTTGACTTCCTTGTGCCTCCCTCTTTGTTTGACGTACGTGTCAAACGCTCTAGGTGATTCAAAACAATTAGCATCAAACTGTCTTTTCCTTTGTGAAGAAGAAAGAATAGGCATGGACGAAGTCAAAAGTTTTGGTACTCACTCATCGAGTAGACGCATGATGTCCACATACCCTTGCTTGCGCTCGTCAATGCTATGCCTCATGGAATCAAGGTAATATACCTTATTCCATTTCGGCATGATCACGAGGAGGATCCAATGCCCCCTGGTTATAAGATACGAAGTTATTACATGTTTAGCCGTCGAACCATGAGAATTTGCAAAGGATGTGGCTTACCCGATGTTATAGGCAACCTGGATGTAATCTCGTGCGGAGTACTCACGGAGTAAATGCACGACGTAATCCCGCACCATGTTCTTATTTGCTGCGATGCTTTGGGCCGAGATCAAATGTGGGTCGCTGAACCCCATAGAGTTCTTCATCTTTCTTCTTTCGCTCAGATCAAGCATGTATCGGAGTATAGGAGAAGAACTAGTTATATTGTAGGCACTTAGCGGTGATAAAACAAAATGGTGCTGTGTTGTAAGGACTTACAGCGTGAAGCATCTCATGAGACTGGCGTCCAGCTCACGGAAGTGCATCATGTTGAAGATGTCCGTGAATTCCACGGGAAACATATATCCGTTACGGTGCTTGAAATGCTCCTCCTTAAAGAAGACCATGAGGCCAACTCTTGTATCTGGGAATGGCCCGTTCGACATCTCGAGGTAATGATCATGAAGCTTCTGGTAGGCTACGCCCAGGTTCACGTCAGCGTCCACCATAGGTTGTCCCGGCACATGCTGGCGAGCTAGCTCCGCTAAAGGATATTCAACATCATCCGCTAGTTTCGAAGCAGACTTCTTGGCTCTGTATACTTTCAGCTTGGATGTGGCCCCTTGACACTTCGTTGGAACACAGCTTGGCCGTGAGCTCTCCACTGGTACCGCCGGGAGTTGAGGGGCTAGCGAACGATGAGTAACCTCCACATGTGGCACTATCGGTACTGGCTGAGGAAGGGTGAGCTGCCTCGAAACCTCTGGCGGAGACCAAGCAACCACCGGTGAAAACCTCAGCATCCCTTGATCCAACGAGCATGGAGGAACGGACGGTGCACTCGGTGCTGATTCGAGGATTATGTCATTCTTCAGCCACTGGACGAACGACCCGACCGCGTCGCTTAGCAACTGCATCTCATCAGATTCTCGCGCGTTTGGCAAGGGACAGTTAGCGAAGGTCGGGTTGATTGACTCGACCTGCACTCGCGCGAAGCCTGGCGTTAACGGGACACCGTGTATCACCATTGCAGGAGTAGATGGCCACACCTGACCGTATGCGGCGTCCATTGAGAAGTTCGTCGTAGTGAACTGTATCTGCATCTTGCACCGTGTCAGACCCCCAATTTTGTCGACGGGAGAACAATCGTCCGCACCCGAGGCGCAGCTACTGCGGCGGGCACCCTGGCTAATTGCGACTGGCGCCCTGTCTTGCAGGTACTGTGCTGAGAGCCTCTCCTCCATCGCCCACATTCTTTCCTCAAATTGCGCCTCAAGGGATGACTGTATCTCCGCTTTCATCTGCTCGGCTCTTTCTCTCTTCCTCTGCCGACATGCCTCCTGCATGTCGCCGGTGAAGGCTTTGCCCCATGTTGCCAGATTTCTGAAATCCCTAGTGCGTCCATTGGGCTCCCTGGTGTTGATGGCCTCGGAGAGTATGTCTTTCTCCCGACTTGGCACAAACGAGCCTTGAGATGCCTGCTCATTCAGTCCCACCATTCTCTGATAGACCTCCTCGTCTTCAGGGTTTCTCCATACGCGTTGACCACGAGGATCCACCTTCGTCCTTGCCCTGCACCAGTCCCGGACGCGGCTGTCGCTAAAATTCGAGAACACCGGCTGCTGTCCGTGCTTCTCCGCTTCCTCATCCTCCTTTGCCCACTTCTTCTTAGCACCGACGTACCCTAAGGTGCCTAGGTAATGCGGGTGCTTGTTCCTCCTGGCTAGCTCTTGCCCCTTCTGGCTTTCTGTCTGGAACTCTTCGGACGACTTCAAGGCGCAGAACTCTACCCAATCTTCTTCGGAGACATCCGGGTATGCCTGGCAAGGTGACTTCTCTTGCTTGAGATAGTCTCTCACCATCTGTGCTTGAAATTCCTCCAGCACTTCCCAGCCATCAATATAGTCGCTCGGAAGAAATCGGCCTCGACCTCTTCCGGGTACATGAAGGAGCCCTTCACTTCATCAAACAGGGACCTCTGCTCCTCCCGTGTCAGCTCACCCCAATCGGCGAGGGTGATCCTAACCCTAGAACGAGCGACCACCCCGCATAACGTCTACCACTTCTTCTGGGTTTCTTCCAGCTCAGGAACTCCGGTCACCGGATCCAATCTCTCAACTATCCATCTGCCCTTCGGCCTCCCCGATGGTTTCCTTGGTTTGCGAGAACCCTTTCCTGATGATGTCGATGGTCTATGCGACCCCGACGGTGATACCATAGGAGACGGCAGCGGGGAGTTCGTCTCCATTCTAATAAGGATGAAAACATAGTGGATTTGCAGTTGAGTAAATCAAAACGAACATACTTAATGAAATTAGTACAACCCTAGCAGTTTTAGCACAATCCCTAGAAAGGAGAAGGAAGGACTTGGCAGAATATTAAGTGACTAGTTGCATAATATATGTTTCTAAATACCAATGAGATAATGACACTTCTGGTATGAAAACCTAGTGCTGACGGCTTGGGTTCGTGTAAAAGGAGATCTAGGTCAGAGGCAGATAGACTAAAAAAGGCAAATGGATCACAATAAGCCGCATTCACACAAAGTGGAGGCATTCCAACTCAGAAATAGATACATGTAGGCATTACGCAGACATCTCTAATTAGCAAGTGGTCTTGCACAAAGAGATTGAATCTTTGCAAATAAACACGAATAAGATAAACATCTATCATCCAAGATTTTGACTACCATATGTGGACATGCAACATCCAGATTGATATGTTTAGTACAATGGATTTGAGAGCTATCATAAACATGGGCACTGCTGAGATGCAAGTAGCTCATTCCAAATAATAGCATTAGTGTTACTGATTATAATAAAATGGTGGATATCACTTCACAAACTAGCTCCAAAATTATAAGATCTAATTATTCTAAAATACTAGAAAGTAGAGCAGGCGATGCCAGTACAGTTGCCAAACAAGCGTGTGCAGATGCAAACAAGTGCACAGGTCCATTTGCATTTACCAATTACTATATATAAGGGACATATTTTGGGTAGGTAAAGGACTATCCAGAAATTAGTGTCATGTAATTCTTTATAATTAGAGGCCTAAATCTTCTGACCACCTGAGACATGCTTAAGTATAGAAACAAAAGGAAGAAGTTGGATGCCTTCATCTTTATTTTTTCAGCATAGACACTAGTTTGTTTTCTTACGAGCATTCTTTAGTACCATCACACACCATAGGTTCCTAACCCTATCTAGAAAACTGAAAAGATCAAAGGAAAACATTCTACCAAAACAAAAAACAAGATGAAGAAGTCTACCATCATTGAGTTCCATGAGAATATCACATTTCAGCAGCAACAATACATTTGTTTCACTCTAAATTGAATGATCAATAATCTGAGGAGAGTACAAAGCTCTTGCAGAAACAGCCTTGGCAGTTGTACATGCTTGAAATGTACCTTACTAAGGGCTCGGGGAGGACGAAGCTTGGGGAGGCCGGTGCTCAGGGAGGCGCCGGTGCTTGGGGAGGAGGCCACCACCGGGGAGGCGCCGGTGCTCGGGGAGGAGCAGCTTGGGGAGGAGGGCGACGTTCGGGGAAGGAGGCTGCCGCCGGTCCGGGAGTCGCCTCCGGTCGGAGAGGGCGCTGGTCGGAGGAGGCGGCACTAGTCGGGGCAGGCGGCGCTGGTCGGAGGCGGCGCTGGTCGGAGGAGGCGGCGCTGGTCGGGGGATTCTAGGGCTGTTTGTCTCGGGGATTTGCGCGCGCTTGGCAGTTTGATTTTATATACTGGAGATATCGGAGGCGGTTAACCCGATCTAACTACCTCGGATAAGGTTAAATGAGGCAGTTAAACAGATCTAACCGCCTCCGATTAGGAACATATCCGAGGCGGTTAGCCCGTTTAATCGCCTCCGATTAGGAACATATCCGAGGCGGTTTCTTCGTTTCAACCGCCTCGGATAGTTTATAAAGGAGGCGGTTGAGAAATTCTAACCGCCTCGAATAAGTTTTCTGAACTTTCAGCACAATTCAGTTCAAAGTTTCAGAACTGACAGCACACAGATTTCAACATCTCAAAGGATTGCATGTTTAAACCAACAAAATCAACACTTACTAAAAAAAGACATGAACATCTCAAAGGATTGCATTGCTTCAAAGGATGGCACAATTCTACAACCTTTACCATGAACATCACAAATATATATATCACCATTTGCACATAAATGTTTATTGCATGTTTCAACCAACAAAATCAACACTTCTCAAAAAGGTTCATCGGTAATCTCAAATTATCTTCGCTTCCTCGTCCTTTTCTTTTGGCGAGGCATTTCCTCTTCGAACTCTAGTCCTTCTTGATGATCTTGCCGTGCGTACCATGCTTCGTTAGGTTCATCGGTAATCGCGTCTCTTATGCTATGTTGCATCGGAGGTGCATCTTCAAAGACCTTGTATTCGTCCTCATCCACCACACCCTGAACTCCCACAATCTTCCTTTTACCCTGTAGGGCAATATGAAGATTCTTCTTCGCCGGGTCATTCACATAAAACACCTGGTGAGCTTGATTGGCTAGAATGAATGGGTCATCTTTGAATCCAACACGTTCAAGGTCTACTGTTGTCAAGCCGTGGAGATTCTCCTTCATAGATTGCAGATTGACCCAACAGCACTAGAATAATGGAAATTTGAAGTACACATAGTCCAACTTCAAACTATCCTCGATGAACCCATAGTACCAGCTCCGTTTACCGCTCATGTCAGAAACCTCTATGCGGACCCCACTATTTTGAAATGTGCTTTTCTTATCTTGATCTCTCATGTAGAATGTGTATCCGTTAATGTCATATCCTTGCCAAGTGATGACTTCAAATGTTGGGCCCTTCACATACCAGGTTAGCATGTCGCTAGAGGCACCTAAACAAAGATGCTCCTTGAACCACTTGTTGAATTCTTTGTTATGCTCTCTCGTCCTCCACGCATCGGTTCTATTTGGATGTTCTTAACTTAACTTTGCCGTGTGCTCGTCCATATACGGGGCAACGGCAGTCGTGTGTTGCAGCACCGTGAAATGGGCGAGAGCATGACCAGCTTGATCGGCTGTTATTGATTTCTTTCCGATGGTCCCAACACCATCTAGCCTGCCTTCGTGCCGAGAGCGTGGCAGGCCAATTGGTTGGTTCGACTCCATGTAGTCAACACAGAACTTGACAACCTCCTCTGCAGCGTAACCTTCGACAATACTACCCTCTGGCCGATACCTATTTCGCACGTAGTGCTTCAAGATTCCCATGAACCTTTCGAACGGGTACATGCTCCGAAGGAAGACAAGCCCGCACATCTTGATTTTGTGCATGATGTGGACGATGAGATGCACCATTATATCGAAGAAAGACGAGGGGAAATACATCTCTAGTTGACAAACAGTCTCAGCCGCCGCTAACTCTAGATCATCTAGTTTGAACACATCCATCACCTTCTGTGAAATCTTGTTGAAGAAGAAGCAGAGGTTGATGATTGATTCTCGGATGTTAGGCGGCAGAATATTTCTGAATGCAATTGGGAGCATCTATGTCATCATAACATGGCAGTCATGAGACTTCATGCCGATTAGTTTCAAGTCCTGCATCGAGACAAGCCTCTTGATGTTGGCGGAGTAGCTCGACGGAACCTTCACGCCATGCAAGAACTTGCAAAACTCTGTTCTCTCAGCCTTGGATAAAGTGTAACAGGCAGGGGGATGTATGTCTTCCTATTAGGCAGAAGTACAGGCGCCAGCTCGGGCCTGATTCCCATATCAACCATGTGAAGTCGGGCTTTAACGCCATCCTTCGTCTTGTCCTTCATGTTTAGCAGTAGACTCAGTATGCTGTCAGAAACATTCTTCTCTATGTGCATCACATCGATGCAGTGCCGGACGTCTAGATCCTTCCAGTATGGTAGGTCTCAGAACACCGATCGCTTCTTCCAGTATGCGGACTCATCTGCGGCCTTTTTTTTCTGACCCTTTCCAAGCACGACATTGACATCGTTAACCTTCTCGAATACCTCTGCACCGCTTAATGGCCTTGGTTTCGCACCGTTCTCCGTTCTCCTATTGAACTGTGACTTCCACCTCCGGTAACGATGCCTTATAGGCAGGAACCGCTGGTGACTCATATACACGACTATCCCATAATTCTTGAGACTTAGTCTCACGGTATTCTCCATGCATATGACACAACCTTTGTGTCCTTTCACCGTCTGACCGGAGGTGTTGCCGAGAGTGGGAAAGTCTTGGATTGTGCAGAAAAGCATGGCCCGCAGAGTGAAGTATTCTCTTTTGTCCGCATCCCATACTTGTACTCCTGTGTTCCACAGTGTTTGTAGATCATCCATCAACGGTTGAAAATACACGTCGATGTCATTAGCAGGTTGCTTAGGCCCTTCGATAAGTATAGACATCATAACGTACTTCTGTTTCATACAAAGCCAGGGAGGTAGGTTGTACATACTGAGAAGTACGGGCCAGGTGCTGTGTCGGCTGCTCACGTTGCCAAATGGATTCATTCCATCCGTACTCAGTGCAAACCTTACGTTCCTAGTTTCCGCAGCGAATCGGGGATACTTCCTATCGATGTTTCTCCACTGGATAGCATCGGCAGGATGTCTGAGGTTTCCATTGGATGTCTTTCGCTCGTCTGCATGCCAGCGAAATAGTTTTTGCTTCCTTCGGGTTTGCAAACAAACACTTCAGGCGCGGGATTACAGGCAGGTGCCAAGCAACCTTCACAGGAGTCCCCTTCGTCACCTCGACGAATTCCTCAGCTCCTTCTACTCCAATCTTTCCCTTGTACCGAGAAGTCTTGTACACTGGGCATGAATGTAGCTTCGCAAACTCTTTCCGGTGTAGGATATAGTCGTTCCGACATGCATGTATCTTTTCAACTTCCAGTCCCAAGGGACAAAGCACCTTCTTGGCTCTGTATGTGTTTATGGGTAACTCATTCCCCTCTGGAAGCATGTCACCTAGGAGGCCCAACAACTCGTTGAAGCTCTTGTCAGACCAGCTGTTGCTCGCCTTCTGCTTCAATAGTTCAAGCACGGCATATAACAAAGTGAACTTAGCCTTGCATCCTGCGAATAGCACTTTCTCCGAGGCCCCCATCAAGCCTAGGAATTGTTGGTACTCTCTGTCGGTTTCTTGCCCTTCGAAATCATGCAACATCTGTTCCAGCTCAGGCATCGAGTCGGGATCATCGGACATCTCATGGTTTGAGTCACAACCGATATCAAATGGCATATCGGTTGCTTCTTCATCGGCACAAATATCATCATCTGATACTACGGCTTGATCTTCACCATGCTTGGTCCAAGTTGAATACCCTTCCATAAAATCTCTCTTGAAGATGTGGTACTCAATATGATAGAGCTCAAAAGTCCTTACGTTACCACAGTCTAGGCATGGACAATACGTGTCAGCTCTACCCTCTCTCAATATGTCCGCCTCGGCAGCTGCCATAGATGCTCTCACTCCATCTCTAAATGCCTCTGTGTTGCGAGCTCCGTACATCCACGATCAATCCATCTAAGCCGTGCATGTGGAAAGTTGAAATTTTAGTTAAAAATATGAAGTGCATTGACTTCGTGACATGAGTTTAACATTTCTTCAATTACTAACCTAACCGAATTCTCAAAATAATTACTAACCTAACTAACTAATATAATTAACTAACCGTACTAATTGACTAATATAACTAAGCTATATGCGTCGACTCTCTTCAATTACTAACGTATAACTAACCAAATTAGCACTTCTTGCATATAAAAATTAAATATGCCACAAAAATAAATCCATCATTAATTTTTTCCTTTTTACCCACAAAATTCCTTAAAAATTTGCATACCTTAACACTAAATTTAGATGCATTCAACCATACGATAAATCAAACATCTCCATCGATCTAATTATGATAATATAATTGAACATTCTCAATGTCCAAGAAACAAAGCAAAATTACCAAATTATAGGATGAAATGATTCAAAAACTAAACACTAACCTTTGTTAACCAACAAGAAAGTATTATCTCCAACTATACTCTTCCAAATGTAGCTTCTCCACCAAAAAATCGATAGCTCAAAAAATCGCCAGCAAATCGCCACATTTAAGACATATCTACCTCTGGTCGTATGTCTACTCGCGCAGCACAATTAATACTGTGAATCATATTGGAGGCGGTTAGATCCATATAATCGCCTCGAATATTACCTATATGGAGGCGGTTATATATCAGCAACCGCCTCTGATATGTACTCACATATCCGAGGCGGTTGATGATATATAACCGCCTCGGACAAGGCCATTATCCGAGGTGGTAAGAAATAAGTAACCACCTCGGATAACATTGGAGGCGGTTATTTATTTCTAACTGCCTCTAATGTGGTCGTTATCCGTGGCGGTTGCTCCCGGACTCGATATCTGAGGTGGTTTTTTTGTACTAACCGCTTCCGAAATATCTTATTCGTGGCGCTTTTACTTAACCGCCTCGGATAAGCCCCTCGTATAGACGATTCTGTAGTAGTGTACTACAAGTTATAGATCACGAGATTACCACTCGATGCGCAGACCCATAACGAAAGTAGAGTCGATGACGCGCGTCGGTGCAAAGTAGTTGTACTACCTCCTCCTCCTCCTCACAGTTCGAGCAGATCGTCCTAGCACCGAAGCAATGGCGCCTCTAAGGTATCCACGGGTACAAGATTGAAATTGCTAGAGGAAAGTGCTAGCTTCTCACCAATTCAGCAGAGGGAGGAAAAACTAATCTGTAAATTTAATCTACAGAAGAGGAGGCAGAGCTCACAGAGAACTTCACTAAAACTAAAGAGAGGAGAAACGGGACTATACTAGGGAAACCCTAGGAGGTGGGACAGCTTGGGGTTGAGGTATGTCCTCCTAGGCCCTTCCCCTTTCTTTATATAGGGGCAATTAGGGACCCCTCTTCTTTCCACAAGCAAGGTGAGACTAAACTATGTGGAAACCCCCTAATGAGCCTAGTCCCATTAAGGCCCATTAGGGGAGGAATGCTCATTTGTACCCTCTAAAGCTATTGCACCTCCTCTCTTCTTTCTCTATTTTCCTCTGGATCAAATCCATTTCTGGTTTTGGTCCTTTAAGCATGCGACCCTACAGGTTTATATATATTTAACATGGTCCGAATACTCCTATTTGACCAATGATCGGTAGCGGTCTCTAGCAGAACGTGCCGATCCCAAATATACATAAAGATCATATCGAACGAACCTTTGCAAGGTCTAGTCATATGCATTTTCTTTTGCCTCACGATATCAGTCAAACTCAAGGTGAGCAAGTGTCATCCTTGTTTGGATAGCTTGACCACTCTTTCTCGATCTCGTGACTCGAAGTCCCCGAATATGGTTAACTCTTTAACCACAGCATGATCATACATTTTTGAATCTGAACACTTGAGAGACCTAGAGATATCTCTCCTGTTGTGTGGAGGGGCAAATCCCATCTTGATCGATCATGCGTTGCAGCATGTTTCGTAACAAACTCGAAAGCCACCTTTATAACTACCCAGTTACAGAATAGCATTTGGCAACCCCTAAGTAAGTCATCCCACATCTCAAGAACATATAACGATCTCAAGTCTAGGGAAATAGCATGCACATTGCATATGAGATCAACTGATGACATGAAGAAACCAACATTATAATGTCTCATGGTGAGTCGATCCGACTCTATGTTCTCTAACATGTGTCCTCATATGTTTACCGACCAGGAATCCTTTTAGAATAATCATCATATAGATAAATATGGAGTTTTACAAATAAGTCACATACTTGTCAATCCACATTAGTGATATTATATATGCAAGGAAAATTATAGTGATACATAATGAACACAAGGAAATACAATCATCTCTATGCTTGCCTCTAGGGCATATTTCCAACAAAGAAACATCAAGGGTTATCCCCACAAGCAATAAGGAGATGCTTACAGATGCTATCATTACATCGGTTTGACCATACATAGTCGAAGGTCATTGGCATAGGAGAAGAATAGCAGGAGGTTCATCATCACTATGGAAGATCAAGGGCGTTACAACGCTTCCAAATGTTCCACAGGACAGCCATGGCAATGGTGGAGTATATTTTGTTGCGAGGCACCCTATCCCAAATACCTTCAAGATCAGTGGTAATGTTGTCTTGGATAACATGAGGCCAGGGTTGCTGTCCAAAATTTGTTAGCTCGATGGCACTAAAGCTATAGGGTGATTACTGTCTTCGGTGGCGGAGCAAAATGTTAGAATTAATAGGCCTAGTCCAAGAGAATTCTACAATTAATTCCTACAAATTTCAAAGGCCCACTCATATATGGCAAGGTGCAAACCTTTAGTCCCATATTGCTAGTTGAAGTGGAGGGAGATCACCTTAGAAGGGTGGATGCTACACACTCCTCTAAAGCAATTGTGGAGAGTATAGGAATATCACATCCACGTATTTATGTTAATTTGTGATCTAGATGTTGATTATGAGATAGCTTTTGTGCTGTTAATCTTGTATTTCTAGTCATATTATATTTTTGGATTAGATTCATCGTATTATTACCTAATTATTCAACACAAAACGGATAGTCCGGCGAAGCTGAAAGACCTCTGTGGTGGTGACGATCATTAGCGAAGAGTCATCTCTTGTGAGCTAGCCACATGAAGATGGGGCACCTAGAGGGGGTCAAAGCTATCCCAAATACAATTTGGGAACACGTCATCCGATCCGGTAAAGACCGGGAAATTTTGGCATAAGCACGTCCAATCAGGAGCGAACGCCCGGTGAAAGTGCAGGTGCGAACGTCCATGGCTAGGGTTTGAATAGTAACCGCAGGTAAAAGGGATCCAAGGGTGGCTACGTATACCTCCACGGTGATCATTGAGGAGAGACAGCTCAAGGCGAAGAATAAGGTTTGGTGCGGAGCAAACATCGGCTTCGGATGCATAGCATGGGAGTCCTGGCTGTCTGGAAGGCAAGGGTGGGGAAGCGCTCGGCTATGATGAACAGTTTCGATAGTCGGAG
The DNA here is from genome assembly GCA_019208055.1 of Stipa capillata. Lineage (NCBI taxonomy): Eukaryota > Viridiplantae > Streptophyta > Magnoliopsida > Poales > Poaceae > Stipa > Stipa capillata. The sequence goes on along the minus strand of JAGXJF010002407.1, from coordinate 277,718 downwards.
GACATGCAATGAACGGTTTTCGAGTTGGATGTGTTTTTTCTTTTTGAGTTCGGGAAGAATTGGAAGGTGTAAAATGGACTCGTTCATATATACATAGTTGTGACGTACTAAATGATAGTACTCATGATCTAAACATTGGTTTCATGTTAACAAACCTTGCAATTTTTTCTCAATGTTCTGTGTGTCACACTTTGTTTATCTTGCAATACTTAATACTCAGATGCAATATTGCATGAGTCTTACTAGTCTACGGCTGCTTTGTTGGTGCAGTGATCACCGATGCGGTTGTTGGATTGAAACTGCAAGTGACTGCCCAGCTTTCCTGAAGGAACAAGATAATTGCAGTGTTCTTACAGCTCTTAAAATGTCCCTGTTTTGTAAGCTTAGTGGTCTCGAAATTGTTATCTAACAGACTGATGCCAACACTTGCTGTTACGTGATTAAGGACAGCAAGTACTTACTATTGAGTACTTGTGTTTTAAGCGACAGATAGATTCCCTCCTTTTTGTTCTTAAATGAAACCAAGCTTAGTTGCTAGTATTAAACATGAGACTGACTGTCCAACTGCAATGTATAACCTGGACAAGGACCTGGCGAAGCTAGCAGATTTGCCTGCAGCCTGGTTTTCTGCTGCACTATTTATGTTTAATATTGCAAGGGTACGCGTATGTCAATGATCTCAGATTAACATGTCTAATTTTTATTTTCAAGGCATTCCGTATCTGTTCATATTGCTTAGGTATGCTTGAAATAGACGAGTTCTAATGAAATTTCGGAGAAACTAAATAAATTCCCGCGTTCGAAACAAAACAAGCCCTATTTTTTATTGTTTGAGAAGACGGTCCAATACTTGCCTCAAAGATTAGTTCTAAACTTGAGCTGCTAGAGAAGCATTGGTGTAGGTGCACTCATGCCGTATCAGAACACTGTAGCAAGCATGCATTTGAGCACGGAGACAGTGCAACTTCTCCCTTATTTCTCTTTGAATTAGTGCATAAGTTGTTGGGCTGTACTAACTCCGCTTTAGCTCCATATGCACACATCAAGTTCGGTACTAAATTGTCATTCTTAGTCTAGTGATGGATACAAGCAGCAGGGAGAAAGGTGACAGTGATCCGCGCTGCGTGGCTCTCGTCTTATCTCAGAGCCTGCTTGCTTGAGTTGCAAGCATTGGCGATTTCCTTCCTTTACAGCTAACAATATATATCCCTTCTTTTGTTCAGGAAAACAATATGTATGTCCTCTCCCGTCGTTTTCCGCGTTCTCTAACTAGAGTTGGTGCTAATATAATTGTTAGAGTAATTCCACTTTAAACGAGGAATCCGGAAATCATCACATCCCACCAAAGTTTGCAGCTATAATCTTTATTTGAATCAAACTTAGTTTTTTCAGATCATATGGCCCACCTATTGAGCTCATATGATGCATTCATAAAGCTCACTAGGACGCTACATCACTAAATAGGTGTGTCCTCTTTCTCTTCCTCCCCCATCCTCCTCTCCTCTCTTTCCCCTCTCATGATCTCCATTGTGCAGCCATTTAGCATGGCACTTGCAGCCACTAACAGCTCCTCCGCTAGGCCGTGGCGGCTGAACTCGTGCCGGTGGCAGCTAACAACACGGTCGTTGAGCGGTTAATTACAATTATTTTATTTTTTGTAGGGCAAAGTGTAAAATTTGGAATGCTTAATTGTGTCTAGTCGTATGCGCCCTGACAAAACTCGCCTGCTAAGTGGACGACGTTAGCCCGACATGTGGGCTCGTGCTATTAGATTAGAAAGAAAAGCTAAATTTCAAATCAGGATTCTGGCTACAACATCTGGTGAAATGTGTTGATTTCCCAGAAATATGTTCAAGTTATCACTTTGTGACGAATACGACGTTCATAATAGAATTTACTCTTTTAACTAGTGTAATTATTTTTCACTTTACATTTTTAAAGTTTTACCCTGAGCTTTAGCTTATAATTAAGATGGATGCAGTTATCCGATCCGAAGGTTTGAACTCGGGCGCCTCAGCTTGTCCAACCAGCCACTCGCTTGTACATAGGCTTCATGTTTTCAGGGTTTCTTTGACAAATAAATCTTGTAACGTTTCACAAGAGACAGTTTAATTTCAGTGGGAAATAGGAAAAATTCTCACCAATCAAAGAGCCACCAGTGTCTCACAAATTTCCATGTCAATGGTCTTGGTATGTCAGCGTCGTAGCAACGAGGCTAGACAATGAACTTGTGGCACCCCGCACGGCTACACGGACCTACGAGGGTTGCCCAGGAAACTACGTCGCGGAGACACCGCAGTCGCGCACGCGGGTGGACGACGCGAGGACGCTCGAACCGGCTAAGAGCCACGAACTAGAGGAGAGGAGGAGCAAATGAGTTTTATTTCAGAATTTGGGAGCCTCTTGAATGGAAGGGGTGCCCCTCTATTTATAGGAAAAATGGAGGGGCAGAGGAGATTACAAAAATGCCCTCAGGCTGTTTACAATCTTGCCCCTAAGTACACTAGTGCACTCGAGGACGGACCGGTCTTTTCCTCCAGGAATATTCCGGGAATATCCCGCGGGCCCCACTCGTCATGCATCCTCCCGTCGCTACGGACTCAGCATCGGCGCGATCCTGGCGTTCCTCAAACTCGATGTCGGCACGGTCTTGGTGTTCGCACGAACCTGGCGTTCGCACGAGCTTTACTTCGACACGGTCTTAGTGTCCGCACGAACTTGGCGCTCGCATGAGTTTGGCGTTCGCACGAGCCTGGCGTTGACGAGTCCAGAGATTTATCGATTTCTCCCAAGTACGGAAAAAAGCGTCAAAACCGGGTAGCGCGGGGACCCCTCCCCCAACAGTAGTCCCTCGCCGGCGCGGGCGGTTATTTAGTGCCTGTCTAGGCCAGCACACCGATTCTGGTGGGGTCGGCGCGCTGACCGGACTGACGTGCTCTGGGTTGTCGCGATGTTCCCGTGGCCATGGAATTCGAACGCCAAGGATCTCGCGGTAAAACAGAGGACTTAGGGAAAATCCTCTTCTCCATTTTTTCTCCCCCTTTTTTTCTCTTTCCTCTTTCTTTTCCTTTTCTCCTTTTCTTTCTCCCTTTCTTTTTTCTTTTCTACAGCCTCGCGTGCGTTAGCCCGACCGAAATGGGCCTCGGCCCACACCGATTAGGGCACCCGGGGGAGGCAGCTGACTTATAAAAACTCCCCCAGGTGCCTTTTTTTTACCGCCACTGCCGCTCGTTTCCTCACTGCCGCCGCCACCCTCCGACTTCTCCACCGTTGCTGCTTCGCTGACCGGATCGCCACCCGCCGCTTGCCGCTGGCTACTCACCGCGGTCGCCGCCGCTCCAACCGGGCTGCCCCTGCCACCGTGCGCCGCCACTTGACCGCTTGCCGTGGTCGCCCCCTGGGAGTCCCACCGCTGCCCGGGGTGATCGCACGGGAGCTGCCGCCGGCCGGGAGCGCCACCGCCGCACGGGGCCGCCGTACGGAGCCGCGCCGCCTGGGAGCCCCGCCGCCAGCCGGGAGCCCCACTGCCACACGGGGGCCGCCACCAGGGGGCCCTGCCACCGCACGGGGCTGCGCCGCCGCCCGGGTGCTGCCGCTTGGGAGCCTCGTCGCCGGCCAGGAGCCCCGCCGTCGGCCGCCTGCCTCGGCTTTGCCACGCGCTGCCGCCGGGCCACCTCAGGAAGCCAGTGCCTTGGACCACGGTCGCCACCCCCTGGGTACGCCACTACTTACCGCCCCCGGTCACGTACTGAGGCTCGCCGAGCTGCCGCCATTCGGTCACGTGCAACAGTGCTGACGCCTACTGCTTGCCGTCGTGCACAGCCGCCATGGGCTCCGCTTCAAGGGTGACCATTGCGACAAGCGATATTTTTCGCTTACCTGTGTTCGTTGAATGCGTGTGCGAGTCCGTGAGAATGTAGAGCTTCATTGTTGTCTTGTTGTATGATATACTTGCACGTGTAGAAAGGATGAGGCGGTTACAGTATGCACGACGTTGGCAGTACTGCCGTGCTTCGCATATGCGATGCAGTGCGACACATGTTGCTGGTATGCAGTGATTTTTTTTCAGAGCAGGTGATGTCTCTACTGTGCACGCATGCACATGTCACTGTCATCATTTGTAGTGTGAGATGAACACCGTGTCGAAAAGGTGGATGAGTAGCTGCCGTTCTTTGCTTTTTCTAGCTTTTTGCCATGCTTGTATAAGTCGGGTTGAGTGACGTAGACTCTGCCAATGCCGTGTTTACCTGCACCACACCCTCATCGCCACTTCCCCTCTTTAGCGCGATCAATGAGGTTACGTTTGTATATGCCGTGATGATGCTGAGTCCGCATATACCTTGGTCTTCGTGCATGATGTGTTTCACCAGACGACCCCTCTAATCCCCACGCTTGTTTGATTTTCCTCACAGGAGCACTGCAGATCGAGTGACTTCTATGCCTGCCTAGTTGACGGCCGTCGGGACCGATCGGCGAGGAGATAGCGACGGGACCCATCGCAGCGACCGCGTCGCATCGATCGTGGTTTCGTTTACTCAAGACCCCCGTGGCCACTTGGGGCGACGCGGAGGGCACGCTCACGAGGCTTCCTGCTCGGGGCGCGAGGAGCGACGTGACGCGACGCGCAGATGGTGACGGGGCTCGCTGTGTCGGTCGTAGTCCCATTCGACGTGGACAGTTTTCGAGGTCTCCACCAAGGGAGCAGCAGAGGAGCAGACGTGACAGGGCGGCCTTCCTCGTCGAGGCCGTGGAGCGGTTAGGCACGTTCAGGTCCATCGTGACACGAGGCAGCGACAACACCGCGAGGCGGTTGGGCGGGCACTCTCGAGGGCTCAATGCCAGACTCCCGGGCCTGGTTTGCCACATAGCTCTAGACACCCCGTCATAGCGGTAGACGCCGAGCTCCCGCAGTGGCGTAACAAGGTACTTGTTGGTCGATGATTTTGTCATGTGTGCCCCCTCATCTTCTGCTTCACTACGCATTTGGCACCGTGTCTTCGTGAGTTGCTGCCGGCGCGGTAGTGCTGTCTTTTCATTTTTACTCGTGCATGCAGGGAGCGATGACTAAGGACAAGTTCATCAAGGGGATTAAGTACACCTCGTGGGTCGGGCGCTCCACTACTGATCAAGAGCTAATTGACACCCTGGTGCGGGCCGGCAAGCTTCCCTCCGCTACTCAGGAGAAGGAGTGCCCCGGCGTAGTCCCCCAGCGTACGTGAGGCGTGCTAGCGGTGATGGCAGCGGTGTTGTGTCTTCGCCACGTAATTCGATGCTGGGCTCTGCCTGCCGGCATGCGAGTTCTTCCACGACCTCCTGGAGTACTACCGCATCAGGGTTTCCGACCTCCACTAGTCAGTGTTCGTGAAGCTAGCGGTCTTCGAGTGGGCGTTGAGGACCATGGAGATGAAGGCCGCCCCGTGACTCTTCGCTTGGTTCTATGAGCCTGTGGTCTCCACCAATCTCCTTGAGATGAAGAGCGGTGACTTTCTCTCTCGCATTGGCGCTGTGAGCTTTAGGTAGCGCGCGCCGCGGAAGGGCCTTTCTGTTGACTACTCGGCCCAGGCGTCCAAGGGCCAATGGGGCGATTGGGAGAAGGTGTGGTTCTTCTTCCGCGACGACGAGAAGAGTTTCGCCCCTGCTTCAGATTCTTTTCAGGTGAGCGGTGCGGTGCCTGCCGACCTATCCAGCATAGAGACGACCTAGATTAAGGCGCTCGGGCGGATGTCGTGTCGGTTCGGGATGCGCGACCTTGTCGAGGAGTTCTGCCTACTGGGGATCGACCCACTCTCCACAGTGTGGGACTTGGAGCTTGTTCCTTGCCCTTCGAAGGTAGGGGCGAGTGGGTGTGCTTTTCAGCATTGTCCTCTTCGAGAGGGTATGTCTTCCTCGCCTCATTTCCAATACTCGACTCCCCCACCCCTCCGTATATATATATATTTTCTTGTTGGCTACTCATCCTTGTTCGCCTTGCGATAGGTGTTGGGCTTTGCCATGCCGAGGACGCGGCATCGGAACTCGTGGGGCGACTCATCGTGAGGGAATGGATGCTGCTTCAATCGCTCCATGAGGGTCGAGAGAACAGGGGGTGCGCGTACTACGGGCTGGAGGTGCCCGCGCGTCCCAGGCCCCTGACCAGCGAGGTGCGCGTGGGGAGCTCCAAGCGTCCCGGGGCCAACGAAGCGAGGGAGGCCCCTTCCTCGAAGCGAGCGTCTGGCTCCCGTGTGGACAAGTTCGGCTCGTCTACCACCTCACCGACTTTGCGAGCCCAAGCCGGCATAGCTTCTGGCGACATCGTGCGAGACGAAGCTGCCCCCGAGGACACCGCCGCCCCTGTCCTTCCCCACTTGGGACCTAGGATTGGGAAGGGCCTCTTCGGCACCATACCCCCTATCGGCACCGGGTAGGATGGCGAGTCTGCACTAGACGACGACGAGGGTGACGTGGGTGACGTGGAGGAGACACAGACCGAGATTGACGTGAGAGTGGGCATCTTTGCTAGCGAGCTTGAGGCAGCGCTGAGGGGCCGCAACGCGCGTGTCACGACGCCTCCCCTGCGGGGGCTCCGTCCTGACTCCGACAATGACCTGATCGTCCTCTCGCCCTGGGTTGTCAATGTCGTGGTCGTTCCAGCCGAGGCGCCGGGGAGCGACGAGGAGTTGGCGCCAGCAAGGGCGTTCCGAGCCCCCGACTCCGTCTCGCACTCGGTGCAGTCTCCCGTGGCGCTCCTGATAGCTACTGGAGATAGCGCTCTACCAGGGGTGGCGAGCACGCTCCGCCTGGCGGGGCGCCTCACTCCCTCGCACTTCACCGACACCGTAGTGGAGGCGGGTTCTACCAGGAGGTCGCCAAGTGGGTTGCTGTTGATGACTTGGAGACCACGTTCCAGGGGTTGACCGTGGGTCAGACGTGCGACGCGGCACGATCCTCCCTTTTGAAGGTAAAGATAATTTTTGGTTCTTCGGTCAGTCGCTTGTGCGGGTTTGTTTATCTAACTTATATTGTTCTCGGTGATGCAAGGCTTGCTCGCGGTGGAACACGTGTCGCATGCGTGGGCCGCTCAGGGGCGGGTTGTGACGGCACTGCACGGTGCCGAGAAGGCGAAGGCCGAGGCGGAGGCACTTCTGAACGGTTTACGTCGGGAGAACACAGAGCTCAACATGTGCTTGCCCACGACAACGAGGTGTGCGGACCCCTCCAGACCTCGTTGGAGGCGGAGCAGGCCCATCGACGTGAGGTTTCTGCTCAGGCGTCAACCCTGTGCGCGGCACTGCGTGACCTGTGCGAGGCGTCCAAGGCTAGGGTCGACCCCTTCTCAGGCGAGGGAGAGGGGGAGACGGCCGACTTGCTACAGTGGGCGACGTCAGCTTGCAATGTTGTACGTCGTGGTGAGGGCTGGTGCAACGAGGATTGCACGCTGGCCACCATTGATCTCGTGCTCCCATGCGTTCAGCATGTCGAGGTTGGTTCGCCGGGCATGCTTGTGCCACTTCAGGGCAAGGCTCCCCGGTATCGCGACCTTCGGGGCTTCCTCAGGGAGGTCAAGGTGGATTCGGGTGCCTTTCTTACCGTGTGGGCGATGCACGGCAAGGCGTACCTCAGTGCCGTGGCGGACGCTCGTCGTGCTGCCGAGGCAAGGGCGGTGGCCTTGGTTCCAGAGGGCGTGGGCGTTGGTTCTGGCCCTCCCTCTGAGTTGTGAGGTCTCTTTAGCTTCTCTTTTTTGTAGCTTTTGGCTGGGAGCGTCGGGTTTCTTTTGTCTGTTTACTTCCACGTCAACTTTCTGGCTTCGCTCGATGCAAGGGAGTCCTTCTTTTTGGTTGTGCCAACATTGTCGTGCTTTTTGTACCTGACTTGCATGTAGCCCTGGTGATAGTTTTATAAAAGCTTTTGGGAAATTGTTGTCTTCTTCACTTTAACTCGCGAGCTCAAGGTTTCTTAGTTGTGGTACTTGCAAGGTTTGCACCTGCTGGGGAGTGAGGTGACGCTGCAGTGCGAGTCCCTTGTCGATACACGCGCATTGAGGGGCGCCGCTGACTTAATGGCGCTCATCTCAGGCTTCATGCTACTTTGCCGCTAGTTGTTGGTGGAGGTGCTCGAGTCGGCTAGTGCATGAGCACTTCGGTGGCGTAGCCCGTTGCGGTGTTGTGCACGGTACCCGGTACCTTGCCTCCCAATCAAAAAAACTTTGCGTCCCTCGGCATGATGGGGGCGCAAGTATTTGTATCATGACCTCGTGTCCCTTTCCTGTATCAAATAGTTAGGTGCTGATTACGGGCCCTTGCCCTAATAAATACGGGAAGGACTCAACGCTCTGCACGCGACAGCGTGCGCGCCAGGCCTGTGTACTAATGTGCATTTTGTTTGCTTATGCGGTGGTAAGTCTATGCCGGGGAGCGATAATGCTCGATTTACGTGGGGGAGGTTTCTTCTAGCCACCCTGAGGCTTTTGACTTGACTCGTGCAAGGGAGGCAGGGCCTCCCAACGCACACGAGGAGGTTTAGGTGCCTGGCCCGCGCGGGGGAGGTGGTTCCTCCCGGTCAACGCGAGGAGACTTTTGACTCGACTCGTGCGGGGGAGATAGGGCTTCCCAGCGCACACGAGGAGGTTTAGGTGCTCGGCCTGCGCGGGGGAGGTGGTTCCTCCCGGCCAACGCGATGAGGCTTTTGTTTGGATAGGCACGCGATGTAGGTGAGTAGACTTTGGCGTTCACACCTATCACGGCGATCACGTACGTATATATATATGTCACGAGGTGACTTTGGCATTTGTTACAAAGATACGAAGAGGTCGCGACAAGACGAAACTCCTCGGGAAACCTAGTGACGACCGGCGCAGCGGCACTTTGGAAGAAACTTAAAGAGCGTAAGTAAATACTAGGACTGACGCAGCAGTTTTGGTCACAGTTGGCCTACAAAATGGATGAGGTCTTCTCAAGCTCTCAACAGCCTCACACGTAATATTTCTTCAAGTTGATGGTGTTCCAGCTATGCTTCAGCTCTTCACCATCGAGGGTCTTTAACCGGAATGAAGTTGGACGTGACTGGCTGACAATTTCGTACGGCCCTTCCCACTTGGAGCTCAGTTTCCCGTCGGCCTCGAGGTTTGCCTTCTTCTTCAGGATGAGATCACCCACCTGGAGGGGACGTGGGCGAATGGCTTTGTTGTACGCTTTTGCCATGGATGCTTGATAGCGTTCGATGTTGAGCGTGGCATCCTGCCTTACCGCATCAAGGCCGTTAAGGGAGGCTTTGCGGGTCTCGTCTTTGGGTGGTGTTTCGGTGCGGGAGGAGCTCAGTTTGATTTCTTCGGGGGTGACGGCCTCGTCGCTGAAGAGCAGCTTGAACGGGGTGAAGCCGGTGGCTCCGCTGGCCGCCGTGCAAGTGGACCACAGCACGTTGGGGAGCTCATCCGCAAGCCGTGGAGAAGGATGCCGTTGGCATGCTCGACTGCACCATTCGCCCGAGGGTTGGCCACAGAGGCAAAGCAGAGGTTGATGCCAAGCAAAATGCAGAATTTGCGGAATGGCTCGGCGTCGAATTGGGTGCCGTTGTCGACCGTGATTTTGCACGGGACACCGAAGCCACATATCAAATTCTTCCATATGAATTTCTGCACAGAGGCAGAGGTGATCTTGATGAGCGGTTCCACCTCTATCCACTTGGAAAAATAGTTGACTGCTACAAACTACGAACTTGGCGCCATGGCTCGTGGTCCTGAACGGGCCAACTAGGTCGACACCCTAGCGCGTGCGAGCGGCCACGAAGGTGGGATGGGCTGCAGGTCGTGCGCCAGAAGGTTTGTGCCTCGTCCCATCCATTGGCATGCCGAGCATAGTTTCACCAAGTCTTGCACATCGTGTAGCGCTGTTGGCCAATAGAAGCCTTGACGGAAAGCTTTGGAAACTAGGGCGCGTGGAGCGAGGTGGAATCCGCACAGTCCCTCGTGGATGTCGCGCACTAGCTCGGCTCCTTCCTCCTTCACGATACACTTGAGATACGGTGTGCAGACACCGCGTTTGTACAGGGAGCCTTGGTGGATGACAAAGCCCCTCACGCGCGCCTTGAGCCGGCGAGCTTCGACGTGATCTTCAGGCTCAGTCTCGTCAACGAGGTACCGCATGATGGGCGTCCTCCAGTCCTGTGGGGTTATGATGTTCAACTCTGGCAGCCCTTTCATCATAGGTGCCGTAAGTACCTCGTAGAAGGTGCCAGGCGGCATGCCCACGGAAGTACTTGCCGCTCGGGTCAGCATGTCCGCCTCCACATTCTCTCCTCGTGGGATGGGGCGAACAGTGAAGCCCGAGAAGTGCTTCTCCATTGCTCGCGCCATGGTCAAGTACTTGATCATTTCTGGCTTTTTTGCTTGATAGCTCTTGTCGACGTGTCCAACGGTGAGCTGGTAGTCGCTCTTGACCAACACTCGCCAGGCCCCCACAGCGCGTGCCTTCCGCAAGCCGAGCAGCAAGGCCTCGTACTCGGCAATGTTGTTGGTAGCCTTGAACTCCAGTCGGGCGGCGAAGGACGTGCGTGCTCCGTCTGGCAACTCGAGGACTGCCCCTGCGCCCGTGCCATCAGCGCACCATGAGCCGTCCATGCAGACGATCCATACTGGCTTGGTGTGCCCTGGGAGCGCTGGGTGCTCGGAAGTGACCCATTCTGCCATGAAGTCCGTGAGGGCCTAGGACTTGATCGCCGTATAAGGGAGGAACTCGATGGTGAATTGTGCGAGCTCCGTTGCCCACTTCCCGATGCGCCCCGAGGCTTCCTTATTGCGAAGCATCTGGCCGATGGGGTACAAGGATGGCACTCGGATGGAGTGTGTCTGGAAGTAATGCCGGAGCTTCCTTGACGCCATAAGTAGGGCGTAGGCGAGCTTCTCCAGCTCGGTGTAGCGCACTCTCACGCCTTGGAGCGATTCGGAGACGTAATAAACCGGGTGCTGCGTGCGGTCTTTTTCCTTAACCAGCACCGCACTCATAGCCCCTGGTGTCACGACCAAGTATAGGAGTAGGCCCTCTCCCGGGGTCGGGTTTGTAGCAGGGGGCGAAGTTAGGTATGCCTTGAGTTCGTCGAACGCACGCTGACTATCAGCTCCCCACTCGAAACTGGACGAGCCCCTAAGGGCTCTGAAAAATGGCAGTCCCTTCTCGGCGGACCGGGACACGAATCTTCCGAGTGCAGCTAGGCGCTCGGTGAGTTTTTGCACTTCCTTTATGTTCTGGGCGGAGGCATGTCCACCACAGCTTTGATTTTGGTCGGGTTGGCCTCGATCCCCCTTTTGGACACAAGGAAGCCTAGCAGCTTGCCGGCCTGCACCCCGAACACACACTTCTCAGGGTTGAGCTTCATCCCTGCCGCGCAGAGGTTGCCGAATGTTTCCTCCAAGTCTTGTGCGTGAGAGCGTGCAAGGGTGCTCTTGACAACTACATCGTCTACGTAGGCCTCGACGTTGCACCCCACCTAGGTGACAAGCGCCTTCTGCACTATGCGGGCGAAGGATGCTCCAGCATTCTTCAAGCCAAATGCCATGCATATGTAGTAGAAGGTGCCGGACGGTGTGATGAAGCTTGTTCTTTCCTCATCATCCTTGGCCATCCAGACTTGGTGGTACCCTGAGAAAGCATCCAGGAAGTTCATGAGCTCACAGCCGGACGTGGCGTCGACGAGTTGGTCAATACGCAGGAGCGGGAACTCGTCCTTTGGACACGTCTTGTTGAGGCTAGTTATGACGCGGTGCACCTCCACATCCGAGATCATCGCAGTTATGACGAGCGCGTCATGATGAGGGAGGGTGATCCCCACGGCATCTTCAGGCCCGAAGATCACGGGTGTGGATACCCAAGCAGGGAGCTCAGTGGGCGGGAAAGAGGCGATGTGGCTTATCTGTCGGGCGTACGTGCATCTTTGGCGCTTGGACGGGAAGGTATGCACGTTGCCTCCTATGATGGCATAGATGACGCGGTGCAGATTGATCGCTTGTACCGAAGTCGCGCGGTGGGGAATGGGCGGTGGCGGTGGCAGCTGAAGGCGTGGCTCCCTTGGAGCGGGAGCCTGTGCTAGGGGTTGGGCATTGCCTGTCGGTCTTGGGCGAAGCTGCTCGCACGTCCTCTGGATCACGTCGTACTCGGCGGTGGAGTGGTTGTATGACTGGCGTAGCTCGCAAAACTTCCTCGCCTGGTTGCTGCTCCCGGTTGCATATTGATGGTTCTGGCGGCCACGGTTGCCACGTCCTCCACCACGATCATGGTTTCGCTCGCCTCCGTGGAGGCCCCGATGCATGGGGTCGCGGTCCTCGGGGCGTTCATGGCCCCGTGCTTGGTTACGGTCATCGTCATGCCTGGGATGGGCGGGGGGCCGCTCGTCGTACTCGTCCATTTGGTGGACGCTGTAATGGCGTGGTTGAGGATCATCATGAGTTTCCTTGGGCTGCCTGGCGGCCGCCAACACCTTGTTTCGCAGCTGGAGCTCTCCTTCTTGTAGCGTGTACCTCTCCATGGTGTCGTACAACTTTTGGATGGTGGTTGGCGGGCTCCGGTCCAGCTTGGCGCACAGGGCTGGGTTCCAGATGGACCTTCGCGCGGCGGAGCACATGCTTTCATCGGTGATGCTGCGTATCTGACACTGCACGTTGGCGAAGCGTTTGTGAAATGCTTGGATGGTTTCCTGCGGTCCTTGGACCAGCGCGTAGAGATCTGCAGCTGTCACGGCCTTGGTCTTGTTTCTCTGGAAGCGCGAGTGCAGCAGCTAGCGGAGTTGCTCCCAGGAGCATACCGAGCCGGCGGAGAGCGTGAGGTACCACGACCGTGCTATCCCGGAGAGCTTGAGGAGGAGGCTCTTTGCCATGGTGGCTTCATTCCCTCCTGCCGTAGATACGGTGGCCTCGTACACGCAGGTGAACTTGGCTGGGTTGGCGTCACCTGCGTAGCTCGGGAGGTCCGCGAGATGAAACTTGTGTGGCCACGGCCTTGCTTCGAGCTCGGGGCTGAGAGGACTTCGGTCGTCAGTGATGTTGATGACCTCGTGCCTCGCAGCGCGCGTAGTTGGTGTGGTGACATACTCGCGGGCGTCTTCGTTGGCGTCCAGGATGGCATTCGTCTCGCGTAGGGTGGCGAGGGCCGCTTCGTGTTTTCGCCGAATTTCCGCCCGTAGTGCTTCCGTTTCCGAGGTTCCCAGGAGGGTCGCAGGTCTTGCGCGCACAACTATCTCATGCAGTTGGCGTCGCTGTTTCTCAGCGACCAGCGGGTTTGCTTGGATTTGCTCCATTGCCACTGCACGTCCTAGTGCTTGCTGATTGCGAAGGGCGTCAGCCAGTGCCGTCATGGTGTCGGGGGCCGGGCTCGCCGTGTCCACCGCCGCTGCTCGTCATGCGTGTGCTTTGATGGCTTCGCGTAAGAGCGCCTCCATGCGTAGGCCGTCGGTTTTGAGCGCTTCCAGCCCGGCCTGAAGCTCCTCCGCCTTCCGGTTTGCTTCCGCAGCTTGCTGCCTTAGGGCCCCAATTTTCACCTCGTTGTTGGCAACTTGGGCGGAGGCTTCTGGGCCGACCACCTGTGCGTCGGTGGAGGGGTTGGGTGCGGCGTCCGCTGCGCGCACCTCGGTACGCGCCGTCCTTCGGGTCGTCGCTCTCGCGCTCGTCGTGGCGGCGGCCACAGCCTTCTGCTTCGTTCCTCCTCACTTCTTGGGCGGCATGGCTTGATCGTCCTGTGGGTTGACGGTGGCGTCTTTGCGCTCCCGGTGGTGACTGCGGTCTTCGTCACACGGCTTCTTGCCAGCTTCCCACAGACGGCACCAACTGTCGTAGCAACGAGGCTAGACAATGAACTTGTGGCACCCCCACACGGCTACGCGGACCTACGAGGGTTGCCCGGGAAACTACGTCGCGGAGACACCGCAGTCGTGCACGTGGGTCGACGACGCGAGGACGCTCGAACCGGCTAAGAGCCACAAACTAGCAGAGAGGAGGAACAAATGAGGTTTATTTCAGAATTTGGGAGCCTCTTGAATGGAAGGGTTGCCCCTCTATTTATAGGGAAAATGGAGGGGCAGAGGAGATTACAAAAATGCCCTCGGGCTGTTTACAATCTTGCCCCTAAGTACACTAGTGCCCTCGAGGACGGACCGGTCTTTTCCTCCAGGAATATTCCGGGAATAACCCGCGGGCCCCGCTCGTCATGCGTCCTCCCGTAGCGACGATCTTCCCGTCGCTACGGACTCGGCGTCGGCGCGATCTTGGCGTTCCCTCAAACTCGGTGTCGGCACGGTCTTGGTGTTCGCACGAACCTGGTGTTCGCGCGAGTTTGACGTCGAGACGGTCTTAGTGTCCGCACGAACTTGGTGCTCGCATGAGTTTGCCGTTCGTAGGAGCCTGGCGTTGACGAGTCCAGAGATTTATCGATTTCTCCCAAGTACGGAAAAAAGCATCAGAACGGGGTAGCGCGGGGACCTCTCCCCCAACAGTCAGCTTGTTTTAAGTGGTTGCATGACCAATATATCTTGTGCCAGTTCTTGAAGGATCAAGGCGCAATGATTAATAAATCCTCCTAGCTATACTTGGTGTTGTCATGTCCGTTCCATGACATGCTCACTATATGTGTACGCTCCAACATTGGGGCATCATTTGCATACTATATGTGGCACAACGACACAATAATTCCATAGGCTAGTAATGATGGTCCTTAATTAATGTAACCGGGAAGGTATCACCTACTAGTGTGGGGGTTCATTTCTAACTGATGCTTTGTTGTCTTAATTACTAGCTAGGCCGTTAAGACATGAATATAGCTAGCGCGAGGACTCAATCTCGAATTATCCAGATGTTTATTGTGCTAATCTCACTGTCAGTGGCTAGTTATACCCACATTTTACCACACTGAATAACATCCATAGACGAATTACACGAAGAACTTAACGCAATTAGATAAACAACCATACATACGCTATTAAGACCAAATTTTACACGCTAGGACCGATCAGCCATATACATTCATATTTCTTTGGATAAATATAATGGAATTGATTCTTGTGAAGTTCCTGCAATATTCCGGCGTTCCAAATTAACATACATTGCTGCCGTGTCGTCATGGCTAGTACCTTTTAGGTGGGTCACCTATATTAATTTTGGCCCGTTAAAGAAAAAGAAAAGAAAACAAGAACACAAAGGAAACTCTTCACCAAACCCATTCATGCACTTTCTCGTAGCTATTTGAAAAGGGTGTCAGCATTATGGCTAACTTTCTCATGAAGAATGATTGCCTAATGAGGCCCGAATAACAATTCCATGATCATAATTTTATTTCCCTTTAGTTTTCGCAATTTGGTAAAACTACTCGTCAACTCGTGCATTTGCATCGTGCCGCATGATGTTAGTTTTGTTAATGCTCTTTATAACTTCTGTAAAGACTCTCTTGTACATAAATCTTGTAAACCAGGTCAGTAACGACCATCATGTATAAATTAAAATTTTCTCATCCCATGCATGCATATAGATCATCCCAAAATGATTTAGCTCAAAAATCCTAAAATTTTGACATAAAATCAACCTGAATAAAAATTATGAAACCAACTTCACCCAATGTTCATCCTAATAATTTTCATGAATCTTAAATATCGCAGAGAATCGCTACAAAAACTTTTGAGCCATTTGAAACTAGTTTCATATTTAAAAAAAATATTTTTCCAAAATATTTTCATTCGGATAGAACTGAAAAAGGTTAATTAAGCAAAATTTCTCTTCTCCAAATTTTGTAAAATTTTATACCTAAAAGTTATTTATAACCCTAAGCTCAAATATAATTTTTCCCAAAATATTTGAAAAATATTTGAACTACTTGTAGTTCAAACCCTATTTTGGATAATTTTGCACTTATATTTAAATGACAGTTTAGATGAAAGCATTTAGATGTGAGAAAAATTGTGGAGATATAAATGCCCTAAAGATGCTCTAAAAAAATTTCAAAAATTTTAAAAACCTAATTTGAATCCCTTTTTAGCAAACCCTAATCTAAAATAAAAATAAAACTAAAAAGAAAAGATAAAAGAAAATGACCTTATCTGACTAGGCCATCTGCGACCTGCATGACTGGGCCGCGGCCCACCATCTTAGTCCTGCGGCCTCGATCGAGGCATTACCGTTTCCGCCTCTCCTTATCCAACTGACCTATGAGGCCCGCCCGCAGGCCTTCGCCTCCACATGTCCCGACTGTGGACGTGTGTCGTGCACCACGGATGGCGACATCGCCGACTTCGCCCTACTTCCCTCTTCCTTCGACCCTATAATACCTTCCCCTCGGCCTCTCCGCGCCTCTTTTCTTCCTTCTCCTCCACAATCTTGGAAACCCTCGCCCCTCCACCACCACTCTTTCCGGCGACCGTGCTCCACGACAATTTCTTCCTTCTTAGCACCGACGGCACACCCTCTTGCTCCAACTTTGGTACAAAGCTCCCTCTTCTCCTCACCGACCTCACTTTTTCCCTTGTTGTGCTTAGGATCTCGGGAGGAGCACGTGCAAGGTCTCCTTCTCCAATATCGGTGAATCTACCTAGCCGGCTATCTCCCCTCCGGCAAGCTCCAAGCACAGCGGTGGTCTTCATCGAGCCTCTAGAGCCTCCCGGGGTCTTTTCCGACCAAGTGCTCCCCTACACCCTAGACCACCAGCCACCGTCGACATCGCCACCACCGCCTCAAACTTCTAGCCCCGGTCTTGGTTTCTTCAACTTTGAGGTGAGACTGCGATGGATGTGCTCCTCTCCCTCCCTCTCTCTGTGTGTTCCTAGGATGATGCTCCTCCATCGAATGCCGTTGGCTATCTCCACTCTACCAGAATGCCATGTAGCAGTCAGTCTGACTGGGCCCTTAGCCAGTCTGACCCTACGGCGGGAATGGCCGTAACGACTGGTCTGACCGTATAGTCGGAATGATCGTTGGCCGGTACTAAATTTACGGTTTGTACAACGGTCAGACTGTGGCCGTACGGTCCGAACGGCATAACTAGGGTTAGCAGTTAATTAATGCACTAGTGGTTCTATGACACGTGGACCCGACTGCTATAAATCTTGTTTAAATGAAAATTGAAATGATGAGTGTATAACACCTTGGACCCACCATGTAAATAACAGAAAACTAAAATTGATAAAAAAATATTATGACATGTGGACCCATTTTTCATTGACACATAGGATATTAGGATTATTTTGGAGTTAACCAGAGAGTATGTCCAGTGGGCCCCACTGTCAGTTGGACCAGTCTAGTGTTTGCACATGTTATTCTCAATGGCTAGACTCTAGCTGAGTACAAAATGTTATATATATTTTCTTTAATGAGAAAAAGACAAAAATGCTAAAATAGCTTAAAATTTGCAAAACAATCATATGAACTCCAAATGAGTATATTATTTTTTATAAATCATATTTTAATGTGTAGAATTTAATGGAATAGGTTTCATTCTTGTTACTATTATGAAATTTTTAATATTTATAAATTTCTCTCAAACCCTAAAATTTGAGATACAAACTTGAAAATTTCATATCATTAATTCTACAATACCAAATTGAATGCAACCAATTGCATCAGCTTAATAATTACATTTACTACATTTTAAAATTCATTTCATGCATAATATGGTCTCCAAATTTTTTGAAATTGACTGAATGCTTTTTTTTCGTCATTTCTGGCATTTCGGTTTCATTTTAGATAGAATACGACAAGAGGGCTATTTCGAAGGTGAACCTTAGCAATTGCATGACTTTGAACAGCAAGGAAAGCATGCAACTTATTAGAAATATGCCAGTTAATTTATGTCATGCTTGGAGATGTTTACGCTTCTTTGGATGCTTTTGATCATGATTCTTGTTTACATAAGTTGTTCCTAGCATGAACAGGAATTGCTTGGTGTTCCAAACCAGAAAGGGTGTGATCTTTAAATCATCTATCTAAGAATTTGAACCCTAATAAGGAAGATGTGAGAGCCAGGAACCGATGCCCATTGAGGGATTCAATGGGTGGTGTAACCTAGACCGATACCGAGTTGGGATCTTTTCCTTCACCCATAGAGAAAGTGTTAGCTAGTGGATTTGGATGATAATAGTAGGCCAACCATGAACCAAAAACCATTGGAACACTTGTCGTTTGAGGTTAGGATGGGTAATCCTTCCTCAACTCCACACTAGTCGGGATTTGGGTGGTGTAACCCTACCCCGGAGTCTCTTTAACGACTTAAAGGGAATAAAATGTTTGTGATGGTTGTTCACAGGTACTCAAATATGAGAATAGATTTTTATTGATATGTTCATCAAGTGGTTAGCTTGATTCAATTGAATATGCTATGGTCACTTGAGATGAATGCCATGTGTAGCTCTCTCTTTATCATGTTATGCTGAATTGAGATGAATGGTTTATATTGTAATTTATTATTCATGCCATGATTAAGTTAATTAGAATGAGCACATTAGCATCTTGCAAGCACAAAAGTACTCATTTGGGAATTCCATACCTGCAGGTGATCCTAGTGTAGGAGAGTCCTATAATTCTGATCACGTTGCTTCGAATATCTAGTTGTATAGTTTGCTCAACTTGGTCATATGGGTGTTCTATAAGGCTTTTGGGAGGTGGAATGGGCTGTTATCTCGATGTTTTTATGACGTTTCTACTGCTATTTGAGACTTTACTTTTGTTGTGGACGACGTTCGGGTCGCGTTGCATGTAATCTATTTAACTACCTATGTATGAAATGTATTTATATATATCTGTAATCCTTTCTTCGTAGAGTTTTTTTGTGATATTCAAGTTTTTTATTTGGCATCCCATACACCATGAGTGTATAATTTGAAGTGTATAGAACAATTGTAAAGAATTAGGATTGTTCTTTTATTCATTAAGTGTGATGGGTAGCGGTTGAGTGACCTGCTAGTTTTCTTTCGTTAAGTGTGGTTATCTAGACAGGGTGTGGGTGGTTCTACTAGACTTTCGAGCGACCCTCTAGCCTTAGGGTTAGGTTGGGTTGAGGGTACAATTGCTGGTCTTCTCCAACTTCATCGTTCTTAGTAGACTTGAGAATGGCACTAAGTCTTTACAGGACCTTGGAATTTCATTTAGCTCTTGATGTGATGTTGTGTCTTTGCCTAGCTTGGCCAATGGTGAATGCATACGACGTGTGGTAATTGTATGAGATGTGTCCGAGAAAACTATTTGTGAAAACTAAAAAATGAGTTGTGAAAACTATAAGTAGATTTTACATTTATTTCTTTTCTCCATCCATCATAGATCTAAAATTTTCTACTCTAATGCATTTGTTTTGATGTTTGGGGCCAATGTATCTATGCTTGTTTTTCTCCTCAGATGGCTGATCCATATGTTACCCTGCCAAGGTGTGGGTGGTGCTCTCCTCTTCTCGTCCGGGTGCTTGCTTGCTTTGACTATTAGTGGATGCTGGCATACACTATCTATCAGCACAACCAGAGTTTTGGCTTGAGCGATAATGTCGTTGTGGTCTTCGTCTAGCAACACCCCATCCACCCTTCAGAGCAGGCCTTGGTGTTTGAGCACCGCGACGGCTCCTATGATGGGGCTTCAAAGCTATGTCCTTCCTTTGTGAGTGGTACATGGAGTTGCAGGACTCTCCGTTCCGCTACTATGTGGGTCAGGAGGACCCCACAGCTCCAATATTCTGGCAGGAGTTCATTTTTGAGTTCGATCCAACCCTCGTAGAGACGACGCTAATGCTAACTCTCACGCACCGTCTCTATTGTGCAGCTGCCTATGATTGTGATCAATATCATCGTTGCCTTTGCCACGCGGCCTTCATCAACGAGCATATTGGAGCTCGTCATGCCCCCGTTGTTCTCACGGAGGCCCGCGAGGAGTTTGCTCGCTGTCACATCCCATTTTCCGAAACATGAAAATTAGGACTAACAAAAACTTTTGTTAATAATGCCAATCTAAGACGCGTTAAATTAAAACTTCTGTCAAGCATTCATGCGCTAAATTTTGGATCAATGCAGGATGAAAACCTTCTGTTTTCCGTTCCATCCAGCCATATATGTATACATATACCCAAAACCAAATAGTCAGAAATTTTTATCATGTGGTCCATTTTACTTCCATTTGAAAGTTTTACTTATTAAGCTGGAAATAAAACTAAGTTACGGAATCCATGGCTCCTCCATTTTTGCTTCCACCACATGAGTAGGGGATTTGTCGAGTATGTGTAAATTGTCAAGTCCTGTGTTTTCATCTTCTTGTAAATTATCAAGATAAGCATAACACCTCTATATTTGGGACTTTGTTTCTTTTGCATCCTAGTGATTTTAATAACATGTCTTGTGAAACGAACTCTTTCATACAATAAAAATCAACAAAGCCACATGTGGGTATATCATAAGCATGTATGATGCATTAACCTATCCTGTGAATATTCGTCCAACCCATTATGAGGTACACACATAGATACACTATCTATCCTGGTCACACACACCCAGACCTCCTCACGAATCTATTCCCTTGCAAGTCTCATCACCGGTGCAGCCGAAATCAGCTCCAACCGCTCATGCACTATTTATTGATCACTCCTTCCTCTTGCTGATATTTCTCCTTACCATGCTCCCTTAGTGCTGTCACTCCATGTGCTAACCTGCTGTGCTCTCCCTCCTACACTCTGCAAGAAGCCAAGCATGAGTCAACACAGAAAAGCTGAATTGTATCCTCTGTGCTGCTCTTGTCAGCTCCTCCTTTCCTTCGTTAAGGCCACACGGAGCCTACCAATGGAATTACCATGTCACACCTACATGTGGATCCCATAGCCCACAGCTCATCATCTTCTTCTCCAAGCTCGTCTTCTATCTTTTTCCCTTGTCTTCTTTATTCTTGGCTCTTCCTCACTGTCGCCTTGTTCCCATGCTATGCTGCGCTCTCACACGTCGTCAGGCCAACGCCTGACTCCCTCCCTGCATCACCTGTGCAGCTACAAGCAGCGATGCCTAACTCCCACCGTCTCAACAGCGTTCATGCCACTGGCCATGTGCATTTTCACCGCAATAAAGGCAAATTGAGCTGCTCCTTACCTGCTTTCCCCAAGACCTTCCCTGCTCTTTGATTGCCCGAACTACTCCCTCTGATTTCTCACCACAACTGAGCATCCATTTTCGCAATCCCTTTCTTCCCTACTTAAACCGAGCTGCCTCCTTTCCTTCTTCAAAATTTCTCCTCTTCGCCAATACATCCTCAAACCGAGCTCTTCTTCTTCCCATCTACAGCCGAGCCCTCCATTCATTCCATTTTCCCCATCTCCTTCTTCGTCACTGGTTTCCCCTTCCCCGAGCATCTCTTTCCTGCTCTTGGTCTCTCCCATTCAAGCTGCCAAGCAACACCCTTGTCCCATCTCCCTAAGCAGCTCAAACATCACCTGCTCCTCCTAGCCCCCCTTTCCTCACGCGCTTCCCTCTTGTTCTTCTCTACCGAAGCTAGCAAGCCGAGCTGCCCCAAATCCTTCCCTCCCTTGCTCATCTACAGCAGACCCCAAACACCAGCACCGGCTCCCCATTCCCCCTCTTCCTTTGCTTGAGCTCCTCACTCCCTCTGCTGCCTCAAGGTCTGCCCGAGCGTTCCAAGCACCTCAAGCCATAGCGGCAGTGCCGAGCACCCTGTCTTCAACAAAACCAGCAAGAACCGATACCAACATGGCTCCTTCAAAATCCGTTTCTCCTCCTACTGCATTCACCCAAGCTCCTCACCATTTCAACCTGGGGCGCCGTCGTTCCCCGCCTCTGGCAGCCACAACACAGACCCACCGTTGGCCTCCTTCATCCTGGTCGGCAAGGAGCCCTAGACCCACCACCATCCTCCTCTTGCTCGGCCTCGTGGCCACCGCCGCCCTAGCCACACGCAGTGCCGCTCACGCCACCGGGCTCTAGCTCCTCCCCGCCAGCAAGAAGCCAGCACCCCAAGCCGCCTCGGTACTCGTCGTCGACCACCAGGTCATTGCCGGCCACTGGTAGGAGCTCCCCCACGTCACTCCACTGGGCCCGCTTGACCTGAACCGCCTCTGCCATGCCTCTCACCTCCAACTGCCGCCGGTGAGCTGGTCGGGGTGAGCTGCCGCTGCCCGCCACCTAGGAGCATGGCCGCAACTCGATTCCGAGCCACCCACGCCGTCGCCTGCCGCTGGTAGGCACCGTCACTGCTGCCCACCAACCGTCGGCACTCGCCTTCCCCAAGCTCCGCCCCGTTGAGTAGCCGCAGGACGGATCTCCAGTGCTCGCCGCCGGTGGGAACTATCCTAGAGGGGCACTCCACCTTAGTTGTCCCTCCGCTACTGCTGCCGTTTCCTTCTGAGGTGAGCATCGCTGCCAGCCACCGAGCATCGATCCATCGCCGGAGAGCCGCTGCCGCCTACCGCTTAACCTATTCCCCATTCTCCCTTCCCCGGCATCTAACTGCCCTAAACCTAATTAGCAAAGTACGGTACTAAAATAGGTTAACCGTTACAAGCAGCGGCCCCTGTTGGTAATTGGAATCGGGTTATGAGGAGTACGTCTTCCCTTTTTGAAAACATATCGCTTCCCTTTTCTTCCGAAGTGCGCTATCTCCTTCAGGAAAACATAATATCCCCTGCATCCTCTCTGTTCCCGTGTCCCTACACCGAAAGCGTAATCTCTGATCTGCGCCAACGACGTCACCTCAATTTCTGGCAGTTCCCTTCCCCTCCTATTTCACACTTCTGACAAAACTTCAATAGTCCGTATCTCCTTAGATATAACTCCGATTGAGCCAATTTCTTTTCCGGTGATCTTGTAAAAGCCAAACCTATGACACAGTACTAGTTTCGTAATTTTTGAAATTTTTTTAAGTTGAATATAGTTTAAATTTAGCCATAATATGCATATCTCATTTATTAAATTCCTGAGTCAGTCGATTCACTCTCCTAAAATGCTATGAAATCAAACCTAACCTTTTAGCTTCAGTAGAGCATTAAAACTCCAAAGTTTTATGTTTCAAAGAGCAAAAGACATGAAACCCCAAAATCCCCACATCCCTTTGGAATGAGGTATCTCCACTATACCACTGTCAAATCATGCCTCTCAAAGCTTTTCGTCTAAGTTTGAGACATGATAGTACCCTTCGAGCCCAACCTAAACATAAAAACCAAGATCATTGTAGGTGGCACTAATACGATATTGATCGAATAAGTTAGGATTTCTGGCTCTACAAAAAATCATTATTTCATGTAATGCTACTTTCTTCTCGCCTCGTTGAAAACCCTAATGGTCGGCTAGGTCCAGGACGCATATTGTGAAGTTTGAAAGCGTAAGATTTCTCTTACTTGGCTCTTCCTTGCACTATTGTTCATTCGATGTTCTTCGACGTATAGATACGACATTAATATTGCGCGAGGGAGTCAGCGCGAGGGATTCCGAACGATTCACGTATCAAGTTCAAACTCGAGATCCGGCCAAAACCGCCAGGCAAGCATTCCCACTTGATCATGTAGAATCCCAGATGTGTGAAACTTAATTATTTTGTTTGCAAACCTTGCATGCTATGTGTGTATCAACGATATTTTATGCTAGACCTAGCTACGCCTTGTAGTTGCATATGACTCAGGTCCGGCAAACCAATCCTTGTAGCCCTAGCAATATTAGCTGGATATTGTATGACCGGCAAAATATTAGGATTATAGGCAGTAGCCTCGCTTAGACCTGCTATAGAGGAAAATCAACTTTTACCGACTCACACGAATCACTCCTTTGGGTTATGGGATTTAAAACCCTCGGGAAGGCATGTACCTTTCGGAGTGTCTGTTTGAAAGAATTGTTTGCCAAAACCCCAAATAAAATGGAGGATGATTTCGATTCGGGTGAGAATAATAAGTGGAGATCAAGGGAATGGTTGTAGCTTTTGGTGACATGGCGAAACGGTGATGAAATGCAGTCTTGCTCGAATCAGTTAAGGACCAAGCCTAAGTGCCACTCGACCAAGTTCATCTCGTACGTCCACATGTCCTTTATGGGAAGGACTTGATTACATACCCCGTCGAGTACTAGTGCCTGGACCCGTGGGCAGTAGGGAGAGTGTGCTAGGTGGAGTTGCATCCCTAGAGGTCTCCACGGGACTACGTGGGTAGAGATTCTTAGTGAGCTCCACGTAGTACACGGATAGAGGTTCGACACAAAGGTGGAGAGTCCCATTTTTGGTCTACGGGATGCAAAAGTTGGGTTACCCATCTAGCGGGTCCGGTTCTAGTACGAAAGCGGGTGAAAAGTCTCGTTGTAATAACCCTGCCGGCACCCCTCGTGAAGAGTGCTCATTTGGCCATGGCAATAAGGGGGATTTACATTTTGTGGGTAAAGCCGTACAACCTCTGCAGAGTGTTTAAAATCTATTCGAATAGCCGCGTCCTCGGTTATGGACATGACTTGGAAAGGCCACACAATGGTTAGACTAAGTTTTGGTTTTGAAATCTGGGAATGGGATTAAGGACGTGGGCATGATGTGTCCACAGTGTGCAGTTTGAGCTACAGGCTGGTAGTGAGGAACTGCATAAGTGAAACCTAGCCCGTGCTACACGGCGGTAGCACGGGTAACCTTGAGGATGGTCTGAGGCGATACACGGGTTATCGGCCTCTAGTTGACGATTGTCAGAATGTAATGCCTGACACCAGATGCACACCCATCAGAGACGGGTTTACTTTACAAAGATGCTTTTGAATCTATTACATCATATTTCAAATGAAAACTTACTTTTCCACTCAACCTTCAACTTAGGGTAGAGCTCTTTTATTGAACAAGCTCTGCATGAAGTACATCTGTTATACTCTCCTACGGGATGCTTGCGAGTACATTCTATGTACTCACCTGGCTTGTTGATTTGGCCAGACGAAAGAGAAATCAAATTCGAAGATACGCTTATGTTCGCGAAAGCTAGGGCATAACCCTAGTTAGTTGCCTGTCGGGTACAACATACTGATGGGCCAGATCTCCGCTTGATTTTCACTGCAAGATTTTAGCCATTGGGCTACGAGTACAATACCTTCAGCTTAGACGGCCTTTATATGACTAAAACTCTGATATGTGCATGTATGACAATGATATACAGGTTGACTTGTGTGTGCCGGCTACTGATCCAGGGACCAGTATAGTAAACACAAGGGATTAGTCGGCCTTAAAACCGGGTACGCCACAGCTTGGTATCAGAGCCATACTGACTGTAGGTTAGCCTTAGTTAGCATGGCCGTTAGATGAAAACCTTAAAAATAAACACTATTTTCAAAAGGCATCTAAGCTACTATAAGAATGGGTTCTGCTCTTCTCATCCATCTTAGCTTCACCTCTTACCTACAATGTTCCAAGAAGAACACAATGTTTTCCCCAACCCTCGTCTATTCCAAAGCTTTAGGCAAATCTAGGACGCAAGTAATGAGACCCATGCGGATAATGTTCAAGAGTTCGCCAACCCTACCGAGAATCAAGATGGATTGCATCATCGCCAAATTCAAGTAACCCGTCGTGACTCGCTACAACTGGGTCAAAACCAACCGTATGACCTTTCAAGACCATGATATCAAGAGCGTGGGAATTCGTGAAGAAAACACCTTACTAAGTGGAAAGGACCCATCAGCATGCGACACCCTCGCCAAAAATGAGAAGCCAGCACAGCTGAAGAATGCCCCGCCAAGGACAGCAACCCTAGGAGTCGACCGTATGGACTAAACCCATAAGGTTAGGTCATTAGAACTCGCTTGCCGTGAGTAGCGAGATAGGTACCCCTTCTTAGTTCGAGTTTTAGGCGTCCTTTGCAGTATATAATATACTCTATGATATTCTTTGCAAACGCAGTCGCTGTTTCCTGTTCTTCTTGCTTGCCTAAAAAATGTGGCCTGCACATGTGTTCCCCGACACGTGTAGCGGTCACATCCACTGTTGCATAGTTAGTATGCCTTACCTTTTCTTTATGATCCAAGTCCGTCTTGCTGCCCCCTCTGTTAAAATTTTTTTCCTTCCTTGATTCCCTCCGATGTCACCTCCTCTCGTCAACCTTGTGTCACTTCTTTCCGACAGTTTTGTCTTTCCCTCATTCCTACGTCACCGACTAGATAGGATGTAAGCTCTTGTCTTATCCTAAAATAGCCTTCCTTGAATTTTTCGTTGAATCTCAAGCCATCGATCGGCTATATAAAGTCCCATCTGTGTTCTTGCATCTCACCACCGTGCAACTCTCCACTTACCTAGAAACACTCTCTTGCCAGAAGCGTCTTTCGCTCCTGCGCATTCCCTCCTTGTTCGTCATCCCTTTCGTGTGAGCACGATGCTCTATAGTTCTCTATAACAAGAAACCACTGCTGATGAACTCGCTGGGTTCATCAAAATCCTGTGGACCGTAGCCCAACAAACCCTTGGGGCAACACTACGTCCTTCGTACCGTGTGTACATAGGCGATGCCCCTGGCACTCTGCACGAGTTTTGGGCAGCGGTACATGTCTACCCAGCTGAGACTGACCCAGGCATGCCACTTGGTTTCATCAGGAGAACCATGCCTACCACCACATTGGCTATCCAACTAGTCGCTTGGGAAGCAGTCTTCCGTCTTCGCCGATTGGTCCCCAGCATGAGTCAACAACCTTTCTATCACTATCCTGGTGGTGCTCCTAGAGAAGACACCGGATATACCAACTTGCACCAAGAAGAAGAAGCCACGGTGAATCACCTCGCCTAGTACATTGCTGCCTAGCACGACCTGCTTACTCAGCTGACAGATTCCTGGATTTTGGCACAAGGAACTAATATTCCCATGCTCCCCCAGCACTTTTCTAGCACCTCCTCGACGACATTCGTCCATGCCCCTGGTATCCAATCAAATCTAAGGTGACAGACCACCTTCTTGGCTTCCTCGGTGCTCGTAGGCAACACGTTCTCCTTTGGAAAAACCGTCGCAAGGTAAGCCAGTGTCTCATCGAAGCTTGCGTCCGGACAGTTGTGGGCTACCTTGATCCTTAGAAGTTCTGGCATGACTGATAGACGCGTGTGATCAGGATCGCAGCTGCGATACAGTGGTTTTGTCGAGTCTTCCATCAGTTTCGCAAACTTTGCAACCTCTCTTTCATCCTCGGGGTCTTCGACCACCTGGTCCGCCATGTGACTGTCCCTCAACATTTCAGCCAAATTGTTCCATGTCTCTCCCGTCAAGTCTTCCCTACATTCAGAAATATGGTCTTCATCTTTTTCTGCATCTTCATGTATGTGCTCTTCTTCTAAACATTCAGGAGTAGCTACAATTTTTGCCTCCTCACCTTGACTTGTCCAACGTGTATAACCTTCCATGAAACCTCAAGTCAACAAGTGTAGCTGCAACATGCCTCTCTCCCTGAACATTATCGTGTTCGTGCATGCACAACACGGACAACACATCTTGTTCGCACCCTTTTTCTCCCTATCTTCCTCAGCCACATCTAGAAACTCATTCAAAGTATCGACGAAACTCCGTGTTGCCCTTTCGCCGTACATCCAACTTCGATCCATCGATCCCTACAACAACAAACTGATTGATTATAGTCAAAATTAATAGAATAAATAATAGTCCAAATTAATAGAATAAACACAAAATTTATTCTTTTCTTTCATGTATTACATCGTACCAAAGAGAGCTTGCTAGCCTTCCGAATAGGGTAAGGAGAGAGAGGAGGGGAAGGGAGGAAATTAAGAGAGGGGAAAATGGGTGGAGGGGAGGAGGGAGGGTTAAAAGAGATCTAGATATAGATTGTATATCTAGGAGGAGGAGAGAGGGAGGGAGGGAGGGAGGGAGGAGGGGAGGGGTGGAAAAGAGAAGGAGAGGATTAATTAATTATCTAGATCTAGATCTAGAGGAGGAGGGAGGGAGGAGAGGGAGGAGGGGGACAAGGAAGGAGAGTAGCAGCCTAGTACCACTGAGGCGCCGGTGCTTGCAGCTGGCCGTGCGAGGCGCGCAAGCTTAACGGCCAGCTGCGGGCGTGGCCTCCCTTATATAAGTGTAGAATTATCACTGACGAGCACAAAAAGGTCGACCGTCAGTGATAAGTTATGCCCTCGAAGTTATTCCTGGAGAAAACTTCCATTGACGGGCCTTAGTTGACCCGTTAGTGGAAATACTACATTAACTGATGGGCAAATTTTGAGTGTCCGTCAGTGAAGGTTTCTGTCAGTAGAGATGCCAAGTTTCTCCTCCCTACCCACTTCTATTGACGGGCTAAATACCTGCCCGTCAGTAGAAGATGGCTGACTCGTCTTTTGCATCATAAGTACTGACGGGCTCGTACTCGCCCGTTATTGTTTCCTCTAATCAGCGACGGGCCTCCTCGTGCCCGTCAGTGATGGTCATGTAGCAGAAGTGTTTTCTGAGGTAGTGTAAATTTTGTTGTGAGCTCGCTCTTGAATCTCCATAGCTTCAAAATAGTCTTGAACGCAGCTTGTCACACACAGTCCGCATGTTCTTCGAGGATCCCGACCACTGTTTTATTTCATCCATCAACGCCTCTTGCTTCTCAGAGGTGACGAACTTCCAGTAATCTATTCGAATGTCCACCGTCTCCCGTCCAAGTATCCTGCAAAATAATCATAATCTTGAAGCGATCTTTGCTGGCTTCCTCAGGGCTCCAGACCTCGTAGAGATTTCGGTCATAACCATGTGTCACGTAGGCCTCTGAGAAAAGGTTATAGGCTTCCGCATGCGTTTTGATGTTTATGAAGCTTGTCCACTCACCGAAGGGTTAGGTGAAGAAGAGGACAAGGAAATCAATGAAGAGTTTGCCGCCGACATCTTCTAAAACTAAAGTTTATATGCAAAATACATAATTTATAAATTTAACCTAAACAAAATTAAAAAATAGGCATACAAAACTAAAATAGAGATAAAATTAAAATAGAGGCATAGAAAATTAAAATTGGAAGTATATATTCATGAAATTGTGTTCATATGTATACAATTAAAATAGAGGCATATATTCAATGAAAATAGAGGTATATATTTAATAAGTCCTTTTCAAAAACTCACAAATTCCACGGGATACTTTTCCTAAATCATATTTATCCCTCGTACTATACATCAATGGACAATAAGCCTTCAATCAATTTTGCTCCTAATAAGACGTACCAATCTGGAATGTGAAATGCATGCCGTTGAAATAGAAGCTTAAGCACAACTTCTTGATTGGCTCACAGCTACAGCAAACTAACATGACAGGGATTCTGCATTTCACTATTTGTTTTAATATCACATTAGATCTGATATGGTATAGTAAAATTTTCTACCACTACATTTTTGACATGAGACACTACTACAAAAAAGGTGACCACTGACGAGCCCAAAATGCTCTTCACTGACAAGATGAGGGACCGTCAAAAACTTATCATCAATGGTGAGTTCAATAACACTGACGGGCAGAAGACCCATCAGTTCTGACTAATTACCACTGACGGGCTTTTTGTAGTCGTCAGTGATGTTTCATCAGAGGTGACCTACTAATCCACCAAGAAATATTTATCACTGAAGGTGTCCTATTAAATGCCCGTCAGTGGACATATTTAGTTCTGACGGTATCAAGGAGAGCACCCATCAGTGGTGTCTTATTAGTGGTGACGACAGTCAGTCACCACTGACGGTAGTGGTTAGGCGCCCGTCAGTGGTGTCTTATTGGCACCCTGCTGGGAGCTGCTTTGCTGGCTAGCCTCAGGAGTTGCTAGCCATGTCCTCTGAAAAACCCAACTGTACAGTCCCAACTACACAGCCTCTCAGCAGCCCCAGCTACGAGGCATAAGCACACATACACATCATCATATATACATATTTCAGCACATATATTTCACATTGGAATCAATAGTATTTGACAAGCTAGAAATCAAAAATCAATACAAATAGTATTATGGCTGGCAAACAACAGTTTTTGGGGGCAGTTGGTGTGAGGACCCTAGTCTCGGGATAGTCGGAAGAGGCGTGAGGTGAAGGTCAGGTCAACTCGTGCTGCTGAGTTGACCCGATTCTATCAAGCTACGTTGAGAGTTAGAGAGAGAGGGGGGAAATTGTTGTGCATTGCATCATTCATGGCATACACGAGAATCATCGCATTCGTCATTCATGCACGTTAAATATGGTTGAAATTAAAACTTTATTAATTAAATGAATATTACCACTGTCATGATACAACATTATTACAAAATGAGTAAAGAAGAGGAAATAAAAATTACATAGGAAATATTTCTACCTATACAAAATCTAAACCTAATCTTCGACCTTCCAAGTCTTCGAGTCTTGAGCTGTAGTGGAGAAGCGTCGAGAGTCGAAGGGGAAGATCTTCGAAAATGTAGGCAACATCCGAGGTCATCGAGTATATGCACTCGAGACCGTTGGATTTTCGCCGTTACTGTAGGAGACAGGTTTTCAAAAATGGAGTTTTGAAATACAAGTGGCCACCAGCACAGTTCCGCCGACATCCGCAGGGTTAGCTGCAGGGGCAAAATAGTGCTGATGACCTAAATAGTTTTAGTTTTGAAAAATAGCCTTCGAAAACATTTTTGTTTTGAAAATGTCCGAGGGCCACATGGCTAAAACCCTCATTTGGACGAATCTACAATGTACATATATAGAGAGAGAAAAGAGGTGAGAAGTATTTAAAATAATTTTATTTTTCCTAATCTAAATTGCCTCCATGTTTTGTTTTGAAAAGTTTTAAATTGCAAAAAAAAATCAATAAAAGCTAAAGATTAATGAAGGGATAAGGCAATAGTTCATAGCAAGATTTATCCATCGGCTAAAGAGAAGGACCAAGGTCCAATACCTTAGCTTATGAGGCAACAAAATCCACCAAGTGGAAAAAATCCCACTACTATACATAATTGACCAAGGCCAATTTTTAGCAACCCGAGAATGAGGTGAAACAGCCACGTAGCAAAGCAAGCAGCGTGAGGTGGCAATGCCAATGCCAAGGAGTTCATAGGGAGCTCCGATGGAGATAGAAATAAAGCAGCCGAGTAGCACCAGTGCTAATTATCCCAAGGCATCGACCTCTCTAAGAGCAGGAAGTAGCTTAGTATCCCTCTCAAAGGAACCATAGCCCAAACAGATCCCTATCTTTAGGAACCATAGCCCAAACACCAGAACATAGGGCACATGAGGAGCTCAAGGAAAGTATAGGAGAAGAAACAGCAAGATCAAGAACAAGGATCAGTAGGGAAGAAAGAAGAGTTCACCAACTGATCAAGGCCAACAAGGAGTGTTGAAGGCAATAGGCTACGGCCATAAGGAGGTTCAGCCAGAGCAAAAATCAGCCAGCTTACCATTGCCCCATCTAGCACAAGGTAAAAACCTTGGGAATCTCATAACCCATATACACATGCATTGCAGCATGTTAATAGAACCCTCAGATTTTGTAAGGCATCTATAGTATCTGTTCTTACCAAGTTATGCCTTTCCAAACCTTTTTCTAAATCTAAAATCATCATTGGGCTTGGTTTAGGCAACAAAGGGTAGCAAATCTGTTCTTATCAGATTTCTTGTCTTATACCATTCTCAGACTCTCTCAGAGAATCATCACATTGAAGCAAGGCAACTAGGCAACCCTATAGTAATCTATTCTTCTCATTATACCTTTCTCAGATTTCTTCTTAGGGAAATCAACATCACATATATTAAGGCAACCAATTTAGGCGGCAACTATCCTTATCAATTTGATCAGTCAAATGTTCCAATGCCAAATCTCAGTAGATTTAGCAAAGAAGCAAGTAGTAGCATCTGCTCTTAACAATCACTATAAGGATCACATATGTATACATCTATATAGGAAAAACAGAAAATAATCAAGATCAAGTGTCATCTGTTCTTTCCAAATAAATTGCCAGGAAAGAAATTTCAGCCGAGCCTCATTATAGAGTAAATTGGATCAAGGATTAGCACTTGTTCTTCAGTTTGATAAGCTGATGTAAACATACACGTATACATGGAACTAGTAAAAAGAAGCCAAGACCCAGTGCAATAATTGTTCTTATCAGTTTTGAAATATCAGATCAAACTAATTAACCAACAATACACTCTAGTCTTATTGGTTTGTACCAATCAAAAATAAGCTAAACAAGCCATAACAGAACATGTATTCAGTGTCAATAGTAAAAGATCAGACAATAGCCTATTCTCATCCTAAATTGAGCTTCACAAGTTATAGTCACAAATGCATCAACAAAGAAATGCTTAGGAATCAGAACCATGGACAAGAGTACTGAGTCAATTGATGCAGAATCGGGAATCACCATGCATAGCATAAAATTTTCATCCCAAGCCTTAACCAATTTCAATCGGAACATTTTTTTCAGCAAGTAATTGAACCAACAGAGGAGGAACCCTAGGATTGGGGAATAGGAGGCAGAGATAGTGCATTTACCGGAAAGAGGGGCTTCGAGGAGCACTTACTGGTGGGGAAGGTCGGCGACTTGAGCGGCCTCACCCCACCACCAACGAGGGGCAAACCCGGCAGAGCACCGCCGAAGATGAGCTATGACGCCGGGTCACGACAGCCTCGGGCGGCGAGGCAAGGACCACCCAAGGAACCGAGCGAGGGGGGCGCTGAGGGCGGCAACTAGGAAGGAGCCAACTGAGACGGCCGGGGAGAAATCGAGGCGGCACCGAGGGGAGCGAGCCCGCCTCCAGGAAGAGACCAGGCCGGCGGTAGGGAGGCCCGGAGAGCCTAGGGCGACAATGGTGAAACCCAAACCAGGGAGCCAAGCCGAGGGCCATGGCGATAGCACCCGAGGGGAGGGCAACGCGTCCTCGGGCGGAGCCAGGCTAGGGCGCCCATGGAAGATCGGAGGGCCCTCAGCGACCGAGAAGCCAGCGACGGCGGCGACAAGGGGAAAAGAGGAGGCATCGGCGGCGGAGTGAGTAGAGGGGAAAGAGAAATTAGGGATTTAGGTAAGAAATGAGAGAGAGAGAGAGATTTGGGGTAGGTTAGGGTAGTTTAGGTTTTGGGCCATTTGAGCCTGGTTTGAAAATGAATAAAAAATAGAGATTTAAAATGAATTACCACTGTTTTCTTTAAAACTGAAAATAAGAGAAGTAAAATGATGAAAAACGGACGTATATATATATGTGTATATATATATTAGAAGAGTAAGTGGGAATCGAGAATTTCTTAAACTTAAATAATTTCTTCCTTCTTAAAAAGGAAGTAAAGAACATCTCAAAATTATAAATTATTTCTAATTAGGTTAAACATAATAGTTCTTTTGAAAGAAGAATTAAACACTAAGTTAACTTCTAAAATATTGATTGAAAGGAAATGTTACACTTTAGGCAAAGAAAATCAAAATGTTCTCCTAAATAATTCTAAATCTCAAAAAGAATGTATAAAAGAATCATCTTATATTCCTTGGAACATTTTAATACACTTAGCATCTCATACACTCAAATGACATATCATTTGCATCCATTCTTGGAATTTTCCAGATTAGTCCTTATCGGACTTCATCATTACTTCTTTGACAGAAGCGGGAGTTCAGCCAGCAGACCAGTCGAACTCCACTACCTACTCGTTACCAGGCAAGTCCAGTTTCTTGTTCATGTATCCGTTGGAAATGCTTTACAAAGTTTCCCTCTTGTCTATAACATGCACAAAAAGGAAATTTTACTTTTTAAAGATAAAGCAACAGATGTTAATTTGATCGCCAGTTGTTGGGTGATAACATGGTGGGTGGTGAAATCCTGGGAAGGTGCCGAAGGCACATCAAAATGCGGATTTCATCACACGGGTCTGTTTCATATAAGGTTAAAGCAACAACTGATTGATTGTACTTAAGCGCCGTAGCGAACGCGCAAACCACATACCCTATATGGGCGGGGCTGAGCCAAAGTACCTTTGCCATAGGTCATACTCCCCCGGGAAAGGAAGACCTCAATAATTGGATCCGGAGTATCATCTGTTGGGAAAGTGGTGTTAGCCGTTGGCTATCCACAATACGTTGGACCTGTAGTGTCAACGTGAGACTGGTAGTCCCAGACCTGTTGTGCGGGACTATGACACGGGGTATGACTGAGCAGGCGGTGAAACGGCTTTGTGACCATAGGAGTGTAGATGAGGTTTGGCCACCTCAGATGCATGACTGTCGTCGTTTGTGGGTACGGTTGCGTACCTCTACAGAGTGTAATGAATTGTGGCTGAGTCACTCCATGTTCCTGGTTGGAACTACGAACGTGGTAGGAAAGGGATCCATCGGGGATCCTAGCAGCCTGTAAGACATGAGATCACAGTCTCTTAAATTAAAACTTGACTCTCTTACCTTTTGAAACTGCATTGCTTTTGGAGAACGTTGCCGTTCTCAGTAGATAGTGCATCAAACAACTCTTTGCTATTCCTGGACTTGTTGAGTACCTTCTATACTCATCCCTTTACTCTAATTCCTTTGATTAGACTGCGTGCCGACGGCGGAGATGGAAGTGGTATACATTGAAGTCAACGAGAAAGTTCCCGAAGAACAAGCGCCGAAGAAGGAGGACGAAGGCGTCGACTACTATGTCGAGTTTCGTGACGAGAATTCCGCTGAGTAGAATAATAGGACGGGTGAGTCGAGAGTTGTAGGAAAGACTTTTGCTGTAGCCAGACGATAACGGTTTTAAATTCTCCGTATTTTTGGGAATCAGGTTGTAAGACTTTGTATTTTGTTACAAGTTGTAACTTCAGTTTATAATATATGGACCGCTGCGATGCTTCTGTGTGCTACTCTGTACGATGTGTTGTAGACGAGAAGGTAATTCATCTGCGATATGTCCAAGACCAGCATACTATCTAGATGGTAGTAGGAGGGGTGGACGCCACAGGTGGTATTAGAGCATTGTCGAGACCTCTAGGTATAAAAGTCTAGTTAGGAGACCTGTGAACCCTAGGAATGAAGTTGGAACCTCTATAAGGACTACTCTCATCTATAGTTTTCCTTTTGATAAACATAATTGTATTATTTCCTAACAACTTTCCTATTACTCTCTATAGAATTACCTAAGGCTATGGGTTTAATTCAATTTCTTCAAGAAGAAGATAGTAATCTACTTCCTTATCACTTATCTTCTTGAGATTCAAAATTTAAAATGTAAAGGAAATAAACCTGATAAGGATATAGTTGTAAAGAAATAGATCCTAGGTTAGAACCCTAAATATCGAAAATTAAATAATTGCTTTTGTTCTGGACACTGTAGATAAAGAGCACATAGGTTTATCACGATTTATGGACTGTGTGCCTTATTGGAGTTATGGATCTTTTCAGATTTTTGCATGAGTGCTTAGTTGTGCTTATGAAGATAAAAGCTTAATATATGTATTTAAGATCATATTATTAAGTTTTGCTTCATATCACAGTATAGGCGAATGGCGAGCCCAAGTGAGGAAAGCCGTAGGTAGATGGACGAGCGAGCTCAGAAGGAAGCCAAAGAAAAGGCCAGAATGGAAGCAGAACAGAAGGCGAAAGAAGACGCAGCTAGTGGAAGTGGAGGCAGCGATGCACCACCACCACCACCACCACTGTGATTTACCACTGAAAAAATGTTCATGCAATATATGCGCCAAATGGAAGAAGATCGAAAGGCCAGGGAAGAAGAGAGGCGAGAAAGGCTTGATGCTCAGGAGAATCATAACAAATTCTTCACCGAAATGCTTAATAGGATGGAAGGACGAGGCCGAGATACTCAAACACCAGCTGGAGGAGGCGTCAGTCTGGGCGACTTTCAGCAAACCAGACCTATGATTTTTGCAACATCAGCAGAGCCAATGGACGCGGAAGATTGGTTACTAGACACCGAGAGGAAGCTGAAAACTGTAGGATGCAACGATGAAGAGAAGGTTCGCTATGCCGCACATCAACTTACCGGACCTGCAGCAGCATGGTGGGTT
Organism: Stipa capillata; assembly: GCA_019208055.1. Classification (NCBI taxonomy): domain Eukaryota; kingdom Viridiplantae; phylum Streptophyta; class Magnoliopsida; order Poales; family Poaceae; genus Stipa; species Stipa capillata. The sequence goes on along the minus strand of JAGXJF010002407.1, from coordinate 241,844 downwards.
AACCTCAAGGCAGTCCAGCCAACCGGAAGGGTGATCACATGGGACGTTTTCAAGATGAAGTTTCACAAAGCTCATGTGCCATCCAGTATAATGGCACTGAAGAGGAAGGAATTCATGGACCTGGAACAAGGTAACATGTCAGTTACCAAGTATGTTCATGAGTTCAACTAACTGTCACGATATGCACTAGACGATGTGAACACGGAGGACAAGAGACAGTGGAAGTTCTTGGAGGGACTTCATCCATTTCTGTTGATGCAGTTGAGGCTTGTCCGTGTCACCGAGTTCCAAGATCTTGTCGACCATGCTATTACTCTGGAAAACGATTATCGCAAGGTGCAAGAGGACCGGAAGAGGAAGTTTGAGCCGAAGCGGCAACAATATCAGCAAAACAAGCCGCGACAAGTGGTTTACGTCCAGAGAAGCCAAGCCGGAAGAACACCTACTAGAGCAACAAGTCAAGCACCGATACCTCCGGGCACATGTTACAATTGTGGTGGAAGTCACTATGCACCACAATGTCCAAAGAGGGAAAATTGCTTCGAATGTGGTCAGCCGGGACATAAAATCAAGGATTGCCCAAATCCAAAAGCTCAATAGCCAAGACCTCAAGCACCGAGACCAGCAGCGCCAGCTCCAGGAGTAGTAACTCGAGGAGGAAGAGGTACCCAAGCCCGTGGCAAAGGCAAGGTTCACGGAAGAGTGAACTATGTGACTACTAAAGGAGTTGGATCAGCAAATGATGTAGTGATAGGTACGCTACCTATCTCATCTCGTAATGATATCGTACTCTTTGATTCTGGAGCAATGTATTCTTTCATCTCTGAAGAATTCATGAAGGGTATACCATGGGAATCTAGTTCTTTAGAGAAACGTCTACAAGTGCAATCACCTGGAGGACCTATAATAGTAGATAAGAAGATAGAGTGGTTAGTCATAGAGATTAGTGGCTATGCATTCTTCGCTCATCTTTTGATCATATCCCTCCAAGGCCTAGATGTCATATTAGGCATGGATTGGCTAACATGTCATAAAGCTCAGATTGACTGTGCCAGTAAGACTGTAGCTCTTAACCACTGGGTAGGCGGAAGAGTTGTATTCCAAGGCCAGAGGAATCAAGAAACTAGCCTAGGATTTCAGTTGAACTCTTTAGAAGGGAAGAGCATTGAGCAATTACCAGTTATCAGGGAATTTCTTGATGTATTTCCAGAAGAATTGACGGGTATGCCACCAGATAGGGAGGTGGAATTCACCATTGACCTAGTACTGGGCACATCACCAATAGCTCAAAGGCCATATAGGACGGGACCAGTAGAACTAGTAGAATTGAAGAAGCAGTTGGATGAGTTGCTAGAGAAAGGATTCATCCGAGAAAGTACATCACCTTGGGGAGCACCAGTCCTCTTTGTTGATAAAAAGGATGGTAGCATTCGGATGTGTGTCGATTATAGAAACCTGAACAATGTCACCATCAAAAACAAGTACCCATTGCCAAGAATTGATGACCTATTTGATCAAGTTAGAGGTGCTGGAGTTTTCTCCAAAATAGATCTGCGGTCAGGTTATCATCAGATTAAAATCAAGCCGGAAGATATTCCAAAGACATGATTTTTCTCTCGATATGGACACCACGAATACCTTGTGGTACCATTCGTATTGACAAATGCACCGGCAGTATTCATGAACTTGATGAACAAGATATTCATGAAGTATCTCGATAAATTCGTAATCGTGTTTATCGATGATATTCTCATCTACTCTTTAGAATAAAGAAGAGCATGCAGAACATCTTCGGATAGTATTGCAGACTTTAAGGGAGCATCAGCTGTATGCTAAGTTTAGCAAGTGTGAATTTTGGCTAAATCAAGTCTCTTTTCTAGGTCATATCATTACAAAAGAGGGAATTGCAGTAGATCCGAAGAAAATTGAGGCTGTTATAGATTGGAAACGTATGTCTGATGCGGTCAAGTTCTTGTCTTTCGTCGAAGTTGTCTAACCAGATCTTAAAATCCTATAAATTAATTAGAAGAATATTAATTTCATATGGATATGAATTAAGTAAATGGGTAGTTCATAAAGTTTTAGATTATACTTTTGCAGTACAAGATAGGTTCCATTTTTTGACGAGAGCATCCTTGTGGGCACAAACATAGAACCCACATGTCAAGCTATTATCTAGCTGTTGCCTGCATGGGAAATTAAACCTATGGGTGAGTCTTTTTCGTCCCCTTTCCCCTTGCTTGCAATGAGCCCCTCCTCCCTGTGCTTTAAAGATGACGAAAGCAGAATCGATGCACTCTCGGATGCCAGTGAAGTCCCATAGTGGTAAGCCCTTTTTGCAGATCTTGGAATCAAAGTAAAAGACCTTGTTCCAAGGTAGAACGATCACCACCAGGACCCAATGGTCGTTGCATACACGTCATCATAGGTACAAATGAGATATAAACACGTAGCTAAGTGCATAAAAAAGATAATATACACAATAATAAAGAATTTACGGGGGGTTGCATGCAAAGAGTATGTTGTCCTTGTCCTAATGGGTAGAGGGAAATAGCAAGGGGGAGAGGGACAGGTCCTTTTCATCAAGAATGAGTCATGTGCTGTCCATAACCGTGGACTCGGCTAATCGATTAGTTTTAACTCTGCAGAGTGTGTACACTTTACCCACATGACACGATCATCCCCTTATGCCAAGCTGATCGGGCTTGTACACACGCCCATCGGTGTGTCGGCAGGGTGACCGTGACGAGGTCTTTTAGCTAGATCCCCCTGAGGTGTGACATGCCCACCGGGTCTGGCTCGGAGTCGAGAGTACATCCCCGCACTCCGATCCCCCCATCTGTGCCGAGGGTCCTCGTAGCTACGTCCACCCCTTCTGCGGTACGGCAACATCGGCACCAAAGGCTGACTAACCTACTTGACCAAGCCAGTGCCCATATAGCATGTGGTTGTACTGTTGTCACAATTCTCCAACTTCAAGACTTCGGCCTTATGCGGTACGGACGACCAATGGTTCCTTTGAACCGGCCTTCTGCGGGTAGGACAACCATATGCTCCTTCATCACATGATCCAGCTGTCGCCCGCACCATATTAGATGGTAAGTTTCACCCAGAGTAGAGTAGGAGGAATAGAGAGAGAGGAATCATCGGGCATCCGGCCCTAGCCCAGCGAGCTCAACAACAAGTTTCAACGAGGATCACCAATCCGGTATTCATTCCTCCGTAGAGGCAAATCAAAACAACCTAAAGATGTATTTAAGCATGGCTAAGCATATCTCTACTCTATTCAGAATAAAACATATAAATCTACTCAGGGTATCAAGTCAACAGGCGACAACGGATAAGGGTAAAGGTGTGTCAATCGACACGCTAGCTACTGGAATAAAACAGCATGCATGTTTATAAACAATAAAATATAATGACTTTGAAAATATAGGATCAAATATGATCAAGAAAAGGGGGCATGCCTTCGTTGACGAGTTGGTCTTCTTCTGCAGGAACTTGACCTTACCCAACTTCGCTACTTCCTATTCGTCGCAACAGCAATAAAGTGCAAGACAAATAAATATAAATCTAAATTAAATATCAAAATGGAAATACCAGAAGAATAGGGCTAGCAAGGTTGGATAGGTATCAAAGGGCAAAGGCGAAGGGATAGGATTGTCGAAAGACAACTAGGAAGGTGTGAGATTACATATCTCAACCAGATAGAATACATGTACTCGAAAGATGGCCTTCCGGATCAGATCATTCTGGAAAAAGGATAGATTTATGGAAGATAGAATTTGCATGTCAAATGACTCAAGTTAATCCACATGCGAGATAGGGATAGATGTGCAACTGAGAATAGGATATGGTTGATGACAACAATAGCACAATCATATGATTAAACATGGGAACCCGACATACTAGCAAAATAAATATGACCAATCATACTTGTAAACAAGCAAGGTCCTGGCATGCTAGTTGGCAAGAGATGATAATATGCAACATGTCAATCTATATGAAACTACTGTGCAATATACAACTGGACATCATGTAACAAACTAGATAGACTAGGCATGAAATAGAAATTAGGCAAGACAAGCATAGGATAACATATGACCATGCAATTGTAATCTAATAACGATAATTGATAATGCAAACAGTGATTAAACCATATGATCAAATAACAACTAGCATCGATATGACATGCACCAACATACATGCAATCTATGACATAACATTAACTCTACTCATGCTATTGTGTGAATAAAATGCAGCAATCAACCTACAAATACTACACATAACAATATTTTAGTAAATGATGATTATTAGCAACATATATGCATATATTATAATTGATACCTAAATGCTAACCATGTATATGTGACTATACACTACATTATAAACATGCAACATAAGATAACAAGCTAAGCATACTAGTACATACATATTATATGCCCATCAACTAACATACGATATGATTAAATAATAAGAACTCAGTAAGGGGTTATTATTCCAACATATAGATTGTCAACAATATTAAGTCCAATTATATACATATCTCTATATGCAACTACATGATTATGCAACATAAAGACATATTAAACATGCAACTTAATCGTGTTTAAACAAACAATTAAATTATAAACATCAATAAAATAATGTATTCAGCCATTGCATGACGGATTATTATCTAAAACATGGATTAGCCTATGTATATATGCATAAACATATACACATAGCTGCATATGTAAATCACATGAAATGCATCGAACAAATATGAGACATGTGTGCAACCTTAACCATATTATAAATAGAGGTTAATAACATGACCAATTGTATAACAATCCTTAAATAAACATGAGTTAACCTATAAGAATATATGCACATACCACTATTTAATATACATCATGCAACCATAACTACATATGATATGTCACATTAATATTAGTTTAGCAAAGATTATGCTTCTACTACTATAGGTTATATGCAATATTAGGTTCAACTATATATTGTATAACACAATATATGTGAACATACATAAGATCATGCCATATGAATCTTATTAAACATGAACTACTTTAGTCATGATACAACCAAGTTTGAACTAATATGTTGAACCACTTCATGTCTAATGACTATTAAGATGGAACCATATTGTATGCATGCATATTATATTCAACTATCTAAACATGCAACATGTAGCTATATGAATATGGATACACCTATTAATGAATGAAGCATGGTTGATCCGTATGACTAATTCTCTTAAGCATGAACATTATATAACAGGAAACTATCATACATATAGCAATATGAAACCATACATATAACAATATGAAACTATATAACCTTATATAACTATATGAAACTAACATTATATGACTATATAACAATCATACGTATAACAACAGGAAACTATATGCTACATAACATACTTATTCAATTGGATGATGAAAACAATCATCAAAATTATTGGACATGAACATATGAATATGCGAGTACTTTCAAACAAGAATTAATGACAGGAAATAATGCGATGATGCATCACAAGATGATTGGAGATTAACAAGATGGGTGGTGGCGACATTCGCAACACAAAACGGTTGGAACAGATTATAGATTGGTTCTGGACAGACCGGAGGATTTTGGATGCTGCGCGATGCTCGCTCAACGAAATCGTAATCCGCCAATTGGGTTAGAAACTAGACATACAGAGGCACAATCCTACCAAAGGGTTTTGGAGAATTCTTACCGAGTCAACGGGAAAAGATCAGACAAGATAGACATTCTGCAGATTGAATCTGGACATCCGCGGAAAGCACGTCGGAGACGGATCAATTCCTGCCAAACGGCTACATGGATCAAGGTCAAAATTTACAGGGGTGTTTATATATACCTAAGGCATAATTTCACCAAAGGAATTCTTCAAAGACTCACCGGATCAACGGGGATAGAGGAGATAATGCCGCTGTACCGTTCACACAGTCAAATCTGCACACGAACAGCAGCACGAAGAAACTTTATTTCCCGGAGATTGGACCATTGGATTTCCTTCAAATTTTGTGGAGATGATCTTGACAACATCATCCATGATCCTACCAAACGGATCTTGGAAAGGAGGTCCGAGCCGTTAATGGCGTCGTTCCAATCTAGAGGCACGCGCAGAAAATTTGGGTGCAAACAGAACGTTAGTATTTGGAGATTTCCCGGTGATTGCACCATTGGATCTTCACCAAATTTTGCAGAGAGGTAGAGGAAAAGGTTAGGAACAATCTCACCGAAGGGATTCGCCAAAAGATGTTCGAGGAGACGGGAATTGGCAAAATACTAAGGTGGAATGTGCTGTTCAGGAACTGCACGGGAAGAGAAAGGGGGTGGCGGCTGTTTAGAGGGGTTTGGGGGCTAGGGTTTCGTGGGAAAAGGATTTGGGGGAGTGGGGAAGAGGTGGGAGGGGTGTGGGGTATTTATAAGAGGACGAGGGAAAGGGATTTGGCCCAAATACTATTGAAACAGATGCAGCGACGCATGCTGCGCTATGCAACACTCGCCGGAACGCCTGCTCAAGAGAGGAAATGAGACGGCGGGATGCCGAGAGGAGATGGGCCGGGATGGCGGCCATAAAGGAAAGGAGAAAAGAAAAGGAGAAACCAAAATAAAAACAAAGAACAGTAGAGCGAGATTGAATATCAAACGAACTCCGAAAATTCTGAGAAAAACTCTGGAGACATATTTCAAATTGAAAAGCAAATCAAATTCAAGTTGGATGAATTCAAATTAACTCTGGAATTCCAATTAAGCTTTAATTAATTAGAGAATAAACAACAAAATTTTCCAGCTCTGATTTTTGATAAAAAGATTTTAAAAAGCTCTGAAAATCAGGATGTTACAACTCTACCACCCTTAAAAGGAATCTCGTCCCCGAGATTCGGGCCAACTATAGAATGGGTTTCGGAAAACCTATCTATGAACCTTCTCGCTTCATGATAGCTTCGCTTTCCGTGCAGTTGATGGTTTTGATCTTCGGGCAGCGTCAAATCTTCAAGAAAGCTCTATTCTGTCTTGGATCTTCTACTTGGTGAGAGCTTGTAATGTTGATGTAGATGATACTACATCAGTGATACCACTCTCGTCTTGTCGCATAGCTCTTTGTGCTTCTTCAACAATCTTCAGATCCTTCTTTTCCCGAGTATCTGTAATATCCTTCGGTTACAGCATGTTGTGTGCACCCCAAGGTCATGTTTAGGACTCCTCATAAATGATGATCCAAGGCTGGTAACAGGCATACTCTCTGATCTCTTGTAGACTGTTGGCTGGATCTGATTATATATCAGTCTCTGACATTTCTTCGATGAATTGATAGTATACCACTAGAAATAGATTATCCATCAAGGTGCAATAGAACACTCATCTAATTGGGATTTGAACCAAAGCAAATCAAGGTGCCTTGCCTTGCAACTTAATTATTAGCAAACCATCCATATGCACTTTTCCTCATAATCGAGATCAAATCTAGCACAACCACTGGTACCTCCGATTATCAATCTTCAAATCTGATTTCTCTTTATCGCTATTTACTCCTACCACCCTTAAAAGGAACTCTTTGCAGGGTTCGACAAAATCCAAACATTACAACATCATCAAGATCATTCTTACTCCAGAGATTTTCTTCTTCCAATAATCGACTTATAAACCACCAACATCTCATATTGGATCGACTCAAATCTTCTAGTAAGCAACTCCAAATAATCCATAAGGTCATAAAAGACACTCAACATAATCCTCTTTTTAAATCCAATAAAAGAGTTCACCTCCAAAACTTTAGATATGCTCAAGCTCAAATCTATAACCATTTCATCTCCAATATTACCAACCATCAATTTGGAGCACTAAAATCCAAACAACACAAATTCAACTAATTGCTCTATGAGAAAAAAATCACAATGCCCTATCTTTCATGATAACCATTCATAATTCCACCAAAGGGCTTACTTCGGACAAATCCAATTGCAATCAATCATAGACCTTATAATCGAATTATCATCTCATCCTCAATGTTATCCACAAGCAATCAAAACAATAGAATCCAATCAATTCTAATTGGCATAGCTACTTCCATAATCCCACAATGCACTTCTGCCAAACATAAAGATTGTATCATCAATCCAATAAACTTTCTCCAGGATAACACCTTCAATAATCCTCTTGAGGTAATCCAATTTTTTTTCCATCCATGAGCATATATTCCCTGTCCTAAGAATCCAATACCCAAAGATTATAATCTAAACTCCAACAATCAGGATATCTATCAATTCTAAATGATTCAAATTCCATTGCAAAGATCCAATAATCCCATCTTCCGATAATTGATCAACGAATAGACATTGTATACTTCTTCTCCCCAACTCATTCTAATAAAATCAATTCACAACCTTATTAAAAGATCTCCACATCTCATGTGAATCCAACAACTTTCAAAACATCTACGAATCATTCATATTCCACCAAATTATTCAAATCATTCTACACAATTTGATTTCACCAAACTCAGATGATTCAAAATATCAAACCCCAAAATTCAACCAATCCACCAAATCAACACTTCGTCATTCAAATCCTAAGATTGCAAACTTCTTGATCAAATCTAAACATCCACCAAACGTTCATTATCACACTAGAAATCTCAAATCCTTATTCATACCTCCCTCCTATTGCATCACTTTAAACTCTTTATTCCATTTTTAGGGTATACTATTGTCAAATCATCCTCCATATGGTACACTTAACAAGACATGTGGTTGAATTCCACTTCCTTCAAGAACAACCAATTGATTCTCGACCAACAGTCTGTTGATTACTTCTTCACCTCTGCTGACTAGGTTTGGTAGATAAGAGGAGAAAAGCACAAGGAGAGGGAAATAATCTAGCTTAGGGCAAAAAGGCTGGTCCCAAAGGAACACTAAAAACAAGGAGATATAGCCGGATAGACTATAAACACAAGAACATCAAAAGATTTTTTTTAAAAAAACATTAAGCTAGGGTTTTAGTATGACTGCATAGGAAAAGTGCCAAAGGCGAAATATGCAGATGATACTCAAGCAAAAAGCAGTTTTACGTCTAACATATGAGGTATACAAAATACAGACGGTAATATTATACCGTTTTGGTGGTCTTAGCAGAACTTATCCTATATGGCTGTTCCGGACAGGTAGAGCTTGGTATTGACCTTCGATGCAAATTTGGTCCTCATTCTTGACATTGAAAGGTGTAGAATCATCACAGAAGAAGGTGACTTCATGAGCTCTTATGATGGTCCTTCTTGTAGCGTTGATGTTATGGAGATTGACTTTTGTTGCGGTTGTTTTGACACTGTTGGTGGATCTTGCATAACTTCTGAACAATTTTGAGAAGCTTGGCAACGTAACTTAAACTGTAGAAGTTGTAGGGAAAAGATGGTACCATTTAACTTTCAAAATTAGTGTGTGAGAGTTTTAGATAAGAAGCAGATCATATGAAGGGGATAAGAGTAGAATGCTAAGGGAGGATAAGGAAAAGAATGAATTATATTTTCCTTGGTTATTTGGAAAATAAAATTTTGAAATTTTATTACTAGCTAACGACCATTCTATCTAAGGTCACGTTCCTAAGTCGACGTGGGCTCTGATACCACTTCTCTGAGGATCCAGACTTAACTTCCAGACCCTCCCTGTGTATCTCCTCATCAGTCCAGGATCAAGCTGATGAACACAGGCGAATTGATATCACTGCACACATCACGAAACATTTTAGAAACATAAACTTATAGCAGCGATAAGACTAAATGAAGTAACTAGGACTTATGTCCCTTACCATTCAGAAACACAGCGGAAAAATAAAACGTAGATGTCTCCATCTCAACCACAGGCAGTCGACGGAGGCCACGTGACCTAAACCTCAGCATTGACGTAGAAGATTCCACATAGTCTTCATCGTCCTCATAGATATCTGAACACGTCCAACAAACAACATACACGATGAGTACTTTACGTACTCAGCAAGCCACCTGGCGGCAGATGGTCCTATTAAACTACATGCAAGGCTTCAACGGAAGGCTGTATGGTTCATTTGCAGAAAAGCAGTTTTAGTTGAAATATTACGGTAGATTCAAAGGCATCATTTTGATGAAAACTAATTTTTATTATCAGGGGTGTTTTTCAACAGGTGTGGTCCACGACCAACACACTCGAGCAAGGACTCCCGCCTTAGCTCGACCATAGGATTCATCAGCAAATGGGTAGAGGGAAATAGCAAGGGGGAGAGGGACAGGTCCTTTTCATCAAGAATGAGTCATGTGCTGTCCATAACCGTGGACTCGGCTAATCGATTAGTTTTAACTCTGCAGAGTGTGTACACTTTACCCACATGACACGATCATCCCCTTATGCCAAGCTGATCGGGCTTGTACACACGCCCATCGGTGTGTCGGCAGGGTGACCGTGACGAGGTCTTTTAGCTAGATCCCCCTGAGGTGTGACATGCCCACCGGGTCTGGCTCGGAGTCGAGAGTACATCCCCGCACTCCGATCCCCCCATCTGTGCCGAGGGTCCTCGTAGCTACGTCCACCCCTTCTGCGGTACGGCAACATCGGCACCAAAGGCTGACTAACCTACTTGACCAAGCCAGTGCCCATATAGCATGTGGTTGTACTGTTGTCACAATTCTCCAACTTCAAGACTTCGGCCTTATGCGGTACGGACGACCAATGGTTCCTTTGAACCGGCCTTCTGCGGGTAGGACAACCATATGCTCCTTCATCACATGATCCAGCTGTCGCCCGCACCATATTAGATGGTAAGTTTCACCCAGAGTAGAGTAGGAGGAATAGAGAGAGAGGAATCATCGGGCATCCGGCCCTAGCCCAGCGAGCTCAACAACAAGTTTCAACGAGGATCACCAATCCGGTATTCATTCCTCCGTAGAGGCAAATCAAAACAACCTAAAGATGTATTTAAGCATGGCTAAGCATATCTCTACTCTATTCAGAATAAAACATATAAATCTACTCAGGGTATCAAGTCAACAGGCGACAACGGATAAGGGTAAAGGTGTGTCAATCGACACGCTAGCTACTGGAATAAAACAGCATGCATGTTTATAAACAATAAAATATAATGACTTTGAAAATATAGGATCAAATATGATCAAGAAAAGGGGGCATGCCTTCGTTGACGAGTTGGTCTTCTTCTGCAGGAACTTGACCTTACCCAACTTCGCTACTTCCTATTCGTCGCAACAGCAATAAAGTGCAAGACAAATAAATATAAATCTAAATTAAATATCAAAATGGAAATACCAGAAGAATAGGGCTAGCAAGGTTGGATAGGTATCAAAGGGCAAAGGCGAAGGGATAGGATTGTCGAAAGACAACTAGGAAGGTGTGAGATTACATATCTCAACCAGATAGAATACATGTACTCGAAAGATGGCCTTCCGGATCAGATCATTCTGGAAAAAGGATAGATTTATGGAAGATAGAATTTGCATGTCAAATGACTCAAGTTAATCCACATGCGAGATAGGGATAGATGTGCAACTGAGAATAGGATATGGTTGATGACAACAATAGCACAATCATATGATTAAACATGGGAACCCGACATACTAGCAAAATAAATATGACCAATCATACTTGTAAACAAGCAAGGTCCTGGCATGCTAGTTGGCAAGAGATGATAATATGCAACATGTCAATCTATATGAAACTACTGTGCAATATACAACTGGACATCATGTAACAAACTAGATAGACTAGGCATGAAATAGAAATTAGGCAAGACAAGCATAGGATAACATATGACCATGCAATTGTAATCTAATAACGATAATTGATAATGCAAACAGTGATTAAACCATATGATCAAATAACAACTAGCATCGATATGACATGCACCAACATACATGCAATCTATGACATAACATTAACTCTACTCATGCTATTGTGTGAATAAAATGCAGCAATCAACCTACAAATACTACACATAACAATATTTTAGTAAATGATGATTATTAGCAACATATATGCATATATTATAATTGATACCTAAATGCTAACCATGTATATGTGACTATACACTACATTATAAACATGCAACATAAGATAACAAGCTAAGCATACTAGTACATACATATTATATGCCCATCAACTAACATACGATATGATTAAATAATAAGAACTCAGTAAGGGGTTATTATTCCAACATATAGATTGTCAACAATATTAAGTCCAATTATATACATATCTCTATATGCAACTACATGATTATGCAACATAAAGACATATTAAACATGCAACTTAATCGTGTTTAAACAAACAATTAAATTATAAACATCAATAAAATAATGTATTCAGCCATTGCATGACGGATTATTATCTAAAACATGGATTAGCCTATGTATATATGCATAAACATATACACATAGCTGCATATGTAAATCACATGAAATGCATCGAACAAATATGAGACATGTGTGCAACCTTAACCATATTATAAATAGAGGTTAATAACATGACCAATTGTATAACAATCCTTAAATAAACATGAGTTAACCTATAAGAATATATGCACATACCACTATTTAATATACATCATGCAACCATAACTACATATGATATGTCACATTAATATTAGTTTAGCAAAGATTATGCTTCTACTACTATAGGTTATATGCAATATTAGGTTCAACTATATATTGTATAACACAATATATGTGAACATACATAAGATCATGCCATATGAATCTTATTAAACATGAACTACTTTAGTCATGATACAACCAAGTTTGAACTAATATGTTGAACCACTTCATGTCTAATGACTATTAAGATGGAACCATATTGTATGCATGCATATTATATTCAACTATCTAAACATGCAACATGTAGCTATATGAATATGGATACACCTATTAATGAATGAAGCATGGTTGATCCGTATGACTAATTCTCTTAAGCATGAACATTATATAACAGGAAACTATCATACATATAGCAATATGAAACCATACATATAACAATATGAAACTATATAACCTTATATAACTATATGAAACTAACATTATATGACTATATAACAATCATACGTATAACAACAGGAAACTATATGCTACATAACATACTTATTCAATTGGATGATGAAAACAATCATCAAAATTATTGGACATGAACATATGAATATGCGAGTACTTTCAAACAAGAATTAATGACAGGAAATAATGCGATGATGCATCACAAGATGATTGGAGATTAACAAGATGGGTGGTGGCGACATTCGCAACACAAAACGGTTGGAACAGATTATAGATTGGTTCTGGACAGACCGGAGGATTTTGGATGCTGCGCGATGCTCGCTCAACGAAATCGTAATCCGCCAATTGGGTTAGAAACTAGACATACAGAGGCACAATCCTACCAAAGGGTTTTGGAGAATTCTTACCGAGTCAACGGGAAAAGATCAGACAAGATAGACATTCTGCAGATTGAATCTGGACATCCGCGGAAAGCACGTCGGAGACGGATCAATTCCTGCCAAACGGCTACATGGATCAAGGTCAAAATTTACAGGGGTGTTTATATATACCTAAGGCATAATTTCACCAAAGGAATTCTTCAAAGACTCACCGGATCAACGGGGATAGAGGAGATAATGCCGCTGTACCGTTCGCACAGTCAAATCTGCACACGAACAGCAGCACGAAGAAACTTTATTTCCCGGAGATTGGACCATTGGATTTCCTTCAAATTTTGTGGAGATGATCTTGACAACATCATCCATGATCCTACCAAACGGATCTTGGAAAGGAGGTCCGAGCCGTTAATGGCGTCGTTCCAATCTAGAGGCACGCGCAGAAAATCTGGGTGCAAACAGAACGTTAGTATTTGGAGATTTCCCGGTGATTGCACCATTGGATCTTCACCAAATTTTGCAGAGAGGTAGAGGAAAAGGTTAGGAACAATCTCACCGAAGGGATTCGCCAAAAGATGTTCGAGGAGACGGGAATTGGCAAAATACTAAGGTGGAATGTGCTGTTCAGGAACTGCACGGGAAGAGAAAGGGGGTGGCGGCTGTTTAGAGGGGTTTGGGGGCTAGGGTTTCGTGGGAAAAGGATTTGGGGGAGTGGGGAAGAGGTGGGAGGGGTGTGGGGTATTTATAAGAGGACGAGGGAAAGGGATTTGGCCCAAATACTATTGAAACAGATGCAGCGACGCATGCTGCGCTATGCAACACTCGCCGGAACGCCTGCTCAAGAGAGGAAATGAGACGGCGGGATGCCGAGAGGAGATGGGCCGGGATGGCGGCCATAAAGGAAAGGAGAAAAGAAAAGGAGAAACCAAAATAAAAACAAAGAACAGTAGAGCGAGATTGAATATCAAACGAACTCCGAAAATTCTGAGAAAAACTCTGGAGACATATTTCAAATTGAAAAGCAAATCAAATTCAAGTTGGATGAATTCAAATTAACTCTGGAATTCCAATTAAGCTTTAATTAATTAGAGAATAAACAACAAAATTTTCCAGCTCTGATTTTTGATAAAAAGATTTTAAAAAGCTCTGAAAATCAGGATGTTACAGTGACCCATGCGTTCGCAATGAATTGCACAATGGACTCTTTATCTTTGTTAATCTGGACATTACAAGATAGTGGGATCAATGAATCCAATGTGCGCTTGCAAGCGCTTGGCCTCTAGGGCCTCAAAAAGTGTCCATACCCTCATGGGATTAATGTCGAGTCTTTTTAGGTTATAGAGAGAGAATAAGTCTTTGAAGTTGACATCAAATGTAGGATCACCAAATGCTTGAAGGAAATTGTAAGATTATGGCACTTGGGCCTTGATGTACCACACAAATCAAGCCGGGTCATTTGAATGTACCATGTACATGTCATGAAGTTCTCTTGCTTCTACAGACAGGCTCTGTAGTTCAGACTCAGTGAGGAGCGGCTGACCAGGAGTGTACGTCTGATCCCTCTATGTAGGTGCCGGAGTTAACACGTAAGACAAGGCCTTGCTGGCACTATCATCTTCCGCTATTCTTTTGTTGCCGCCCCGTTTCGTGTCTCTTTTCTTCGGAGCCTTGGCAGGCGTAGTTGGATCACTGTGTGCGGACACGAGAGGTATTGTGTCCTTAGGCATAGGACCAGTGAGCGCCTGCTTCATTGCTCCATGTAGTGTGCCAAGAGATAGAGTCTTGAAGTGTCACGTGACGATGGGCTCCTTTGGCACTTGGGCCTGCACTTGCAAGGCCAGGTCCTGTTTATTCTTAGAGCGCTTTTCTTTATTTGGCGAATCCACTGCCTCTGTGGCCTCATCGGGCGTGGCATCTATGAGCATCATCATTCCGGTCTGGCTCAAATGAGAGATGAGTTTGGCTCAAGGCCAAAGGTGACGTTGTGTGAATAGAGGCCAGAGGTGACGACAGGCCTGATGCAGTGCGGTCGCCCGAAGATGTGCGAATAGGGGCCAGACTGTCCTTTTCTAGAATGATTTGAGCCTTCGACCACATGATGAACCCATGTATGCACTGTCCTAGCTTAGTGGCATCCTCTTCACATAGGCACTTCCATCCCAGTAAACTGGGGAACTACAGACTCCACCTATACCCTCGCCATATGTTGTGGTATAAGTTGATGGTGTGTGAGCGTCCCCGATGAAGCTGGATGCACTTGGCCATGTGTGACCATCTCATTCAAATTGCTAGGGACCGGATAAACAAGTTTGCACTTTGTGGGCGCCTATTGAACAAATAATAAGGGTTAAGTACTTTGAGTCCTTACACTAGTTGCCGCGTATGAAGGACTATCTAAGTGATCAAAATTACATTGATGTGGGGTGTGCTTCAGATGTCCCATCGGAAGCATTGGCGGAGGCGCAGCTACGCCATCCAGGAACATGGTGGGGCCTAGCCGGGCTAGGATGGGGAGGGAGGGCGGCATCCCCCGTAAAAGTTTGGCAAACTCCTATCTTGTTGTATCTCGTCCCACTTATTCAGACTGTCTCATCATCTCCCCGGTCACCTCTTCTCGTGCCGCCTCTCTCGCCTTCTCTGTTAACTCTTGAAGTAAACAGTCGTGCTTGCTTCTCTTCCTTCGGCATTCGTCCTCTGAGGATTGGAGGAACGATGTTTCCCATTTAGCGGCAACCCCGACGCCTCGCATACGCCCGGTCTTCTCTGGGTTTCCCAAATCAATCAAGAGATGAGTTTGCCACCTCTTGCTTTGAAAGGATTCTTGAGAGGATTCGTGCTAGCTCAATTGTACCTATAACAGAGGTGGTACACTATTGCTTGAGGAGTGTACTTGAAGCAAATTCAATATAAGGGATTAAAAGGGTTGGTTTAGGTAGTACCAGACGATTGGTCACGTCTTGAACTTTAGGGTTCGGGAATGTAACATCCCCCATCTTGAACTTTAGGTATGTACACATCAATATCATTTCCAGGTTGTTTAGGCCCTTGAATGAGAATAGATAGGTGTATGTACTTCTGCTTCATGGACAACCATAGAGGAAGGTTGTAAATCCAAAGAAGCACTGGCCATATGCTGTGTCTGCTACTCATGTTACGGAATAGATTGATTCCGTCTGTACTCATACCAAACCTTATGTTCCTCGCCTCCTCATCAAAACTAGGAAATTCCCTATCGAAGGTCCTCCATTGGCATGCATCCCCAGGGTGTCTCATCATTCCATCTTCCTTTCGTCCCTCTGAGTGCCAATGCATCAACTTTGCCTCCTTCTTGTTTGCAAATAAACGCTTCAAACGGGAAAGGACTGGAAGGTACCAGCACACCTTTGCAGGAGGCCCCTTTAGTTCATCCTCGTCCCCGTCATAATCATCTTCATTTCTAGCCCACTTGTACCGAGATGTCTTGCACATCGGACATCTGTGCAAGTCTGCTACTCTTTCCGATATATAATGCAATCGTTCGGGCATGCATGGAATTTTTGCATCTCCAAGCCTAGAGGGCAGATAACCTTCTTAGCCTTGTAAGTGTTTGTAGCCAACAAATTCCCCTCTGGAAGAATGTCAGATAAGAGCGCCAACAACCTTGTGAAGCCTTTGTCGGCCCAGTTGTAGGTTGCCTTGAGCTTTAGAAGTTCAAGCAACATAGACAATCATGTGTTCTTCGGTTTGTAGCCGGCAAACAAGGGTACTTCCGAGCCTTTCCAACAATGTATGAACTTGTTGAACTCTCTTCCATCATCAGGGTTAGTCGTTTCTTCCATGTCACGCAGCATTTCATCCAAATCTCTCATTTGCTCAGCCATCCTCATCCGATGATTCCGAATCGGCTTCTTCTTCGACCGCTTCATGTCGATCGTCAATGACTTCTACCCCTTGACAAACATCCACTTCTAACCCTTCACCACTAGCCACTTCTACCTCTTCACCGTGATATGTTCAATGAGTATAACCATCCGTGGAACCCTTTGTCAGCAAGTGTAACTGCAGCTCCCTTGTGGTCACCAACATCTGCTTGTTATTGCATACACGACATGGACAACACATCTCGCATTTTCTCTTGCTCACGATATCCTCTGGGGCAACTCGAAGAAACCCGTTCAAAGCATCGATGAAACTTTGGATGGCTCGATCCCCGTACATCCAACTTCAATCCATCGAACATACGCTAATAATTCAAATGAGAGCACACACTTAATTTTTTAGTTATCTATAACTAACTAGCTATCATGTACATATTAATTAACTAGCACAAACTAGTTACCTTATTTTGGTCCTCTCCAAATAGAGTAGATCTACAAATTAATATCTCCTCTACTTCCTCCCTCTACAATTAATCTCTCCCTTACTTCCTCTCTACAATTAATGCCTCCCTTAGTTCTTCTCTCTACAATTAATGACCTCTTACTTCCTCTCTACAATTAATGAACATTAGAGCATTAATTATCAAAGATCCAAATAAGTACAAGCATATAGGGAGAGCACTACTAACCTTTCACTAACCTCTACCACAAAGATCAAAAAGACACTTCCAATGCAACCCACTGCTCTCACCAAATCACCCCAAAATAGCCACTCTCGAAACCAGCCGCAACTAAGAAATAGAATCAGGAAAACGAGAAGAAGATGCAGCTTTTATACTCTACACACAAACCACTGATGAGCTCTAACTTAAGGGGTCAGTGTTGACTACTCAGTGATGACTAGTCACATAACTATTGACGAGCGGCAACTTAAGGGGTTAGTGCTGCCTAGTCATCAATGACTAGTCACATCTACCACTAACAGGTACGAATTACACCGTCAGAGGTAACTTGTAAGACCTGACAACTATGATGACCTGACATCTTATCACTAACGGGTATGGGTGTCACCCGTCAGTGGTGATCTGTCTCTTCATCTCCAAAGGTTGCGCTTTTTCACGCATGCGCATTCTATGTCACTTTGGCTTCACGCTTTCCATTAAAACCCAATCTCTTGCGCTCCAGTTTCCACATACATCTCTCTCATGCTGCTAGCTCTATCTCTTCTTCATCTCTCTCTCTCTCTCACGCGCTGCTAGCTCCAAGCTGACCACGCCACCGTAGCCATGGCCTCGCCTCCTTCTTCCCAGCCATCCAACTATTCGTCCGAGGTCTCCTCTGATGGGCTGACGGACTTCTCCTCGGAGATGGAGGTCTCTTCTGATGGACTGACGAACTTCTCTGAGGAGATAGCAGCGTGGATGGACGACGCCTCTCCGCCACCGCCCGACGCCGTGGATGATGAAAATGAGGAGGAAGAGTACGAGGGGGGAGGACGACGAGGCCGAAGAAGACGAGGAAGAGAAGGACGGCGAAGAGGAAGTGGAGGAGTCAACGAAGGAGGTGGTCACTGACAAGGTGCCGATCGGTGCCGACAACTCCAGCGACGAGGAGGCGGCGTGGTTCTACTCCAACGAGGAGGACAAAGACGAGGAGGAGGAGGACGACAACGACAACGACAACGATGACAGCGGTGATGGCGGCCATGTCTCGGACGGCTCCACGGCTGCGTTCGGGATCTACAGACCGCCAAGCAAGAGGTGTAGGATAGCGTAGATAATTAGCTAGCTAGATTGCAAAAAAGTAGGATTTTGCTGTAATGCATGTAAAAATTTATAGATTTTTGGTGAACCAAATATGCAATATATTTCAACTTTGAAGAATTTGCTGCACTTGAACTCATGGCCATCACTGACGGGTCAAAAATTATTTGATACATCACTGACAATCAAAGTTGAACCGTCGTTCATGTCAATAGACACCACCGATGGGTCCTATATTGTTATGTACATCGCTGACCAGATCAAAGTTAAAGTGTCATTCATGTGGAATACATACCACTGCCGGGTAAGAAATTAAGCCGTCTGTGATAATCATCATAGACGGGCTGTTTTGTAGACCGTCAGTGCTATCATCCTGCGAGAAAATTTTCAACAGCATGAACAAGTGATCACTGATGGGTATCACTAAGGACCGTTAGAGGTCTCATATCTGGAGAGAAACTTGAGCCATGGTAATGTCAAAACTGACGGGTATGCATCTGCCCGTCAGTGATATGTAGAACGTCTGACGGGTGTGGAGCTGCCCGTCAGCGTTGGCCGATCAGGGATAACCTTATTCGTAGTAGTGAGACCTAGTATAAATACTAACAGCTGGGTTCCATTTGTGTCTATGATTCAATATAAAGCAGTATCTAGTATCCATTATCAATTTCTATCTATATGATTCAACACCATTAATTTGTGTCTATGATTCTCATATACCATTAAAGAAATTCTCGAAGTAGGCTCAGTTCTAGGGTAGGGTTAGGGGGGTCGGTCGGTTCTAGGCTTAGGGTTAAGGATAGGGGGCTTGGTCGACCGGAGAGAGGGGGCTCGGTGAGGAGGCTTGATGAGGAGAAGGGGGAGGGCGAGGGAGAGGAAGGGCTTACCTCTCTCAATGAGGAGGCGGCATTGCTGGTAGCACTCGAGGATGAGGATGCTCCAGCGGCGGTGCTCGGGACAGAGGATGGGTCGGCGGCAGTGCTCAGGGAGAAGGAGGTTCCAGTAGCGGCATTTGACGAGGACGAGGCACCGGTGATGACACTCGGGGAGAAGGAGGCGTGGCGGTGGCGCTCAGGCTTAGGAAGGAGGAGGCGACGACGCTCGAGGACGACTATGCGATCGGTCGTCACATGAGATTGGTTTTTTTACTGACTAGAGTGCGGGATGTGTAATGCCGTAAGTCCAAAACCGCCTTATAGGAAAGTCATCATAGGCGGGTGGAGTTGAGAGCCGTCTGTGATGATACTCATCCCAGACGGGTATGGTATGAACCGTGTGTGATGATGGCACATATCTATATCAAGACCCGTCTAAGATAAGTTATCACAGTCGGTTCGGATAAAACCATTTGTGATGTGTTCAGATATCACAGACGGCTCTTCTTGAGACCCGTCGGTGATGACTCATCATAGACTGTTTCTTGCGGAACCATCTGTGATGACTTGTCAAGTGAGACCCTGCTATCGGCGAGAAAGTCATGACATGCAGTTTGAGTGAAGCAACCGACTAAGATGACTGTCATCTGAGATGGATCCTTGAAACCGTCTGAGATGAACTATCCCAGATGAGCTTTTCTATAGTAGTGACGTGAGGAGGAATCCATATGCCACTTCCTCATATGGCAACTCCTTGACAAGCCAAGAAACCCAAGAAGTCTATAACCGAATTGGTAAGGTGTTTATTAACTACTTGGTTTGTAATATATCCCTAACGTCATTCAAAATTTTGTTAACTTGTTTGGTTTTTTAGGAAGAGCTTTCCACACAATCCTCCCCTTGCAAATTCCAAAGGGAGAAGGGAATACTATCCGTCACCATCGGGACCAAGGAGTATCTAGGTCGCACGAGGGGAACAGATGCATACGCTACCTAGAGAGATGGATTCCTCGAGGACCTTCATCGATACAGGTGGCCAAAACCAAGCGTAAAGCAAATGATAGAACTGTTCTTATAGCAGAAATCACCAACACGGTGAAAGATAGGGTCAATGGTCGTATAAGAGCCCTAGATAAAGTGGTTTCCATGGCTCGCAAGGTGACACAAATTTGCAAGATAGCCCCCCTGCGAACTGAATGAGTAGCCAAGCTTTCGTCCCCGATGTTGACCTTGCACGCGACATCACATATCCTATCGATGAGGTTCTGGTGAATATATGTCTCTTTAATGCTCTGCTTACAATGTCCTTGCAAACTACATATAGCTAATTATTCTATTTCATACCGTTTGTTACCTTAAAGGATACGAAGCGGTGCAACCTATTGGTCAGGTATTCTTGATGACAAGGCTTTGGAGGTTGTAACTGGGATGGCCTATCCACCTAATGAAGGTGACCTCATACACTGCATGCCGATTCTCATTGAAGTTCACTATGGACAATGTATATCTGCAGGACGATTCTCATTGAAGGTCACTGTGGACAATGTATATGATATATGCAAGACCATCAAACTGAAGTTTCCCACAAACAATGAGATCACGAGACTAGGGCAAGCGGAAGGGACATCCATCCAGTGGCCCAAGATGGACATAGTCTTGGAGGACCGGCCCCTCGTATCGACCCAATTAAATCACAAAAGCTACCCTACCTGGGCTCCAGAGCCAACTATTGCACCAAAAGAGGCCACCATTGTAGCAACTGTGCCAGCGGGAACAAGATCGTACGTGCCCGAGCTTCCAACTAAAGCCCATTCGTCACCGGAGAAGGCGTCGAAGTCGTCCACTAAAAGAAACGATGTGCCAAGTCCAAGCCCAAGGAGTGCAAGCGCCCATACCTTTACATTGAGTCAAAGTATGAATTGGCACCATTGGCCAAGCGATCATTTAAGGAGAGCTATGGGTCAAATTGTTAGAGACTCAAAAAACTCAAAATGGTATAGCCGGGAGTTGCACGAGTACTACCTGAAAGAGGTCAAGGAGCCATCGTGAGAACTAACCACGACGATCAAGGTGGAGTTCACTAAGGACCATTTCCAACACGACTTCAAGAACTATTAATTCTCTGCGAACTTCGTGGACTTTGGGAGCTCTACAACCTCTAGTCCTTCGAAATATCACTCATCAAATGCTATTCACTCTAAATATATACAATCATGGTCAGTATTCGTGTTATATAGACTAATTCCACATATATGTAACTTTTAGCTTCTATAGGTGTAGATTAATGATTGAAAAATGCAAAAGAAAACAAGTAAATGCAGGGTTTCTCGACCTACACGTGGAGATTAAGGTATCCTCCAATACACAATAATACTATATCATATATTGTACTAATGACAATCTCAAACTAGTAAACAAATTCTATGTTTTTCTGTGCCACCAACAATGAGGAACAAGCATTTGTGGCTTGTATGTCTGCCACAAGATGGAAATCATGGTCACTAATTTTCTAAAACATGATTATAAGGTTTGACAATCTTGCTATAATTATTTTCATATTTTTATTGATTTTATAAATGCATAACTTTAATGTATATTCTAATCGACAACAGAGGGACATCTTGGAAACGAAATTGCAACCATCCCATCTAGATAGAATGTGAGAACGCATCACCGCCTTCCTTGAGAGGTCATTGACAAATATGGCCAATTCCACACCTTGCGACTTCGCCTTAGTTAAGAGATGAAAACTTTGAAACTCATGTGATATATATGCATGTGCTGTGTGACTTGAACTTCTTTGTGTATTTTGAAGTGGATGCCAAGCATAATTTCTGAATTAATGTGATATGAACTGTGATGAAATGGATAGATGCAGAGTTTACTTTGTGAATTAATATGCTATGTATCAATTTCCTATGAATTAATGTGATATATATCCATGTGTCTTGCTATTTTTTTCAGTTTCAAATGCATGACTAGCATATCATGAGGCCAGCCAATAAACAGGAAAAATATTGTTCTTGTAAAATCTCATCAAAGACGATTCTATAATCATAATTGCTTGTGATAAGGGGGATATCATAGATGGTTGTATAGCTAAAACCGCATGTGATATGGGTGATATCAGAGTCGGTTCTAAATGAGAACTGTTTGTGATATGACCTCATCACAAGCGGTTCGATAACCGTCCGTGACGACCATAGACCCTTACTTACAGGCAGCTTAGAAAATTGCATGTATTATAGGATTTCCAAACCGTGTATAATGGTCTTTTCTGTATCCTTGCTGATGATTTCAATTCTATTTGTTGAACTGGTGACGACTGTAGTGGCATTTTGTCGAATTAAAATGTGGCAACTCATAACCTTGCTTGTCATGCCCGACAAAGTAAGATTAAGGAACAAATCGAATCAACACATGAAAGCGGTGGTTTACTTGTAAATTTAATAATTTAGGATGATTTCTACTGAAGGTACCAGTGAAAATAAGTTTTGCACTGTTGCAGCTATTACTGAAATAATATGCAACGATCATGTCAGATTTGTCTTTGAGTAAGCATGTTTGTATGCGTGATGCCGCCGGAACTTGTGAAAACGTACGCAGCCTTGAGACACTGATGCGTCAGCTGCTCATCGACATCGATTGTCACATTTTTCAGACATGTAATATTCGTCATCATACCTTGGAACATAAGGAATTGAATAACGAAAATGAGTGCGACGCACGAGTCTATTGGGGACTAGACATGCAACACGATCTTTAGCCTTTCAATTCATGCATGCCAAAACCTACCAGTTTAGCATTGCATACAGGTATAGATTATTTCCAAATGACAACTTGTATGTAAATTAATTTATCGATTACTGAACACATGGACAAAATGGGGACCAAGACCTGGACGCCAGTCACACAGATATTTATCAAGCATGAACTTCTCCTTGGAGAGATTAAATACGACCTAACCTAAAATTGAAGGACCAAATTAGAATCAATTGAAGGACGCAAAACAGAGCAGGTAGGGCTAAACTAGGATCAATAAACCAAGCTAGGTAGCTCTTGCACATAGAATTAGCAATTAATCACTAATAATGCTGTGCACAACTGCCCTGATATATGCAGAAATAGCACATATAGAATGAAGTGAATATGCCAAAAAGATGAGGCATATCAATCATGGCTACGCGTGCAAACAGGATGAGTCTGTTGCCTTGGCAGTGTTAAGGTTGTTGCAATTAGCTAGTGTCAACCTCAAGGAGACCTAGTGCATGCCGCCATAGCCAGGAAGCTTCATGCTCTCTTCGTCACACCCCTCATCAGGCTCACACACGACCGGCGATGCGCGACGAGAAGCCTAACCATGCCATGCATAACCAACCCCAGAGAGCGAGAGAAAGAAGTTTCAGTCCCACCTCAAATAAAGGGAGGTCACGTCAAGAGTTTGTTAGCCTGGTTCCCCTAATTGATGGCTATGCCTCATCAGATGGTTGGTAGTAACAAGATACACACAGCCTTACATGGATACAGATGATAAGATATTCCGATTGATTTGGACTAGGGCTTAGAGGCCTCTTGAAGGAACCATGGAATGGGAATAGATGGCTGGTGAAGTGGCACACTAGGGTTAACTGAAAGCTACCATATCCCACTTGGCTCTTAGCTTGCTAGGGATGCTGTGCACCCCTATATGTATGCATTCTCCCTATAAATTGGTGCAACTATTGGTTGCCTAAACCATCGATCATTCGAGCTTGCATTTGACCGTTGAGAGAACTCATGGCTAGAGAGATGGAAAAGACAGGGAAAGCCACCTCCCCTAAGGTTAGGAAATAACAAAGATCTATCTTGTGTTCCTGGCGCCGTTTTAGTTAGGGTTCATATATCTGGGGTTTGGTTTCCAGGCATGCCTTAAACATGCACGCAACTAGCTAGTGGTGTTGGAAGTCGTTGTTTGCAACGCGTTCAATAGAATCTCGCCCAAGATGATTCAAACAGGACGGTTTTGCTTGGTATTTTGTAGAGTTTTTTTCAGGTTTAATCCATTTAGCTACAAATATATGCATGAAAGCATGATGGTCTCAATGTTGCGTCAAGATCCTTTCATGAGAAAGACAAGCAAGATGCAATCTTTTTTGTTTCTACGTTGTTTTCTTGAGTTCTAGCATGATCTCACATTAGGACTCCCTTGAACATGCAAATTATTGCACAAGTTACATTTAAGTATATGCATGCCTTGCTTGGTCCTTTTTAGTTACACGTGTTGTTGTCATTTTGTATTATATATGGTAGTTACTTTCAAGTTAGTTAAAGGCTTTCCAAACAAGCCCTAAGAGATTTTGTGTTAGCTTGAGTATCATTTTCCTTAGTTTTAGTATAATTGTCCAAGTGGTCAAGGCCGGCAAGCGAAGTTTTGCTAGTCAGCTTGCTACGGCTAGCTAAGGACATATGGCCTCACATGTACACATGGTTTTAAAAAGCTTTATCTTATAAAGTTGGTTTGATTTGCACTATTCACTGGGAGTTAATTTGTTTTTAATTGACTTGATTCTTTTTCGTTTCTTTTCTGCAGAGCTCAATGACTAGTTCAGGTCCCAAGAGCCCGGTAAGGAACGGAGGGTCTCCACCTCATAAGAAGAACACTACCGAGGTAAGTTTGTAAGAAATGCATGTATTTATGAGTAAATAAGCCTACACTGAGATTTTTTTGGTAACTTAGCATAACTTGATGTTTATCAACCTCGAGAGCCTGTGTAGATTGCGGCGATTATTCTACACTCCACTGCGAATTGTATTTCTTCCTATGAAGTTCCTAGAAGTTCTACTTTCAAACAGGCTTTAGGGTCTATATTTGTTTCGCACGGTTCTATATTAATGAAGGAATAGGAAAAAATATAAAAGGTAAGATACAAATGCATGTACAAACAAAGAATTGAAATATACATGAACTTTGTACCCGTTCGATTAGCAGGATTCTAATAAAAGAGCTTGGGTGGAGTTTAGAACGATTTGAAATTCATATGATTTCTACAGTAAACCATAGAAATTGGATAAGCTGATTCCTTTGAATCAAATATAGCTACAGTAAAAATCCTATAGGAATATATTTGAATATAAGAGGGCCGAAGGGTTTGAAACGAAGGAATTTCAATGGAGTTATTTAGGTACCAATACAATTTCCCATAATTCATAACTCCCCCACTTCCAGAGAAAGCGCTTAAAACCGAACTTCGTGGGAACCACGCACCATTGACGAGCACACCCCAGCTTCTCATGGTCTAGCATGTGCACTATAGCTGCTTTTAAGATGAGCTTCTCATTTAGAAAAGTACTGTACCTTTATGATGACATGCTATCTTATTGTATATTCATGCAAAAATTTCAATAGATCATCGGTTTTTCATGCAAAAATGAAATAAGTCGGATATATGGCTTTTCAATATGTTTTTGACAATGACCGGTGGTGATGTTATATGCGCCAATTATACACATGAAAATGGAATTGTCCTTGTCAAGAGCTAGCGCTATCAAATGACCGTTGTACTATAAAGATAGACCCCGTTTGGTCGGGTTGTGAGACAACAGTTTATGGTTGTGTGCTATCTGTTATGGGAAAACTGCTTTGGGCTGTCTGTTATGGAAATGTTGTAAGTCATTTGGCAAACTGATTGTTAGACTGAGTTGATTCGACAATGAAAGTTCAGAAAACTAGACATTGTTACATGGTAGGTAAGCCATGAAAACTAAAAACCAAAAGCA
The DNA here is from genome assembly GCA_019208055.1 of Stipa capillata. NCBI lineage: Eukaryota > Viridiplantae > Streptophyta > Magnoliopsida > Poales > Poaceae > Stipa > Stipa capillata. The sequence goes on along the minus strand of JAGXJF010002407.1, from coordinate 215,165 downwards.
CCTATTTAGGTGCTTTTGGCTTATAAGCAAAAATATAAATTTAAAACCAAAAATCAAAAGCCAAAATTTGTTTGGTTCGGTTTTTGACTTATAAGCCAAAAGTCACCTCCAATAAGTCTAACCAAACACCTCCTTGGTAGGAATGATTGACTATATTGAGATGTGGGATGTGTGATGTTAGTTACGGTCCTTTTCTCTGCAGTGTTTCAAAAATATGAAGACATAGGAAGCCAAAATTTTCAGGATGCAACATCTCATTTCATTATATATAGTACTTCCCTATGCATGGCTAATGATGAAACATGAGAGGCATATATTTGCTTTCACATATTCGTTGCATAAGATAGTTACAACCAGATATCTGAATAACTTTTTCAGTTCTGAGTTATGTTTGAGTTCATTTTCTAAAATTTGTAATTTTTACAGCCACGAGGACGGAAAAATGAGCAGCAACTCGCTCGCAAAGGAGGTCAAGACTTGATAACTCATGATGAGAGCAAACGCCGTTCTCCAACTTCACAAACCTCACCCAAGGTTAACTAGCTAGTTCAAAATTTGACACAAGATAATTACCCGTCGAATATATATTTTGATCATCATGCAGATAATTACACTGAAATTAATATTTTCATGTAAATGTTTCCTCAGAGATCAGCAAAACACGAGCAGCCACTGAGCTACTGTAGGCTTCACACCGAGGAGAGAGCAATAAGGCGAGCTGGTTACAATTACCAGGTTATATAGATACACAATTTCCATGTCACAATTTGACACTACTATACCTCCCCCAAACTGATCTTGTGAGGAATTTATTGCAGGTTGCAAGCAAGATAAATACCATGGAAATTATTCGGAGATTTGAGGAGAAGTTATCACAGGTGAAGGATTTTATTATGGAGAAATATATGGCTCCTTTAGTTTTCAGATTATGGTTAACAAACATATTTTATTGATATACAACCTTTAAGAATGCGAAATTAATGCACGCGTGTAGGTAATGGAGGAGCGTGAAATCAAGATGATGAGGAAGGAGATGGTTCCAAAGGCCCAACTCATGCCAGCGTTTGACAAGCCATTCCACCCACAAAGGCAATTATTATATGATCATATCATTAATCCAAACACTATTCATGAACAGAATGTAAATATAAATGATTGATTAAAAGATGTTAAGATCGAAACAAAATGGATATATACAAGCAAAGGACAAAAGTACAAGACAGTTGCTAGGCTTTTGGAAGACACACTACAAACTGTGCATGCCCTTTGGATGGTATAATTAAAGTTGTTGTACATGTACATAAAGTAGGGACTAACTCATTAATTCGGTGAACGACTAAAGGTATGATGAATTCAATTCTACTATTTAAGGAACAAAGATGAACATGAATTCTACTAAAACAGTTCTTGAGGCCCCAGTGAGATCGATGGCTGAAATGCTAAAATACTGAAATTGTGATATATGCACATGCAGGTCGAGGAGGCCCCTTACAGTTCCCAAGGAGCCCAGCTTCCTGAAGCTGAAATGCTGCATAGGCGGAGAGTTCCATCGCCATTTCTGCTACAACGGCGCCAAGGCCATCAATTAAGTAGCAACATCCATATGCACACACATATACAAGATGAAATATTTTTGCCGTTCAGTATCTGCGTACGTACGTCATACATGCATAGTTTCAACATCTCTCACTACCAGTCGTTTTCACGTAGCATAGATGGTTGCTCATGTAAATCTTTCCCTTTATGTTTTCCTTTCGCTTTCTCTATCTTCTTTATCTTTTATTTTCTTGTTTTATCTTTTTCCCTTTTAACTTGCTCCGCTGAAGACTAGCTAGGAGATAAAGAAGGGCTCATCGATCAGGATGCTTCATGCATGTATGTCGCTCGATCTGGTGGTAAGAATAATGATACTATAAAGGCTTGAACCATGACCATGAGTGTTATTGTGCTCCAAGACTGAAGCATGCGTACCTTGTTCGATCATGCATGCGTATCCGTGTCCTCTAAACTGCATACATATACACATGCACATCACTGTCATGGAGGAAATTCGACCCTAGCTTAGATCTGAAAGCAGTCGCGGATCTAAATTCAACCTTAGCATGCATATCACTGCCTACACCGAGATGATGGAAGTAAACACGAGACATCAAACATGGAACTGATTGATTACAATCATTTGACTATCAATTAATTCACCCAAAAAGCTAATCTGATCAGCAAACCTGAGCAATGCATGTACTCGTACTTAAACACTGCCCAGGCCTCCCGTCTGACTCACCCAGACATATGACGTGGGCTCAAAGTGAGTCACTATTATTATTTCTTAAAATTATGCCAGCCAATTTTCAAACACGACATCTTGACTATGATATCCTACCGAGGTCCCCCAAGCCTAACCGAACCACGTATTTCGACGCTGAATTATCAATGAGACGAACTAGATTAGTTAGCGCGTGCATGGCAATGAATGCAATTTTTGAACCAATTATGAAGAAATGGATGCATACGTAATAAATGTAGTGTAACATAAAAGAAGGAGCATGATTATGTAGGCGTGCCACGCGCACGTCATTTTCAGGGTAAAAGCTCCTTATTCCAAATGTATGCAACAGGTGAAACATTGAGACAACGACACAAAACGCTAATTGTATAAGGTTACCATGCGTATCCACATGTCAAATGGATCACACGTAAGTATACGTTAATTTAGTGTACGTACGTACGTACGTTGTATGCAGGCTTAGGTATATACGTATAGATGAACGACCATTTCCGAAAAGTGTCCAATCTTCACTTTTCCCTCACGGTTTTGCTCCCCTCCCTCTCACGTTCGTATCCATCAATAGTGGCACCGGCACTCGATGGAGCAGCCGAGAAGAACATCAAAAGATTTCAGAAGATTGAACACAATTGTCTAGCAACTTCTTGTACTCATAAATAGCTCTAAAATTGATGAAAGACAATAAAAATAAACAACTTTTAACTCAGAATCTACAAACTTTCTACTGTTTGAATGAAAGCTTTAAAACAAAAAAATTGAACTGTTAACTAAAAGCTACCAACTTTCAACTAAAAACTTACCACCTTGCAACTTATGTTTACACCTTATCAAGATTTCAACTGCACAAATCGGAGCTTACAACCCAAACTTTTTGGACTCCCAACTCCCAAATCCAGATTTGGAATCTTCCAACCCTTCCTACCTTGCTTCGTGGTGGCAGGGTACAGCCATGGTGGCGTTGGTGGAGGCAGGGTGGCATGGCATGGATGCCGTTGGCAGCGCAGGTGCGTGTGATGGAGCAAGCCCGCCACAAAGGCGAGACAGCATGATGAGGTAGGGCCATGGCTTACTCAGCGTTTGTCAAGGATGTCGTCTCTCTGATAGAGGGCATGACCAAGATTTGGATTGGGAGAGACAGAGGGAGTAGGGCATGGATTGGGTGTATCTAGTGGAGGATGAGGATGACTTGGGAGAGAAGGAGAAAAAAGAGATACGATGGCACAAGTCACGTGGTCGGATGATGACTCGAGCGTAGAAACGATCACTCGTAAAGTACCATTTCGTAGGTTAGATACATACCTGCCTGCCATGCATATGCTGTTTGAATTCTACGTAGGCATATACATCACGAAGTTAACATGAATTACTCTGTTGCTCCTCTAGATATTATTACAGTGGCGGTTGCTATCAAGTCTTGTTCATTGTGGGTTCAATTATTCCACTCGATCAGATTAAAGCAATGACTTTAGATGCTGGATTAGATAAACCATCGCGATAACCATATAAATGTGAACACATAAAGAGAGTACCATCAAGCTAGCTCCATAGAAATAACATAAAAGAGGTTGTGTGTTACAAATGTAGGGTAAAATGTCATATAGCTAGTAAGGGCCTGTTTAGTTGGGCTGTGGCTGTTGACAAAGCTGCTGTTAGCTGGCTGTCTGGAAAAACTGCTGTGGTTGTGGGAAAATGAACATATGGCTTTTGGTTGATCCAAATCATCTACAACATTTTGAAAAATGAGCATAGAAGATTCAGCACATTGTAAAAAGCTGGCAAAAGGCAGTTTTTCCAAACAGTTGAATTTACACTGCAAAGCCCAATTATCCTTTTAAGTTCTATCTTCTGTCTTTCCCTATTTCATCTCGTAAAGTTCCACGCTTGCAGTTTGGTCAAGAAAGTACGAATCTTGATTCTTCAAAGAATGTTTTCCTTCTTTCATAACAGATTATCTACTATTCGATTTTCTATTTATTAGATATTATGCTAACCAATTAAATTCTTTAAAGGGAAAGGTTGGATTCGAAGAAAACTTTTAACTAAAAAAGGATAGATTTCACATATACTTGTCCTTGTATTGTGTCAGTATGAGAATATTTTTCCTAAATTCTTTATCTAAACCTATTGATCATTAACTTAGATTTTCCCAAGATCTTGGCCGCTATTCCGATAGCTACTATTAGCAAAAGCTGCTGAAAAGCTAGCCGTTTGGTTGGGCTGCAGCTTTTTCCAATGAAAAGCTGCTGAAAAGCCTAACCAAACACCCCCTAAATACAGAGACCGGAAGATTCATAAAATCTTTCTTTTCAGAATATTAGCTAGTAAATGTTCTAAATCAAAGTAGAAAAAGAATTTCAAGCCTTACAAGAATCAGACTCTGAATATATCAAAGGAGAGTTTAATATATGGAAATCTAAATCATATTGATAGTGAGTCTAACTCGTATAATCAAAACAATTCAGAGAAAAACTGTTGTGAAAATAGTGAATGTTTTCCTCCTATGAACAAGACCACTCTAAGGAAGAATCTCATGAGAATATTCTAGTCCTCACAGATTTGGGAACAATTCGTTTAAACACATTCGACATGGTGCAAGAAGAGTTTCTATACGATCTAAAATCTGACATAGTTTTGCATCCTAAATTGATTAACTATTCTCTATTTTTCTCATAAATATCATGATAATTTCCAGCAAAATGATATACTATTATAAAGCAATGTAGTCGTGTTACCTTAAGGTCTTCCCTCTTGATCATACCGGATAATGGGAACTCTACTTGCATCTGTTTTGAGTATATTCTTCCAGCCGGGTGTAGTACGTTGTACCATGTCTCATATATCACCATACAATAGTATATATATACTATTTTATTACTTTGAGTATACTTAGATACTATTTCTAAGATATTCCAATTCAAACTACCCTGAAAAATTGCAAGTGAGTAGATACTTTTTAGCATATTTTCAATACATATGTATATATTTGTGAAAGAGGGGCCAACGCCATATGTTTCCATAACTCAAATAAAAAACAACAATCGCAACCTAGTTACCATGCTCATATGAACAGTAGTGCACCCAAGACCTTGTTTGGTTACCGGCACCAATATCCTAACTAGGCCTGTGGTAAGCTAGGCTGAGAGCCTACATGGCTCAGTGTTTGGTTTTATATCTGCTCAGCCTGGTCCAGCGGGGACATTGTTTGGTTTCTGCATGGGGTTTTGGCTGGATCTGCCAATTGCAGGCACAGAAAGTTTGGTTGCCTAGATCCAACCCGTTGTGGTCATCTTGCACCACAAATTAACGGTGTAATTACCTGATTCTCTTTTCTCTGTACACCATCACATGGAATTGAAAATTGTAGATGATGATATTACAATCGAGGTCTCATCTATAGTTTGCACCATATAAAAGGAACACGACAAATCTTAATGACCATATCCAACTCATCGCAAGTCTGTATAATCAGTCGATCTGAAACAAACTTGCTAGGCAATTAATCCATTTTGCCGTGACATTAAGGTCTGAAGATAGAACTAGAAAACTCTACCTCTGATTTTTCTTGTTCTTACACGTTGGTGTACAAACTGTATTTCTAACCATATTGGCTTAATTCACTGCCCAACATCTGAGCATTCACCATGGCTATGATTAGGAGTTTTTGCCACTTATGTAACTAAGACAATGCTTCCTTTTGCACCAACATTCAGAAAATTCATTGCCTTCAAAAAATTACGTGAGGCTTAGCAACACAGCACAGCACGCGGCCGTTGCTCCGTCCTTTGGATCTGAGCCCCTGCAGCTGTGACCGGGACTCAGGTGGCCAGCTATCTCTTCACATCATGCCTACTCGCCCAAGGGCCACTAAAGGCGCTGCTCCAACCCCTTCTCGAACGCCCAATTCCGCTTGTATTTGATCACAACATCTTTGAAGGTGTCGCCTCCTGCAGAACCACAGCGGAAGCTTTCCCGAAAGCTCTTTCTTGAGGATGTGCCAACATCTGTGCCGCACCATGCTGAACACTCAACACCGCGGAAGCGCAAACCACGCGAGCGCAAGGCGCAGACGCCGCTAGTGGATTCGCACCTACGTCGCAGCTCCAGACTGAGTGCTGACAGAGGAGGTGTGGAACTCGTCGGTTTGCCATACGAGCCGACACCCCGCAAGAAGCCTCAAGTTGCACCTCTGCCAACTGCCCAGGCTCAGGTTCCTCCCAATGATGCCGAGCCTGATCCAGAGCCATCAACGGACCAGGGGTCACTAACGCATCTTTCCATCCCGTTCGTTCAGCACATTGGGCAGCTCAGCTTATGGCTAGTCTGCAGGATTCTGAGGCAGAAGACGCTATTCCAAATGATAAGTAAGGCCTATTGCACTTTTGAATGCTGTGGTTTCTTCCACAGTAATGGACCTATTTACGTTGGCTTGCTTAATGGTTGTATGGCACCTTTGGCCCTTTTGTTGGTTTGCTACAGTCTGGGATATGTTTTTAACTCTCTTGAGATGCTGTTTGCCATAGTGGTCCTGCCTACAGTACCCTCTATCATGGTGATTATGCTGGTCCCTATCTCCAGTTTTCTCTGCTATGTTGGTTATGCTTCCTAGCTACTGCCCTATTTGCAATTGGTTTCATCATGCATACACAACGGCGTAGGAACTGGCGTGTGCTCTGTTGGAATGTTCGTGGCATGAATTCTGGTAACAAGCTTTCGATTCTTTTTTCTACTCTCCATCTATCGGGGCATCAGGCGGATTGATTGTCTTGTTGTGCAGTGCACTTTTCTCCAGCCAACTTAAGCAAATACATTGATCTCGTATTGTAATTGAGTTCAGTTCCACACGCTCAGTTGATACTTGGACTCTTGATAATGTCTATGGGCCTTGCCGTGGCATTGAGAGAGATAATTTTGTCTCCTGGCTTTATAATTTAACCATTCCAATTGGCTTTTTGTTGGGGACTTTTGACTTTATACGATCGGTGGACAACATAAGTAAGCCTGGAGGTGATGCTAATGACATGTCCATCTTCAATCACCTTATTGCTCACCTTGGCTTGATTGAGTTAACGTTGAAGGGTCGCACTTACACCTGGTCCAATATACAAGATGATGCCCTCCTACTTGATCAATTAGATTGGTTTTTCACCTCAACCAACTGGACCCTATCCTACTCAAGCACTATGGTGTTACCCCTGGCTCATGATACTTCTGATTATGTTCCTTGTACGGTCAATATTGACAAGACCATACCACGGGCTTCTGTGTTAATATTTGAGAACTTTTGGGTCGATCAGCCGAAGTTTTATGACTATGTTGCCTCGTCTTGGGCCAAGGCTTCACGATGCACTGCTATCATCAATATTTTGTCAGCCAAGTTTAAAGCTCAGCTTAGTTGCCTGAAAAACTGGAGAACAAGTCTATCCCATCTCAAGACCCTTATAGCTATGGCTAATCAAGTTGTCCTAGCTCTAGACACCCTTGAGGAGCATAGATCACTAAGCAAGCCTGAATTTTAGTCATATTGTCAAAGAGCACCTTCCTCACTTGCTCAAGGCTCACTACTACAAAAAAGCTTATCCGGGACAGTTCATCTCAGACGGATCGGTCAAGCCATCTCAGACGACTGTTATCGCAAACGATTAGTTCAGTTAAACCGTCTGTGATGACTTTTCTGCTGCTAGCAGGGTCTCTTTTGACAAGACATCACAAACGGGTATGTGAAGAACTGTTTGTGATGAGACATCACAGATGGTTTGTAAGAAAAGACATCTGTGCGTGATGACCGCACACCTCACAAACGATTTTCCTTCGAACCGGTTGTGATGACTCATCACAGATGGTTCTGGGCATACCCGTCTGTGATGTGTGCAATCATCAAGGATGGTTGGCTATTGACGCGTCTGTGATGTTCATCATCACATATGGGTGGACAACTCCACCCGTCTATAATGGCTTTCCTATAAGGCGTTTTGGATTTAGGGATTTTCGCATCTACGCTTAGTTGAAAAAAACCAATCTCATGTGTCGCCGAATCACCCTGTTGTTCCCAAGCGTCACTGCCTACATCTCCTCCTCCCCAAGCCTTAGCACCGTAGTCGATGTCTCCTTGTCCCCGTCTACTGCCAATGGAGCCTCCTCCTCTCCAAGCGCCACCGCTAGAGCATTTTTGTCCCCAAGAGTTGCCGCCGACACCAGCTCCTCCCTGAAAGAGGCAAGCCCTTCCTCTCCCTCCCCCTACCCCTCCCCGAGCCCCTGCCGCGAGCCCTCCTCAAGCCCCCTCCCCTGAGCCCCCTCTCTTGGCCTAGCCCCCCTTCCCATCATGTAATGACCCTATTCTTAATACACGAGGTTAATGCAGACTATCGTGAATAAGAATGATTTCTTCTCCTCAACTTACATGCATGCATATAGATCGCTTAAAAATAACTTCGACTAAAAACCTTAACATGTGCTCTGGGACTAGTTTGAATTGGAATGGTGAATCCAATGTCATTAAAGTTCACATCCAACAACTTTATATGTTCTAAACGTCTCAGTTTTCCAAATTTCTTGCAAGTCGATTGAAGTTCACTTGTATATCTAAAACAAATTATTTGCCAATGCTTTTCTTCTCGGACAAAAGTGAAGTAAGTGGTTTGAGTGGTCCTCTACATCCCATATTGTAAGATTATATTGTAAGATTCTATATCTGGGAATAAATTTACATCCCTGACCTCAAATCGAATATTTCGAAAAATATTTGGATAGTCATTCAAGCATCCACAATTCAACCTTGCCTTGAGCCACGTTGCAATTGATACTCAATTCACCATCAAAAGAACTTATTTTGTACTAATAAAAATTTTGAAGGATAATTATTCCAAAAGTAGTACATGTGAAATTTTCTAGAACTTCAAAATTCTGATTTGAATCTTCTTTTGAACCAAACTCTAACTCAAAAACAGAAAACAAAAGAAAGGAAAACAAAATTTTCCTCTTACCTTGCTGGGCCGAAGCCCATGCCGACACCCTTCCCAGCTTTTCTGCCCGCGGGACCCATCGCCAGCTGCCTTTTTCTCCTTCTTCTCCCCAGTTCTTTTTTTCCCCAACCGATTCCTCCAAGGTGCTGAGCTTCTTCTCTCCTCTTTTCTCACCATTGTCCCACCGGGTCTAAGCCCCTGCACCACCCACCTCCACCACACCGTGCGCCGCCGGCTTAGTCCCAAGGTCAAGCTACTGCACCAACCGTAGTAGCTTCTCACCACCATGGCCGAGGGCCTTCTTCGGCAACCTCGGCACCCGCGTCGATCTCACCGCGGGCTGTGGCTTCGACCTCGTCCCCAAGCCCAGGATGTCACGCCACTGGCCACCCTTGAAGCCCTGTCTCCAACGAGCCAAATCCCTCTGATGTCGGGAGCCGGATAACGATGGTTAATTGTGGGTTGTTCTCGACAAGGGAGACACATTCAAGGGCCAGGCAAGCATGCTCGCTTGTTGAAAATATTCCGGTTTTCTTATGTCATGCTTGGTTGAATAATGGCTTTGTTTGTTTTTGGTATTGGATACTTGAATCATGATTGCTTGTTCATTCTTGATGTTTTGGCATGAATATGATTTATTGGATACTCATAATCAAGATGGTTATGAGAAATGCTATGAAACATTGGAAATGATTGTTACACCAGGAAGGTGGTATACTATGTGAGCTATGTGCAAACTATGTGAGCTATGTGCGACTACATGAGCTAAGTGCAACTATATGAGATGTGCTAACTACGTGAGCTAAGTGCAACTATGTGAGTTATGTGCTAACTACGTGAGCTAAGTGTAACCATGTGAGCTATGTGCAACTACGTGAACTTTGTGGGCAATCGAAACTCTAGTGATAATGGTCACTCATGTTCAGAATCCTTGTTAGGATGAACTCGAATTATCAATCAAGTGGGTGAATTTGATTGAAATGCTTTTGGTCATGATGTGCTGATCTAGAAATGATTGGTTTACTTATGGTGATGCTTGCCACATGAATTGATGATGTTTTTGGGTTAACTTGTTCTACATTAAAAGTGCCATGCTAGTATGCTAAAGATAACATGTGTAGTTCTCTTTACCATGCTAGGATGAAATTGGATTATTGTTTGATTTTGCTATTCACTCATCCATGTCATGTCTAAGTTAACCTGGAATAAGCATTTAGCATCTTGCGTGTACGAAAGTACTCAGTTAGGAATTCCATTTAGATACTCTAAATAGCAGAAATTCATGCTTGTTGTGTGCAGAAATTCATGCTTGTTGTTTGCTGAAATTGAAGTGTTCTTGCTTGGTTTCCCCAGTCAAGAGATCATATTGGCTTGTGAAGCTTTTGGAGAGTTGAAATGGGCTGCCACCTCCGTTTTATAATGTTTTCCGCTGCTGTTCTTTTGTCATGAATGACCTCCGGGTTGCTTGGATGTAATCCAAATAACTGCCCTGCGTATGAGACATGATTATCTATATGTAAATCTTGTTCAGTAGAGTTCCGTTGTGATATTTAAGTTGTTAATGTGGCTGCCCATATACCGTGCGTGTATGATTTGAAGTGTATGGGTTTGCCGTGAAGAGTTAGATTCGTTCTCTTTGTTCGGTTAGCAGGATGGTTTCCGGTTGAGTGACCTGCTAGCTGTGACGCGCTGGCTAGCTAGGCAGGGTGTGGGTGATGGTACAGGGCCTTCGGGTGACTCACTAGTCTTCGGACTAGGTTAGAGTGTGGGTATCGTTGCTAGGCTCCTCCGAAATCATTGTGTTAGTCGAACTCGAGAAAGACGCTAAATCTTCACAAGACTTTGGAATTATATGTGGTTTATGGAATAATGTCTGCTTCTGGCCGGCTTGGCCAACGATGAAGGCATACGGCTCTGGTAACCGTATGGTGCGTTGGTCAAGTGTCTGACTACTCAGTTTTGGGTGCATACGGTGCAGTTACCGTATCACTGGTCGAGTAGTTGCTCGGTCTTTGGCAAAACATTGTTCTTTAATTCACGTGTGATTTCGGGGCCCTGACACATCATTTCCATCTAAACCCTAACCCTAGAACCGAGCCCACTCCCCCTCTCCCTAGCCGAGCCCCCTTGCATCATTTCCATCCAAACCCTAACCCTAGAACCTAGCTCGCTCCCCCTCTCCCCAGCCAAGCCCCCCTTATGGAAACTATTGATGATGGATTCTTATACAGCGGAGCTATTGTTGCTTTGCTAAGATTTAAGACATGTTTTAAGCTATGATATCTACGCATTGTAACTGTATATGTGATCGGTGCACTCCCATATAGTGTTATTGATGCGATTGGTGCACTCCCATATATTGTTATCCATTTGTCATATGAGCTACAAATTTCATAGTGATTACTCAGGGATCCCTTTTTTAAGTGAGAAACATAACTTTCATTATTCATATGAGGCAACAAAACATCACTGCTCACTAAAGCTATATACAAACCCAACGAATCATATGGTTCATAAGAAGCCAAAAGCAGCACCAACATTTGCCAGGGAGGGTTGCAAACTAGTAGAAATACCCTATTTATGTTATTAGCTATTTTAACTTTGTATATGCCACTTTCATTATATTAATATATGTCGCTTGAGTTTCACATTTCATATATTTCTTTATTTTAATTGTATACATATCAATACAGTTTCTTGAATATATGCTTCTTTTTTAATTTTGTATATGCCTCTATTTTAATTTTGGTTAAGTTAGCATTTATAAATCATATTCTTTGCATATAACATTTTCTTTTAGAAGATGTTGGCTGTAAACTCTTCTTCAACTTGTCCTATTCTTCGTCTAACTCTTCTTCGGCGAACGAACAAGCTTCAAATACATCAAAAAGCGTGCAAAAGTCTAGAAACATTTCTCAGAGGCCTACACGATGCATGGTTATCACCAAAGCCTCTACGAGGTCTGGGGCCCCGAGAAAGCCGATAAAGGTCACATTGAGATCCCAGTGGTTTTGGGGGATACTCAGACATGAGAAGGTGGACATTCGAATAGATAATTAGAAGTTGGTCACCCCTGAGCAGCACTTTGTTAGCAACAGGTTTGGAAAATTTGACAACATGAGTCATCTTGATGAAGGCCAAAATAAAGTGGATTCGCAGGATTTTTTCGTTCTTCATCAATACCCAAATCACAAACCTCGACGGCAACTTCCACCGTAGAGGTGCAGGAGTATAGCTTGAGAAATGTGACTCAGGAACTTGAGTTTATTTGTGATCGTACTTTGTCCTATTGGAAACTTAAATATTTTTCAAACATTTGATTAAATGCATGTGTATATAATTTGAGTTCAATTGTGCCATGTGAATTGTGATCTGTGATATGATGTGAATTGTGCTTGTGAACTGCTATTTAAATCTATCATTTTCAGAGGGCATGGCTAGTGGTTATTGAGGCTAGCCTAAAAAAAACCATGCCCACTGGAAAAGAACATTACAGAAAGGTTAGACTACAAAACCGTCTGTGATGATCATGTCATCATAGATGGGTGAGTGGAAAACCATCTATGATGATCATGTCATCATAGACGGTGCATTGCTTTGAACCGTCTATGATGAGCATGTCATCAAAGATGGTTTTGCCAAATCATTTGCGATGGCATGGGTCATAGACTCTTTTGCACAAATGGTTCAGGAAACCATCTAGGATGATAGTTTTGAATTGCCTATGATGGCTCTTTCTACAGTGATGACTCGACATGATTATTGATGCAAGTGTTGCATGAGCCGATGGGTGAAACTTGGGGAGGAAAACACACATTATTAGTTCTATGGCCACTAAACGGTACAGACGTAACTCAATCTCTCAGCTTACCACCCCTCATGGTTAGATTCTTCATGATCACCACAGCAACGCCACGGAACTTTGATCCACCTATTGTGAGTGCATGGGTTCAACATGTCCACCAATGGCCTTTCAAATGTCCTCTCTTCTTCACCGGGTTGATGGGCTGGACAAGCTGACCTGGCCTTTTGAAAGGCAAGAAATCAACAACTTGGTCAAGCACCTGCCTCCCGATAAAAACCCGAGTTTGGATGGTTTAAGCGGTCTTTTGTTAAGAAATGTTGGCCCATCATCCAAGAGGATTTTTACATATTATTTGATGATTTTTTTGGGGGACAAGTAGATCTGTAAAGCATCATTGCATCTTTCATCACCTTGGTACCGATGAAGCAAAGCCCAGTGATAGTCACTAATTACCGACCCATCTCTTTGACAAACACATGCTTAAAATCCCTCACCAAGCTTGCCACCGACCATATTTAGGGTGTCATCATCTCATGCATTCATCAAAACCAATATGGTTTCATCAAGACAAGGAGAATCTTGGATTGCCTAGCCTAGACTTTTGAATATCTACACCAATATCACAAGTCCAAAAGACCTATCGTGCTTCTTAAGCTAGATTTTGAATAGGCTTTTGGCACCATTGAGCATACTACCATTCTTTAGGTTTTGGAGCACAAAGGTTCTAATCAGACTTGGATTAGTTGAGTTCATGAAATTCTCTCCTATGGCACATCCTCTGTTCTTCTCAATGGTATCCTAGGTAAATCATTTGTATGCCGCAGAGGCATCTGGCAAGGAGACCCGTTGTCCCCCCTGCATTTTTTTTGGTAGATGATCTTCTATCGTCGGCAATTAATGATGCACTACAATGAATTTTGTTTTCTCTGCCTCTTCTAAAGCATGATGCTTTCAACTTCCCTGTGATAAGTATGCAGATGATATGCTCTTATTCATGCTGGCCTACTCTACATAGTTGGATCATCTAAGGCAAATCCTAGATACTTATGTTGCATCCATAGGCTAGCCTGAAGATCAACTTTCATAAATCGTTGCTCATCCCCATTAATGTTCAACCTGAAGATGCTGCATGTCTGGTGGCAATATTATCTTATCAAGTGGGTACCTTGCCCTTAACCTATCTAGGGCTCCCTCTATGGACTACATGGCCAAAGATCCAGGACGTCTTACCTCTTGTTGATTGCCTTGAGAGAAGGTTGACTGCTAGTTCTACATTCCTACCCTTTGGTGGCCGGCTGCAGCTTTGAACTTGGCACCGTTATTGATGTCTACATACTTCATGTGCATCCTTCACATCCCCCGGGGGTTATTGAGATGCTAGATCGCCTATGACAATTGACAAGCGAAGGTTCACCTCATGAAAATATCGTTTTCGACAATAATGCAAAAGGAAAGGTAATGGGACTTGGTAAGGTAGCCATCTAAAATGATCTTTCAATATCAAATGAGATACTAGTCAAGTCTCTAAATTATAATTTGCTTTCCATCTCACAATTGTGTGCTTTCGGATATCATTGTTTATTTGCGGATATTGATGTGACGGTCTTTAGAAGAGACAATTCCTCAATAGTCTTCAATTGTCGCATGAAAGGCAAACTTTATCTTGTGGATGTTTCCTTAGATAAATCACGCCTTGAGATTCGCTTGATGGCTAAGTCAAGCATGGGTTGGTTATGGCAACATCGACTAGCCCATGTTGGCATGAGGAAGTTGAGCAAACTTCTAAAGGGTGATCATGTATTAGGATTAACAGGTGTTACATTTGATAAGGACATAATTTATAGTGCGTGTCAAACCAGGAAGCATGTTGGAGCTCATCATCCCGCCAAAAAAATCATGACTACGTGTAGGCCTTTGGAGCTACTTCACGCGGACATTTTTTGTCCCGTTGCTTATATAAGCATCAAAGGTAACAAATATGGCTTTTTCATAGTTGATGATTACACAGGCTATACTTGGGTATTCTTTTTGAGTGATAAAGGTGGCACGCAAAAGAAGTTCAAGAAATTCACAAAGCGTGCACAAAATGAATTCAAACTCAAGATCAAGAAAATCCAAAGTGATAACAGATCAGAGTTCAAGAACACACAAGTTGAATAGTACTTAGATGAAGAGGGGATCAAGCATGAATTTTCATCACCCTATACATTGATCCATGTCAAGCTATCAAAATGTCGTGAGATCAAGCAAATAGAGAGCATGGAGACTCAACCCACTCAATCACCATCCATGCAAGTTAAGCCATCCACCTCAGTTCAAGACTCAAGTGCATCATTGGAGCAAGAAGAAAGAATTACAACATCACAAGCTACACTCCATCCAAGGGTTCATCAGTGTGTTCAACGAGATCACCCCATTGACAACATTCTTGGTGATATGAACAGAGGGGTAACTACTCGTTCACGTGTTGCTAAATTTTGTGAACATTATTCATTTGTTTCTTGTGTTGAACCCGTAAAGGTTGAGGAAGCACTCGACGATCCGGATTGGATAAATGCCATGCATTAAGAACTCAATAACTTCACCCGCAAATCGAGTTTGTCCTTGGTGAAAGACCGAATCAAAATGTAATTGGGACCGAATGGGTTTTCTGAAACAAGCAAGACGAAGAGGGCCAAGTTATTCGAAACAAGGTAAGGTTAGTGGCACAAGATTTCACTCAAGTTGAAGATTTGGACTTTGGTGAAAAAATTTGCCCCTGTTGCTCGTCTAAAGGCTATTCGTATTTTGCTCGCATTTGCTTCGCTTCATGATTTCAAATTATATCAAATAGATGTTAAAAGTGCCGACCTATTTCTGAATTATTATATGTTGAACAATCACCTGGTTTTGAGGATTCCAAATTTCCTAATAATTTCTATAAACTCCATAAGGCACTATATGGGTTGAAAAAAGCCCTAAGAGCTTGGTATGAGTGCCTTAGGGATTTTCTAATCAAGAAAGGGTTTGGAGTTGGAAAAGTTGATACTACATTATTCACTAAAAAGTTTAATGAAGATTTCTTTGTATGCCAAATTTACGTTGATGATACTATATTTAGTTCTACTAACAAATCATTTAGTGAAGAATTTAGAAAGATGATGGCCAAGAAGTTCAAGATGTCAATGATTGGGGAGTTGTAGTTCTTTCTCGGATTTCAAATCAAGCAACTCAAGAGGGATGTTCATGCGTCAAACCAAATATGTGAAGGATATGTTAAAGAGGTTCGACATGGTGAACGCCAAGCCCATCCGAACTCCAATGCAAACAAATGGTCATCTTGACCTCAACATTGATGGTAAGTCCATGGACCAAAAGATATACCGTTCTATGATAGGATCATTGCTTTACCTTGGGCATCTAGGCTCGATATCATGCTTAGTGTTTGTATGTGTGCAAGGTTTCAAGCTGCTCCAAAGGAGTGTCACTTAGTGATAAACTTATGGGTGTCCCGATCTTTCAAAGGGAAAATGAGATCGATTTGTGGAGGCAACTTTGATGATTCAACTACACCGTACGACGACGATGTGCCTTAGCAATCGCTAAACCAACCCCGAAGATAATTGACGATGCGAGAAGCACGGCCAGCCTGAACAGAAGGTTCAATTCTATGCAAGCAATCGAAGAACAAGCAAGAAATATGAAGAGGCAATCTGAAATTACGGGTATAGACGAAGTATAGCGATAGACTGGGGTTCCAAAAGCGATTTTTACAACTAGTTATTGAACACAATTATTGGATGCAACGTTGTAAGTGTCAAAATCTTATCTAAACAAAACACATGGATTGTAGAGGCCTTGGGGGCTTATTTTTAGGTGGGAGGAGACCCCTAGCTCGAAACAGATCCGAACTGCCGAAAGGCGATTCGGGCAGCTTAAGTCGGCCATTAGGGTGGGGGTTCGAGCTCTCCAGTAGCAATCTGGATGTTCATTCGGACCCTCCGGGTTGAGGTCCAGATTTTGGTGGGGACCGAAGCTCGACTTGATATCTTCTTTGCTCCCTCTTTGGTCTTCGTCAACAAGTCATCATGGTGGTTGGGTGTCTTCACTTGGTGACCCTCCTCCTTTCGACCGATGGCATCATGTCCAATCCTTGGTTCCTTAATAGCAAAAGAGTATCGGACTTAGGCAGCATCATAGTCATGTGCAACTTATGTGAATCACCAAGAATGAAGTACCTGATAATTGATATGGCATGCATGAGCTCGAGTCATAGGACCTTGTAGTGCCGGTACTTGAGTGGGTGTATCTATAGTAGGGGTGTCCTCGTCATCCTCCCCTTCTTGAATTGACGTCGTCCTTGACGGAAACTCATCTTCTTCTCCAAGGTAAGGCTTCAATTCTACAATGTTAAAGGTGGGACTAACCCCAAAAGCTGTAGACAACTCAAGCTTATATGCATTATCATTAACTTTGGCAAGCACTTTAAATGGTCCATCAGCGCGAGGCATTAACTTAGACTTGCGTAAATCAAGGAACCTATTTTTTTCTCAAATGCAACCAAACAAGATCTCTAGGTTCAGAAGTAACATGTTTCGTTCCCTGATCCCAGAAAGTTTATACTTAGTATTCATGCACTCTATATTCTCTTTAGTAGTCTCATGCATTTTTAAGATCAATTCAACGCGTTGTTGAGCATCCAAATTAAACTTCTCCAAAGATGGAAGAGGTAACAAATCAAGTGGTGCAAGAGAAATAAAACCATACACAACTCCAAAAAGGCACTTTTTAGTGGTGGAATGTATTGAAAAATTATAAGAAAACTCAACATGAGGCAAACATTGTTCCCACGTATGCAAATTTTATGTGTCAAAACAGCCCTAAACATAGTAGACAAAGTTCTATTGACTATTTCAGTCTGACCATCAGTTTGGGGGTGACAGGTAGTGCTCAATAATAGTTTAGTTCTCAACTTAGCCTATAAGCATCTCCAAAAGTTGCTAAGAAACTTAGTATCATGATCAGATACAATTGTGTTTAGCACACCATGCAAGTGAATAATTTCACCCAAGAACAGATTAGCAATATCATAGGTTGTTCTTAGGCTGACCCGTCCATATCACAGACGGTTCAGCTTAAGGAATGTCTATGGTTTTCACAGACAGTTTTTTAACCATATGTGATGAGCCCTTGTTATCACTGACCATTGTGTGTAGATGGTTTAGAAAACCGTCTGTTATAGGACTTCTGAACTGTCTGTGATAAGACTTTGTGTACTAGTTAGCCCATCTACAACGATTCTTGGCGGCAGCCATGGTGAGGCTTCATGATGAAGCTTGCCGGTGCCCATGATAGGCCTCGAATCCATCGACAGCAGCCCCGAATCTAGGCCGAATGGGGTTCTTGGTCATATTTTCTCTTCATTTTTTCATGATTCTTAGTCTATCATGATTTTTCTTCATGATTTCTTAGGGTTGTTCCGATGGATCCAAAGTTTATGGACCATTGTGTGACATGTTGCTCCTGTTCTTGAACCAAAAAGAAAATATTCTGAATAAATCTTCTTGATCCAAATTGAAAATATATGTTTGTTTCTACTTCAATGGCACAATTCTCCAATATAGTTGTCATGGTTCATTCAATATTTTTTTTCTTCAATGCTTTTTTTGTTGAGGATCAATGCTTGTTTTTGTTGTTCATGAGCTCGTAATCCATTCATGTTCAGGGGAGAGAGAGCGAGTAGGGATGAGTAGGTTTGTTGGTGGAAAAATTAGAAGGATTTGATAATGAGAAGGGGGCAGATCTAATGATCATTTGCAAAATTTTGGCACAAATCTTAAAGCAAAGTGGGTGGTTGTGATAGAACCAAGACATCCAACTAGACGTGAACTCATATTTTCATATCATGACATGACTATCTTTTTCAATTTCTGTTGTGCAATTCCCTGTTTTGTTTTTGATACATGTAGGAAGTATAACTGATGCAATCTTGCTGTCTTGCGTAGATTATTACAGACTTAACCATGCAAATTGAAAATATTTCAGATGGTAAGAAGTTCGAATCCCTTCTTTTCTATAGCAAGCAGTATATAGTTTTATGTCTGAATGTCTTGTCTGAGCTGCCATTACATAAGAAAAAATAATGGCTAGTTCGGCTCGCCCACAAGTGCAGCCCAGGCACAGTCCATTGTACGGCGCTGCCATAACCACCTCATGCGCAGAGCACAACTGAAGAGCCGCAAATACATAATACCAATCCCACCATATTCCGCAGGTTGATAGACACGGTGCCATGCAACGAGCCCTTGTTATCACTGACCATTGTGTGTAGATGGTTTAGAAAACCGTCTGTTATAGGACTTCTGAACTGTCTGTGATAAGACTTTGTGTACTAGTTAGCCCATCCACAACGATTCTTGGCGGCAGCCATGGTGAGTCTTCATGATGAAGCTTGCCGGTGCCCATGATAGGCCTCGAATCCATCGACAGCAGCCCTGAATCTAGACCGAATGGGGTTCTTGGTCATATTTTCTCTTCATTTTTTCATGATTCTTAGTCTATCATGATTTTTCTTCATGATTTCTTAGGGTTGTTCCGATGGATCCAAAGTTTATGGACCATATTCCGCAGTTTGATAGACACGGTGCCATGCAACGAGGCAATGTCCTCCCTGGACCGTTTCGGTGCCCTTCCACAAGAACGCCCTAATGCACTTGTCAAGCTCAGCAATAAGCCATTGTGGCAACTCCATTGCGATGGCATGGTATACCGGAATAGAAGAGAGCACCAACTTGATGAGCACCAGGCGGCCTGCCGGAATATGCAGGTTGGCCTACCACGAAGCTAGACGCTTGAAGATCTTGTCCACGATTGGTTGTAGCGCAACTTTGGGCACCCTTTTGTATGACAACAGAAGCCCCAGGTAATTGCACGGACTGTGCAATCGCGCATGGAAATTGGGCAGCAATGGTGGCAAGGTGTACCGGAGTACAGTGAATTGGAGTGGCGGTGCACTTCTCAACATTGGTGTGGAGACCGGAGGCGCCGCTGAAGTAGTCGAGTACTGCCCGCAGCAGTGCAAGATCATGCTCCAAGGGCGATACGAAGATAGCGACATCGTCGGCATATAGAGATGCGCGATGCTTGATCTCGCGACAAGGAAGAGGCTGGAGCATGTTAGCTGCATCAGCGGCACGGAGAATTGCATTGAGCACTTCCATCACAAGGAGGAACAGCATGGGGGACAGCGTGTCCCCCTGCCATAGCCCGCGTCGGTGCTGTATCTTCTGCCTAGGCACGCCGTTGAGTAGAACGCATGAAGAAGAAGAAAACAGCAGAGTACAAACCCATCTGATCATCCACATCCCAAATCCTGCATGCCGGAGGATGCACAGTAGGAAAGACCATGAAACAGAGTTGAAGGCTTTAGCGATGTCGACCTTGAGGAGTAGCATCAGTGTACGGCACGCATGGAGGGCTTTGGTGGCCATCTGTACAGTGCGGAAGCTGTCGTGGATGCTTCTGCCCCTAATGAATGTCGATTGGTTCTCCATGATCAACTCCGGCAGCCGTGGCGCGAGGCGGGTGGCGATGAGCTTGGAGAACAACTTCCCGAAGCTATGGACCAGACTGATAGGCCTGAAGTCCCGGACTTCAAGGGAAACCTCCTTCTTTAGCAAAAGGACCAACAACGCGTCATTCAGCTGTTGTAGCCTGTTGATGTTGCCCGCCACCAGGTGCTGGATCGCACGGACGACGTCATCTTTGATGCTAGACCACGAGACTTGAAAGAAAGATCCTGCGAAGCCATCGGGCCCTAGGGAATTGTCCGGCGGCATGTCCTTGATGGCGTTCCAAATCTCGTCCTCGGTGAAGGGCTCCTCCAGGCTCGAGAGGTCATAGGAGGGCAGCCCTAGGAGCTCGAGGTCGAGGTCGTGAGCGCGCGGGACAACGGTGCCAAGAACTTCGTGTAAGTAGTTGAACAGCAAGGCCTCCTTGTCCTCGTGGGAAGAAGCAACAATGCCGTCGCGGGCTAGTGCGATGACATTGTTTTTACGGCACCGGTGCCGTGCATGGATCTGGAAGTAGCGCGTGTTGGCGTCTCCCTCAGCAGGCCAAGTCAGACGGGAGCGTTGTCACGCTATAGTTCATTCTAGCAAAGCAAGGACAAGCACCTGCAGCTTGAGTTCTTTGCGGAATGCAGCCTCATCATCGGACATATGCCTGGACTCCTATGCCACATCGAATTGGAAAATCAGTTCCTTGGCAATGATCAGCTGTCCTCTAATGCTGCCAACCTTCCTGGCGCTCCAAGACTGTAAGGCCCGGCTTGTTTTGGACAACGGGTGTGCAAAGCGATATAGGGGGTCCATGTGCGCAAGCGCAGTCCAAGCTGATGTCAAAGTGGAAGCGGAAAGAGCAGGGCGAGAACGGGGCTATATGCAACAATATTGGGATGTGATCCGATGCCATTGAAGAGCCGGCGCACAGCAAGCATCCACCGAACTGCTCCTACCATCCCATGGAGCAAAAGAGCCTATCTAGTCGTACCAGAGTCAGAGACCCTCTCTCGCTACTCCATGTGTATCGCCTCCCGTGAAGGTTGATTTCTCGGAGCTCAAGATCATCGAGCAAGCTGCGGAACCGTCTCATCTAGCGACGATCTAGGTTGAGGTTGTTCTTGTCGCGCGCCTGATAGATAGTCACACCGAAATTAAGTTGATACTCGAGGTTTGTTTTGGAGACCAGGTTTGGAATCTTCCATTACTCAAGATCTAATTTTACTTTTACTTCTCACAATTCTCTATAGACACAAATGTTCTGAAATAATATATATTAAGTTTTTTAAATGAGAAATAAGCAACCTAACTAAGATATAAGTATTTTCATGCATGCCTGCTGTAAAATAAGAATGTTTTGTTAATTAATTATTTTGTATCTTTATTTTAAAGTTAACCCTTCTAAAAAATATTTTCAAATCTGACCCTTTTGGTGGCGCCACATGGCATAGCGCCGCAAGGACACTCTACAGTGCCACAGTCCACAGCACCGCAAACCTCGTCTTGCTGGCAGCCCTGCTGCCATGGCCACTGACGTGGCATGGCCTGCAGCGCCAGCAATCATGGTGCCGCAGCTGCGGCGCCACACTCTCTGGCGCCGCAGTTGCTATAGCCATCCACGATTTTACCATGGTTTGGAACCCTTTTGTTTTTACCTAAAATCATGGTTTACCATAACTTGGACCCTCCCACTATTCTAGTTTGTTGCGGTTTTACCATGACTTGGACCCATACTTGTTCTGTTAAGTAAAATTGTGTTAAGTAAATAACGAAGTGTGCAAGTCATGGTAAAACCGTGGTGTTACCATGATTTTAGGTAAAAACAAAAGGGATCCAAATCGTGGTAAATTCAAGGTGTTAGACAGAGAAGCAAGGGTCTGAGTGGTGGTAAAATCGTGGTGTTAGGTAAATCAAAAGGAGTCCAGGTCATGGTAAAATCAAGGTATTCTCTTTAATAAGATATTTTATTCTTTTTATGTATGTTTAGAATATGGTTTACTAAAAGATTTCACATGTGGATCATTAAATATCGGACGTAGAGCACGTATACCAATACTATTCTTAAGTTCCGGGTATATATAGCAACTGCGGCGTCAAGGAGTGTGCCGCTGCAGCTGCGGCGCCGTGAATGCTGGCACTGCAGACCATGCAACATCAGCGGCTACAACAGTAGGGCTGTCAGCGGGACGAGGTCTGTGGCGTCGTGGATCGTGGCGCCGTAGAGTGTCCCTGCGGCGCTATGTCACGTGGCGCTGCTAAAAGAGTCAGATTTAAAAATATTTTTTAGGACGGATCATCTTTAAAATATAATTTAAAAAGATATCATTTTGTGAAAAAAATTCGTAAGATAAAGCCAAAAACAATTATGTCTAGCAGTTCACAAAAGCATTGCTACTAGTATTTGAAACCAGTAGTACTACTAATGGTCCCAATACCGTACCCCTCTCTCTCTGCATACATCGAGCATATATACATATGAGTTGAAGAACATATGTATACCTATCTTTTGGCCGCAAAAGCTATCGTATGTGAAGACCGATTCTGCCATGTCAGCTGGTCTCTTGCATATACGTATGCTTGACTCTGATGTATACGTATGCAGATCTGTACTCTAGCGTTTTGTCCAATTGCATGCGCAGCTGTAGTTTCTTTGGTTTCTGGTTCAGAATAAAGAAGCTCGCTTGCAAAGGGACAAACGCTAGCTAGCCGGTGGATGTGTGCAGAGATCTAAAAGGAACGAGAAGAACAGGAGCAAGCCAATAAGTGTTGCTACCTTGACACTGTAGCTGCATAACAATGTATGCTTGCTAGCTTGAGAATTTATTGGCCTCGCTATAGCAGATAGCTTCTGGTTGGTGCATCTAGCAGATCTTCTCCTTGTCTTAACAAAGTCTATCTTCAGTCCTAACAGCGTTACAGAGCCGGGATAGTGTTATTTGGAAGGGGTTAAATTCTTATATGTCCATGTAAAGTTGACCAAAAAAATCTTGTGTTTATGACATGTGGGTCATCCTATGTCTATGACATGTGGGTCTAGGGGCATGTAAAAGTTTTAAAAAAATTATAAGGGCATTATAAGGATTCGTCCTATTTTGAATATGGATTTTCTAAACATCGGTCACCAAAAAGGTCAGGAAATCAATCGTTTGTTTGTTACCCATCTCTAGCGAGCCTGTCCATCTCCTCTTCGGTGGTGCCATCTCTTGCTGCCACAGGGAGCCAGGTTTGGTTTAAGGGTTGGGTTTGAGTTAGGTTCCATATTCACTACAACCCCCACATAGAGGTAGGGAGGAACCGGTGGAGACACGGCGGTGCCGCCACCTTGGCCGGGGGATCATCTGAGGGCGGTGGATGGGCGATGGGCGATGGCAGTAGATGAGTCAATGAAGAGAGAAAGAGGTTAGGAGGTGGTGTGAGGTAGTGGTGGATTCAGCGGATATAGACGAGGGAGCCAATAGATTCAAATCTGATGTCTTAAGATTTTTAAGTAGAAAAGCAGCAAATAGTGTGTAGAGAATATCTTTCTAATAATGCTTCTACAATGTAATGACAAAAGAAAGATGTCCCTAAGTACTCCCTTCGTTTCAAAATAGATTCATGTCTTTTTACCCTCTCTAAGTTTTCTCAAAATACTTATTCTTCTACACTTTCAATGTAGTTTTAGACATTATGTTCATATTTTACCCTTCATGAGTATCATTAGAGTAATACTAGAAATACTGATATTTATTGCCTTGGAGATGAAAAGAGATGGACATAGGAATGATTGAAGGGAAATATTGACATTTTACTCATACTCTTAATTCTTGTGCCTAATTCTAAAAGGACATCTACTTTGCAACGGATGGAGTATTATAATAGTATTTTTGTGATTTGAGGGTGTCTAAATGAACCAAAATTTTCTCATATGAATGAATTCTTACTGCCATAACTTAAGCAGGTGGTTAAAGCCGTCCACTAAAAAAAAAGGATCAGAGTATACGAAGTTAACAAAATATTGTCCAACTCAAAAAATTTAAGACGCACAATAGCAAAACTAGCTTAAAGTACAAATTCTGGAACCAATATCTGAATAATTTAGATAATTACAAATTAACTCGATGAGTCTTCGTAAGCATGGAAGCGAGATATCAGGTCGATAGTGCTGTAACGCTGCAATAGACACCCCGTTATATTTACCTACAGTTGAGAAATAATTAAATTTGCACCCTCCCGAAATGGTGTAATGCTGATACTATAACACCTTATATGCACAGTGTGTGAGAGAGAGCAAACAGTAGCAATGGAGGGAGGGAATGCACCCAGAAAAAGAGGAGATAAAACATGGAAAAAGAAAAGGCATCTCTGGAGAGAGAGGGACTGCCGTGTGTGATGCGTGACTGTGGCTTGTACGTCCTGGGGAGTCGTGCCACCCGCATGGACCCCGTGTACGCAGGCTATAGCTCTGGGCTATGCAGATGGTCCCATGCATGCATGCATCACCGGCCCCAAGGAGAGGGAGGGATGCCTGCCTAGTATATATGCCGGTCCCTTGTCCCCTGCTTGCCCTAATACCTCCAACGCCCTAGACCTGCAAAAATACTACTCCATGCCTTTCGCAGCAGCAACACCCTCCCTCCCTATGAGACATGTACACACGACCGGATCCGTCCACATCCTACACTACTCACTACTGATTGGTCATGCCTTGCTGCTAGTTACTACTACTCGCTAGAAAAAGCAACAAGCTAGAGATGAGATTCTTTGGATCCGAACAAAACAATTATTGCGGTCGAGATCAACTGCCAAAAGTCAATTTTTCACCGTGTACTGTAGAACATGATAGTTAACCCCTTTAACGTTAAACACCAGCGATTTTTTTCCACTGATTATGGCATCGGCTGGCAGTGGTTTTGCTCGTATGGCAACTGACCGGCTTTGCTCGTATGGCAACTGACCAGCTCAATTTGCTATGTCCGTGAGCCACGTCTCGTCGCAGTTCATGTGTACCATACTATGAACTACGTTGTTTGGCCTAGTGGTTTTGCTCATATGGCATCTAACCTGATCTATTATCTATGTCAGTGAGCCGCATCTCGCAGTGGTTGAACTAGTTTACAAAAAAAATGTCCATGAACTAATATTGTTTCATCTGATTATAAGACTCCAAGCTACGAAATTGTCTATCCATACTTTTCAAATCGGTGCAAATGACCCGTTAGCCCAGTTTCAGAGCGTGGTTATAGAAATGCATTTCCCTCTCTTCTCATACTACCACGTGGGCTCTGCTTGTTAGAATTTCTTCAGCCTCCAGCCACACATACAACTTGTATGGCGAGAGGTTGAAGAAGCTCCCAAAAACGCCACGTCAAATGTCCACATGGCAAAAAGACCTTCCAAAAACAGGTTATAGAGTTATTAGTTTTCACCTGTGTTGGAAGTTCGAGGGGCGGGGCTGAGGTGATTGCAGAATGAAACATTTCATAGATTAAGTAGCACAGTTCAGGGCGTATTTTTGTATGAACAGCAGGGTTTCGGGTACCGGCCGGTATTTTCCAGTAACCAGCCGGTACCCGGTTTTACCGGACCCCCCGAAAAATGTTTATACCGGACAAAAAATCCCGGTTTGGACAAATTTTATGCAAATTCGGTCAATTTCAACAAATTTTGTCAAATACCATTTGAAATTTGGAATATTTCGGGCGGCAAATGGACGGTATTTTCCGGTAACCACGGTTATCGGGAATACCGGGCCCCCCTGGTATTTTTTCTAGTACCGGTAACAAAAAACTTGATCAACAGAAACAAATAAAAACCATTGTTCTTCCTCTTGCCTCTTCTATCTCTTCCTCTCTATGTCTATCCCCATAACCTTTCTGGCAGATCCCACCGTAATTAGGTGACTTAAGCTGATCGGATGCCACAACGGCCAACATGGCAAAATTGCTTTGAAAACAAATGTCATCATCGGGTTTCAGAGTAAATTAGGGTTAAATAAAGGAGAAAAATCGGGTGGAATAACTGGCTTTGCAACAGCGAGTCGTCAATGCTGAGCAATCGATTCGACTGGCAACCCGCTCTCCACCTCAAAGAAAAATACTTATGGCCATTCATATGTAAATAGAAACAGTTAAGTTGTATGGCCCAGACATACACATCTTGCAAAACAAATTTTGTGCAACTATAGTTGCCACTACATGTATGTATGTATGTTAGTTAGGGTATGTATATATGTATGTACCTATGTTGCACGTGCAAGCCCCCCTACTCCTCACCCCACACCACCAATCATTCACTATATACACCTACGCCCCTGCTCTGTCTCTCTCTCTAGCTATATATAGCACCTCCCTCACACCCACAGACTAGCAGCAGCAATCAGAGGCACAGGCGCAGCTAGGTAGAGGAGTTAAGTCTATAGCATAGCATAGCATAG
This sequence comes from Stipa capillata, assembly GCA_019208055.1. NCBI lineage: Eukaryota > Viridiplantae > Streptophyta > Magnoliopsida > Poales > Poaceae > Stipa > Stipa capillata. The sequence continues at coordinate 188,164 of JAGXJF010002407.1, read as the reverse complement.
CTAGCCCGGCCTCTCTTCCTCCAACACTTGTTGCTCCCCTCGCTTCCCATCCAGCCTCCATTGAAACTTTCACACGCACCAGGGCCGGGAGACAGAGAGAGCCATGCACAGCTATAGAGCCATGCACCCACACCCGTACCAGCAGCACCACGCCGCCGCTACTGCCCCTCCGAGTAAGCACGCCCACGGCCATGGCGGCACCGAGGAGGAAGACCAATCCATGCTTCTCCTCTCCCTCTGGCCTCCCGGACGCCACCACGACGCCGCTGTCTCCTCGGCATGCTCTTCTCACTCCATGGCCACAGCGCACTCCACCGCGTCTTCGTCCTGGTTCAACGAAGGCCATTACAATGACGGAGGCGGGGGCGGCAACAGCGGCTTCTTGTTCCATGATCAGGACCCTAGCGTGACCATATCACTGTCGATAGCCCCTCCCTTCGGCGGCGGCGGCGGGAGCTTTGCCTCGCCGGTCGCACCGTCGTCAGCCGCCGTCGCGGGCGGGAGCCAGGTGCCCAGCCAGTACTGGATCCCATCCGCCGCGGAGATCCTCGTTGGCTCGACGCAGTTCTCCTGCGCCGTCTGCAACAAGACCTTCAACCGCTTCAACAACATGCAGGTAATACAATCTTTACACAACATTTAACTTGCCCTAAATGCTCGCTAGCTCGTGCAGTTAGAAAATGTTGATTCCTGCTGCAGATGCATATGTGGGGGCACGGATCGCAGTACCGGAAGGGGTCGGAGTCGCTGCGCGGGGCGGTCATGGTGGGGACGGCGCCGCCGCCGTCGCTGATGCGGCTGCCGTGCTACTGCTGCGCGGAGGGCTGCCGGAACAACATCGACCACCCGCGGGCGCGGCCGCTCAAGGACTTCCGAACGCTGCAGACGCACTACCGGCGCAAGCACGGCGCGCGGCCGTACGCGTGCCGCCGGTGCGGCAAGCGGTTCGCCGTGCGCGGCGACTGGCGCACGCACGAGAAGAACTGCGGCAAGCTCTGGTTCTGCGTCTGCGGCTCCGACTTCAAGCACAAGCGCTCGCTCAAGGACCACGTCCGCTCCTTCGGAGGCGGCCACGCGCCGCACATCATCGAGTCCGTCACCATCGACGATGACGAGGACGAGGACGACGACCACGACGACGGCGACCTGCAGGACGAGAACGGCAACGCCGGCGAGGGTAGCGACATCGTCATGCTCTAGTTTAGCTACCTGGTTTAGCTTGCGTTTTCTCGTAGTTATTAGTCCACTACTGCTACCTTTAATTAGTTGCGTTCCGTTCCAATTCGCATCAGTACGTGCATGGTGTGCATGGCGAGGTATTACTACCCTAGTGCAAGTTTAATGACATGTGTGTGTGTGTCCCAGAAAGAAAAAGAGAGAGAGAGAGAGAGAGAGAGAGAGAGAGAGAGAGAGAGAGAGAGAGAGAGAGAGAGAGAGAGAGAGAGAGAGGGGCAGAGATGTGTACGGTGGCATGGTCATTTCTTGTATCTGTCATTTGGTCTTTATCTGTGTCCAAAGTTCTACCACTGTTTCATAGTGTCTCGCGCATGTCAAGATCGAGCACAAAAGAGCTAGAGAGAGAAAGACAGAGAGAGAGAGAGAGATTGTCGTGCAGATACAAACACTGGCTAGCTACTCGTTTTGCCGCTAAGAGCTTGATCTTTTTTACTGCAGTGCTCGACTCGTCAATCTCTCGGATGCTTCTCTTTTGTGCTTTCCCTCATGGGCGACTTGTCATGTCCCCCACTGTGACCGATGATGCTGAGCCCATTTCTGATCTTTTCCTCGATCGGCTCCTAGCCAGGCCCTTTTTCCTGCATGTCTTTTCACATATATGTGCAAACTCAACTACTCATCAAGTGTGGTAAGAAAGAATCAATTCCTCTCTCTACCAACTTGGTGTCAGCCTAGCTAGCTGTTACATACACAACCTTTTGTACTCCAAAGTGTAGAGCTAAAGCCTTATGTACTTGTACTATACAAAGCTAGCATGCATATGTATGCTCCTAAGTCCCAAATCAGCTTTATCTGCTCAAGGGTTGGGAAAGTCGGAAAGAGTAAGGTATATGGGTGAGAAAAGGAGCATGCAAACTCTTGTTTATGCATGTGTATAATACACCATGCAACTTTTTTTGTACATCTTGGTGTATAGATGTAGTGTTCAGTTATTTTAGGGTAGAGTGGGGTACGTTGTCGACAGATGCATACACCACTTTCTTCACGTTTGAGCATATGCAAGGGCAATGGAAGGAGCCAAAGTCTTGAGTTAGGGGTTTCAGAGGGGAGGAGGTAGCCATGCCATGCCATGCATGGGGGGAGGGAAGCAGCTTTTGGCTGCGGCACTCACTTGGCGCCTAATGAATGAGAGAGAGAGAGAGAGAGAGAGAGAGCTGGAAATAGCCTTCGTCACGGCCTCCCATCCCTTTACCTTTCTTTACCCCCTTTGCTTTTTCCAGTACGTACTGCCCCCCTCCCCCTGCCCTCTGCTGCCAAAGCTAACTAGCTACACACTACAACCTCCTCAACTCTCTCTCTCCTCTCTCTCTCTTCTCTCTATTACAATCTCTCTCTGTCGTGCAAGAGGCGAGAGGTCTCGGGAGGGTGCACACATGGAGACGCAGTTCAAAGGGGTTGCTTTGCTAGGTTAGAGAGAAGGGGATGCAGAGGAGGGGCAGAGAGAGAGAGAGGGCTCCTGCCTGCATGCATGCTGCCCAGTAGCCTGCGGCAATGCATGCGATGGTCGTGGCCTGTGCACGTCGCGTGCATGGAAACGAGGGTCGTGCGTGCCGACGTATGTGGCGCCGCGGGATTGGCCGGCGGCCCGTGCCTCGGCTGATCGAGCGGCGACCGACCGACCGACCAAGGCGCCGCCTCAAAGTGAGCGCTGGCGCCTTGCACGCCCAGCACAAAATCATTCTCTTTGTGCGATCGACGTATTCTCTCTTCAATGCAACAATGATTTGTTCTTGTGCTACTCAACTAAGTACGTGCTCCGGTTTAAGTCACTCCCAATATATTATACCTTAAAATATATCTTAATATATTAAATAATTGTTTAGATATAATATTTTAATGGTTTATATCTTAGTGTTGTTTTAAAAAACTTTTAGTTATTATAATTTATGATCAATACTACCATTTTAATTTTGTAGCATATTTGTGGCATAGCTCTAGTGCATAATAGTATGGGTGTAAGCCACACGGGATCACTCAAGAATTAATTTGCATTAATTACACCGCTAAGAGCCATATCTAGGTTAAGAAACAGCTTTCCTCTCTCTCCTCTATAATTACTCCATTACATAAGCTTTTTGCCTAAGTGGTATGGATTAAGAGATGACTAAGGTGGAGCACTTGGACTTTCTAACTTTGACTACTAATTGGTTAAAAAGTATTTATATTAGTAAGGTGAAAATAGTATCATTAGATTTATGATAAAAAAATATTTTTGAAATATAACTTTTTACTAATATATAGATATATAAAATAACGGTCAAAAATGTATACCGGAGACCATATTAATATTTAAAACGGTAGCTATTTACATACAGATGGGTATTAATTAGCTCCAGTAGAGACATGCGCATGATACATGCGTGCATGCACGCTCTCTCAGTCTCTCTTCTCTTAATTTCTTCCCTACCTTACTTGCAACGCATGCACTTTATGATCAGTTGTCTAAGTACGTAATAAGTGCTTGCATCTGTACTACAGTTCATGTGCGCATATACATAGAAAAAGGAAACGTACGTGTTGAGACGTTCCTGTCGATTTGTGCAGTATTATGCATGATCGTAGCTCAGCTCAACTCAATGAACTCACGAGATGTTACAGTGCGACCTATCTATCAGAAAAGCTCGCATGGAGGGGGTAACTCGCCTGTAGTACATGCATGCAGCATATATGTTCGTACGTAGGTACACACGTACGCATGTACACATGCATAGCATACAGGTTTGTTTCCTTTCTTTTATCAAAGGAACAGACATCCCGTCTGCATTGCACAGTGCACTGCGCATTACATATGCATGAAATGAAGGCATGTGTATGTGTGTATGCATGGGTAGCTAGCTCTGCAGTTTTTGTGTTTGTGTTTCTCATCGATCAGTTCATCAGTCTCTGCATCGTACGCCGTGCTCCTATACACAGTGCTCGACAGTCGCATTATGCAGAGACCTAGCTAGCCAGCACCCCATGCAGCTCGACCGATCACCACGTACGTTCAGACAGCATGCATGGACCACAGTGCAACTATATTTGTCCCTCTGTCTCTATCTGTGTCCAAGCCTGCCTGAACCTAGAGAGAGAGAGATATATATATATAGATAATAGCATATGCTATGAGAGCAACGTGCGCAGCGTAGTCATGTCACTACGTCGTTACGTACGTTGATGCATGGCCCCACGCGGCATGCATTTGGCAGCGACTGCCGTTTATCATGCGCGTAGGGATGTCCTTTGCCAGTGTTCATCTCGGGACATATATCAAGTGCAGACCATGATTGACATGCAAACTGCTTTTACTCATGTGCGAGGTTATTGCGGGATTAGTGTGACATAAGTTTTTTCCCTCTTATCTAAGCACGCTAATGGAAGATACATCTGCTTGCTTCTTTAATTTCCCTCAACATAAACTTGCTTGTTTAATTTCGGAGTTGCATTGTACCCGTTGGGTCTGGAATCAAAACGGTATTGACAAAATATGATGATGTGGCATTCGATCTCCAACGTCATATTTCGCAGTCAGATTTATTATAGATTGAGATTACTAAAACCATTGTAGATATAATCACGTTCTTAATATAGGAAACAACATCATTCTCATAAAATATTTTCTTGCGTGTTTGAAATGTGAAATTTTAGAGTTTGTTTGGAACATCAGCAAATCGAAAATGCGCGGTGAAAGACGTCATAGGAATTGGGTGCCGTGTCCAATCGATTTCTGTAGGAACTGGAAAGAACTGTGGCCAAATACTCAAGTTCTTAGTGTACAATCATCTTTTTTGTTTTTTGTAACACGAATTGCTTTTACACTATGAAACTTTTGCGAATATAATACTCTAGCCTATCTCCTGTGAATTTTTATATAGAAACTTTATGTAATTCAGTGCTAAATATTAATTCAAAAGAATCAGTACTAAACAAAAGTAGTTTGTGTATTTGGTTACACCTCTACGATGATTTGCACTATATATAGATGTACACGCTTATGTCAGCAGTATATGTGTGCGCATTTATCTAGTGAGAACACTGTAGTAGTATGTAGCTCGTGGTTTTGTCTTTGGAGGATTGGGCCCACCAGTCACTGACATTGGTTGCATCCAGGGTGCCATTTGTGGTGAAAGAACAAGCACAAGAGTCTCGTCGCGTGGATACTAGCTCCAAGCTATGGGCAGACCGGCAGAGCCTTGCATATGCATGCACAGCGCATCTTCTTCACAAACTCCGTCCTTGTCCCTACCCATGTTGTCCAGAAGTACTGTGGCTTTTAATAACAAGTAATCTGGAACTAGCTAGATTTCTATCTCTCTTAATGCCTCTTTTCTTCTATTTATTAATGATCGATTTTAGTTGGTGTGGCTGCCATGTTTGGGTCCAGGAGCCAAGCCAGGAATTAGACAGGGGCACCGAGTCAAAAAAGTAAAAATTTGTAAAACAGATCACATAGTAATTGTTTCAATGTAAAATAATTAAGACACATAGTTATTGTTTCAGTGTAAATAATTTTGTAGTCTTATCTTTTGAGGCTCTCGTTGTCCACTTCTCTCTAATGCATCCGAAGGCTTCTTAGCATTCACAGAAGGGCTAATCCTCCAACATCCTACCCACCAGATCTGATACGGAGTTGAGAATAGTCCCCACCCTTCGGCCTCTTATCTGTGCCAAGGTTCTCGTAACTGCGTCCATCCTTCTGCGGTACAGCGATGTCGAACCAAGACTCGACTAACCTACTCAACCAAGCCAGTCCCCATATAGTATGTGGTTGTAGTGTTTTCACACTCTCGAATTCAAAACTTCAGCCTTCAGCCTTATTCGATATGGACGGTGCGGCGACCCACATACTACCCTTCCGAGTAATATGCCAGTCTTTGACATATTGTAGACAAAGTATTTTCTTGTCCACAACATATAACACAGAGTAGCACGACAGAAGCATTGCAGCGCTCCATTTATTACAAACTTAATTTACATACTCAAAGAATAAGGTATAATTATACAAACTTATTCCCAAAGCGACCATTCAAGTCAGTTACAACAAAAGACATATCTATAACTCTCATCTCTCACTTCCTAAAATTTTTACTCGGCGGTATTCTCATCACGGTAGTCGAAGTAGTAGTCGACGCCTTCTTCCTTTGTCGCTGCAGGCTCCTCAAAATTTTTGTCTTCGACCTCGACGTAAACCACGTCCTGATCCGACGTTGGTTCACAGTCTAGTCAAAGGAATTAGAATAGAGGGTTGAGTACAAAAGGTACTTAACAAGTCTAGGAATAGCAAAGAGGTGTTTGATGCCCTATCTCTACCAAGAACAACGGTGTTCTCCAAAAGCAATGCATTTTTCTAAGGTAAGGGAGTCAAATTTTAATTAAGAGACTATGATCTTATGTGTCACAGGCTGCTAGGATCCCCGATGGATCCCTTTCCTGTCGTGTTCGCAGTACCAACCAGGAACATAGAGTGACTAAGCCACACTTTCTTACACTCTGCAGAGACGCGCAACTCTAACCACAAACGACTACAGTCATGTATCTAAGGTGGCCAAACCTCATCTACACTCCTGAGGTCACAAAGTCGTTTCACCGTTTGCTCAGTCATACCTTGCATCGTAGTTCCATACAATAGGCCAAGGACTACCGATCTCCAACATATTGTCACTAACCCAACAGCCACTACCACCTTCCCGGCAGTTGATACTACAAATCCAACAACCGATTCCTTACTTTCCCAGGGGAGTATGACCTATAGCAAAGATACTTTAGCTCAGCCCTGCCCATACAAGGTATGTGGTATGCGCAATCGCTGCTGCACTTAAGCACAATCGATCATTAGTTACTTTAACCTTATATAAACAAGCCCGTGTGATGAAACCTACCTTCCAATGTGCCCTCGGCACCTTTCTAAGGTTTCACCACCCACCATGATCACACCCAAAAACCGGCGATTAGAAACTCATAATTGTTTCACCCTTATAAATAGGTTTTTATTTTATGCATGTGATAGACAAGAAGCAAGGTTTTATAAAATGTTCTCAATGGATATGAACAAGAAACTAATGATATTTTCCTAGTATTTTGGTTCTTTTTTTAATGAAATAATTCTTTATTTTTGGTTTACTGCAAATCACTGATTTGACTGCGAATAATCACAATATGAATAAAAAGTCATTTTTACGCAAAGTTTTCCATTCAAACACTGCCATAGAAACAGGGAATATACGTCGAGACGAGGCTCCAGCTGTGGATGCACCGCCACGGGAGGCCTGTGGGATCCATGTGGCAGGTTGCTGCAGTAGGTTGGGCCACCCTAGCCTGCCACGTGGGCCCTTAAAAGGCCCCACTGGTGGCGCCCTTCAATGGGTGTCTTCGACTAATTATTTCCTTTGTTTCCTGGCATAGAGGGGGGACGAATACGGATCTGTTACGCATCGGGAGAGAATATAGGAGTTCTTCCTCTCAATTTGAGAGGGGCAGTTTGTCTTCTCCACCTATTTCCACCACAATTCCACCATAATCCACTACAAATTATTGAACATCATCACAAGGCAACATCATCACCATCATCCCCGCCATCTCCACCACCGGAATCGACCATGATATCATAGTCGTTGCCATCACCTTCAATAGATTGATCCCTAAACTCGTTACTAGTATTATCGTTGTTGTGTCGTGTCATACTTTGAATTGCTAAGTGATTTATATTTTTAGAATGTGATGACCATGTTGTTTCTTATAATTATTCACAACCTTGTCATGTTTGAATATTTTAGTGTGTTTTTGAGACATGGGGTGATCCCTAGTTGAAGTTATGGATGAAGTTTATTGCTAATGTGGTCATCTTATGCTATTTTTTTACTCTTTATGATAGTCATACGTACATCGATAGTGCACCAATTGCTTTTATGGACATATAGATGAGCACTGCTACTAGTGTATGGAATGGAGGATGGATGGGGCGAAAGCAGCCTTTCTTTTTTACCTAGCATACGTAGTGGTAGAATTTATGCTATGGTCAGGGAAATCTTAATTATAATTATATCTTGTTTGCATTTGTTCACACACTTGCATGCTAGTTTGCATAATACACACAGATAAATAATACAAACACCACATTAGAACTGTTCAAATCCATAACCAACCCTAGTGGAGGTCCCCTACCTCAAGAATGTCATCCTTATTATTTGCACGCTTTCTTTTAGTGCTTAATTTCCTGATTTTATTATTTTATTATTTCTGAATTTTTATTCACTATTACAAAAGCCTTAATATTGGACACCACATCATAGATGGGCTCCGGCTATGTGTCTCTGATATGTCCATCTGAGATGGGCCTGCTCAAACGCCTGTTTGTGATGAGTTGCCAAGGCTACACGGTCGATCCTAGAAAGACATTACAGACGGGCCAGATCAAATGCTTGGTTGTAATGACTCATCTCCAAAGGGCCGGATTCCAGCCCGTCTGTGACAACTCTAATCATCACAGACGGGCCTTAGTTTAGCCTGTCCGTGATTTTGTGGCTCTGTTGACGCGAAAATCGTACACACGCGACCTGGGAGATCTGCTTAACTCCAGTGCAGGATCAATATGGCGTGGTGAAAAACAACCAAGGCGTGCCAGTCGATTTTCCCTGCAAATCGACAAAGATGATAAATTTAGATCGTTTAGGACATCGGCCCTGAAAGGCCGATGTGCAGCCGATTACCCTTGCACGAAGCAATCGGCTGATGCTGGTATAATAGATGACTATCGGCTCACACCAGAAGGCTCAAACTGGCCTGGCAGAGTCCGATGACAACTCAATGCAGATTCAGATAAACTATCGGCTAAACGCCCCGATAGAACTGTATGCCAATTAAATCAACCAAATTGCTATCGCCTTGAATAATTCAATAAGAGATCGAACTCAACCGATGCAGCCTCACCGAGGATAATCAAGATGATACCAGATCTAGCCGATTCAATGGACTTACAATGACTCGAATAAACAGATCTAAATCCAACGATCATATGGATCTAAGCCACGATAGATCGGACTCAACCGAGACAGTATGTACCCAAGAGCCGATACGACAGTTGCAAATTGATCTAGATTACCGGATAACTAGCAATCGTGCCGATGCAATCGGTATATCGGACCCAACCGAGGAAGTACCAATCAAACCGACGCGCTTACCGAGGTGACAAATCCTAATCTCTCGCCGAGATCGGAGCCGATGCAGCCCGCTCGAGACGAGAATTCGTCGGGAAAATAGGTGGCGATGCGCCGAAAGTTGTATTGGATTGTGGTGTTGTTCCTACAAGCGCCTGGGGTTTATATTTATACCCGCAGGGTCGTGGCCTAAGGCCGACTCGATTACAAACTGGGACTTAGAGTCCGACACGATTACAACTAACACTCTGAGTCCGATACGAATTCTAATAGATCTAAACTTTCCTTATCTATACTAACTACTCCGATTCTCCGGGGCCGATACGCCCTTGGTTGATCCAATCATCCCGTATTTTTCGCCACCGGCCGTTCTTACCTTTCTAGCTTCCCGCACTTTCCTCCATATCGTTTACTGCGACAAATTCCTCCTTTAACCGGCCGATTTTACCCTCAGTCAATGATTCCTGGGCCCAGCCAATTTCTGGCGTTAACACATGCCCCCCAAATCCGGCGTACGTGTGACAATCGTGGGCCGGATTTCTCTCGTTGGTTCCCGTGCGCATTCATGACCTGTTACCTCAAGGAGACGTTGCCAGTACTTCATTTTTCACGCTCACCGCCTCCTTCTTTCGCTCCTGCTTCCTGACGCTTTAGATTCTGGCGACCTCACCGTCGATAAGCACTCCGCCGTCCACCGGGCCCTCTTTCACCGTCGACTAACGCCGCCGCCGACCCTCCTCCGATCGCAATGGCGACCTCGAAAGCTGTCCCAGAGGTAACGTCCTCTAGTGCCACTCCATTTTCCTTCTTTTTCCTACCGCCATGGTTACTGTTCTTCTTTTTGGATTTCTCGATCTTTACTTGCTCTTCTTTTTTTCTTTTTAGCCCCTTAAGAATCAAATCATGATTCCATCCTCCGAGTTCCCTGGACACTGCTACCTCGGGCCGATGGGCGATGAAGACCCCGCAGATTTTATCAATGCTGAAACCAATCGGCTGCCCTTCAAATGCACCATGGTCAGAACAGGCGATTGGCAAGGCACCTTCCGATCTTGGCCAACTAAACTTTCTGGATGGAGGGACTGGTACCGACGTGTATCAGCAGCTAAAAGCCAGGAATGGGAAGAACTGGGCATCGGCCATTGCATCAATCTGTCTTTGGCCGACATCGATAAGAACGAGCCGATGTTAGCTGCCGCATCGTACCTCTGGTCCGATACATTAAATGCCTTCCTGTTCAATCAGGGTCCGATGTCACCAACTTTAATGGACGTGATGATGCTGACTGACCTGGACATCACTTCAACCGGCGACCCCTGGACCCTCGACACCGAGACCAAGCATCGGCTTCAAACCAAAAGTGTTAAGGGATGGGGCGGATATATGTCAGAACATCGCCGGACAGGGCCTGTCTCCGACCGTGAGTATACAGCCTTCCTCAACATGTGGCTCGAGCGCTTCATATTCTGTGGGCGCACCGTCGGCCCGACGACTAATTTCCAAGCCATAGCCGAGCGCCTGGTCATCGGCGTGCGCATTCCTTTGGGCCGATTTCTTCTGGGAGCCGTATACCATATGCTTCACGACGCATCGGAAAAGCTAAGGGCCAACAAGTCTGTCGGCTCAACTGGAGGCCCCTGGTGGTTCCTGCAACTTTGGCTGGTGACCTATCACCACAAGGCGATGGGGCTCAATTCAATGGACGCCCTAGTCTTCCCTACGGACCATGCGGAGAACGAAGAACCGGAATTCCGCCGATGCATGTCTAAAGGAGAAGCAGCATCGGCTATGGCAGGAGCCAAGCTATCGGATATTCTACTGGCCCACTGGTTTGCAACCCTCTATACCGGACTGAACCGTGACTGCATCGTCCGATTCCCTTACTCGGCCGAGGATATGTCTGAGTATGAAGTCCCTTGGTCCTTCCGCCCCGACGCGCCGTTGGCCGATCAGATCTCTTTTGGCATCTTAGAGGCATGCATCAGGCCCAGCCTTCTACCTGTTGGAATCGGCTCTGGTAGAACTCATAAACCGTCGTATGAGTTTTACTATCCTTCCCTCAGCGCTCGCCAGATGGGGTTCGGGCAGCTGCCGATTGGCCTTTTCTTCAGCAACAAGCTCAGGGCCAGGCAGCCGATCGCCAATGGACTTGAGTTTAATCGGGCGCAACATATCGAGACCACCCTCTCACTTGGTGAATGCAGCCCCGACCTCAACCTGAGCCCCTCCTCTTCCGCAATGTTCAGCCGATGGTGGAAGGAGTGGAGGCGACATTTGTTCTGGGCCAACCCCTCGCGCTATGTGACGGAGCCGATCGAAGATGAGGTACGATACTTGCCTTCTTTTCCTTTTGTCAACTCCATCCAAGTATATCTCATTCTTACTTTGTTTATGCAGTCTGATGACCAACCCGCTCCGACGGAGAGCAACAGCGGCAAGCCGATACATGACGCGCCCTCCCTGGGGTTTGATGCTCCATTGATATCGGCCATAATGAAAGGCGAACAGGGAAGGATCAAGCGCGCCGCGACCAAGACCTCTAAGAAGATCGCGCCGAAGAAGCGTCGGCTTACTTACGATGATGTACCTTCACAGCCATCGGCCTCTGCTACCGCCGCCACTGTCACAATATCCTCAGAGCCCTCATCTCCGACATCCCCGGCTATCATTGCCCCCCAGGCCGATACTGAGCAGGTAAGTTTCTGTTTTTTCCCTTCCCCTTTTTTTTTACTTGGAATCTTTTTGTTTTCCCTTATGCTCACTTTGGCCTAACGCAGCCGCCATCAACGGTCCCAAATCCTCCTGTTACCACCTCTGCTGAGCCGACGACCAACCCCGTATCGGCTGCCGTGGACACTTCTCCGTCCTCAACACTGCCTCTATCGACGGGCGAGCCGATAGCCGATGTCATGGCAGCCCCTGAGACTGAGATAGCTTCATCAACGCCGGCGCCGCCAGCCTCTGGTCAAGCTGATCCTTCTGTTGCCGCCACTGCATCCACTGATGTTACCGTACCGACGCCGCCACCATCGACCTTTGAGCCGACCGGTACCGTTGAAGCCGTCGCAACCATAGAAGTCGCCGGGCCGATGCCAACGCCTCCTCGATCCTCTCCTGCATCGGCCGCGCCAACGCCCCAAGCTGCTCCATTACCGGCTGATCCCCTCTCCGTGCCTACTGTCGAGCCCAGGACTTGGATTCCAGAGGATGTTCGGAGCACCTTAACTGACATCCAGCAGCGCCTAGAGGCCCCCGTGGATAGACTCGTGGCTAGTGCCGGCTCTGTGCGGGATCGTTTCCACGAGATTGAACAGTCCCTGCCCGACGAAGTCCTTGAAGCCTTGGTCCCGGTAGCTTTTATCGAGTACCATCGGATCAAGGTAATGAAGGCTCAGCGGCGTTTATCAGATCGGGCAGCCCAAGTGGCACAAGTTCAATCGGCGGAACGGGCAGCTGAAGAGGAGAAAACGAAGTATGAGGTTCTCCAAGCCAGATTGATTGAGGTCCAAGGCCGCTTAGATCGGCTGAAGCAGGAGCGAGCCGATCTCCAAGCGGTGCTGGCGGCCAAGGATGCCGAGATTGCCACGGAGCAGAGCACCCTGGAGGCGCTTCCTGCGGCGCTCGAAGCCCAAGAAGCGGCGTTTTCATCGGCCACCGCTGAAGCAATGCAGCGCCGTGATGCTCTTCCTGGCGACGGTGCCGATGAAGCTTACCTAGCTGAGGTCGATCAGATTCGTCTCAATGCCATCGCCGCCATCCAGAGCTTTCTAGCATGACTGCTGCCAATGTACCCTTGAAAATTTTGTAAGGCCTGTTGGTGTATCTTCGAACGCTGATGTTTGTAACTAAGGGCGATATCTAATAATATCGGCCATCTGTAGGCGATATATTTTTCTATATATCGGCTTTTAAATCACTTGATTCTTGAATGCTTTGTTTCGTTCTTTCTTCTGCTTGAGGCCGACACTCCTGATGTCGGCCGATTGACTGATGACTTCGTGTATCGGATCCCTAGACATTTTTACTTCATGCATCGACCCATACGCTAGGATAGTACCGCTTCAAGTATTTACCATTCAGGGCCTTGCCGAACTCTTCTCCATCTAATTCCTTTAGAAAATACGCATTGCCCGGTACGCATCGGCTCACCATGTAGGGCCCTTCCCAATTCGGGGACCATTTGCCGAACCGATTATCTTTGGACCCGATTGGCAATATTAGCTTCCAGACCAAGTCCCCTTCCTCGAATTTCTTGGGGGCCACCTTCTTATTGTAATGTCGTGCAACCCGCGCCTTATTTTCTTCCAGTTTTTCCAATGCTCTGAGCCGATGCTGCGTTATATCCTCTAGCTCATCGATCATGAGGTTTTGATACTCGTCGGCTGTCAACTGATCCTGCGACGTAATCCTTCTGGAGCCGATATTAGTCTCCCATGGTGATACTGCGTCGTGCCCGTATACCAGTTGATAAGGAGTTACTTGTATCGAACCATGACAGGCCATCCGATAAGCCCATAATGATTCGGCGAGCGTCGTATGCCATCGCCTCGGCTGCTCGTCGATCTTCCGCTTAATCAACTTAATCAGGCTCTTATTTGAAGCTTCTGCTTGTCCATTGGCTTGAGCGTAATAAGGTGACGAGTTTAAAAGTTTAATCCCCATGCCTGCGGCGAAGTTCTGAACCTCTTCTGACATGAATACGGTACCTTGGTCGGTTGTAATCGTCTGAGGAATACCGAATCGATAGATGATGTGTTCTTTGATAAAGCCGATCACGTCTTTGGAAGTTACGTTTTTGAATGATACTGCTTCGACCCACTTAGTAAAATAATCCGTCGCTGCCAGAATGTATTTATGCCCTTTGCTCGATGCCGGGTAAATCTGGCCGATCATGTCAATCCCCCATCCTCTGAATGGCCAAGGTTTGATAATCGGATTCATAGCCGATGCTGGACTTCTTTGGATAGAGCCAAATTTTTGACAATCCTGGCACCCTTTGTAGTATCTGAAACAATCTTCGAGCATCGCTGGCCAAAAGTAACCCGGCTCTTCTCAGCAACCATTTCATTTTATACGCCGATTGATGGGTGCCACAAATTCCTTCGTGTACTTCGCACATGACTACTTTGGCTTCTTCTTGATCTAGACACTTCAATAGAATTCCATCCAACGTCCGATAGTATAGCGCATCGTCCAGCATAACATATTTGAGAGCTTTGTACCTGGTTTTTCGTGGGGTCGGCCGTGAAGGGTTCTGCAGGTAATCTATTATTTCCTTTCTCCAATCACCCTCCTCGATATCGGCTTCTTCAATAACGACCCCTTTGTCGCATAGCCGATACCCTGATGCACTTTGCGCCAAATTATTTGCTTCCATATTCTGCTCCCTAGGTATATGTTTGAACCATACGCCTCTAAGTTCTTCAATGAGCAGCCGACAGTACTCATAATAACTCCTTAAGACGTCATCTCTACACTCGTAGCTGCCAGCCAGCTGTCCGATTACAAGCGATGAGTCTCCAATTATCTCGACAGACTCGGCTCCGGCCTCCCGTAAGATCTGCAATCCTTTCAAGACCGCCTGATACTCGACCTGATTATTAGTTCCTGGATCAACAGAAAAAGCGAACTCAAATCGTGCCCCCCGAGGCGAGATACACAATAATCCGATGCCACACCCATGTCTGCATACTGATCCATCGAAGAACAAAACCCATGGCATCGGCTCGACGTACCCCTCCGATGTTTTGCTGTGATCGACCATTAAATCGGCCAAAACTTGTCCCTTAACTGCTTTAGCCGATTCATACCTCAAGTCATATTCTGCCAACGCGAGCATCCACTTCCCAATTCTCCCTTTTAAAACAGGAGCTGATAGCATATATTTTATCACATCGGTCTTACATACCACGGCACATTCATTTGCCAAAAGATAATGCCTCAACTTGGTGCAGGAAAAATACAAACATAAGCACAATCTCTCGACTTCCGAATACCTAGTCTCCGCATCTACCAGCCGTCGGCTTAAATAGAATACCACTCTTTCCTTCCCGTCCTGTTCCTGAATGAGCGTGGAGCCGATAGACTTTATATCGGCTGCAATGTACAATTTGAAGGGAACGCCTTCCTTTGGTGGTACTAGCACTGGGGGAGAACTCAAATATTCCTTGATTCCATCCAATACCTTCTGGTGTTGCTCCTCCCACCTGAATTCTTGATCGGCTTTCAATTTTAATAAGGGTGAGAACGGCTCCAACTTCCCCTGACAGATTAGATATGAATCTCCTGATGAAATTGACCTTGCCGATCAAGGATTGAAGCTCCTTTTTATTAGCCGGCGGCTTGATTTCTTTGATCGCCCTAACACTCCTCTGACTGACTTCAATCCCTCTTTCATGTACAATGAAGCCCAGGAACTGCCCAGCCGACACTCCGAAGGCACACTTGGTCGGATTCATCTTCAACCCGTACTTCCTGGTTCGCTCCAGTACCTCTTTTAAATCGGCTATGTGACCATCGGCGCTTTTGGACTTGACTACGACGTCATCAATGTAAATCTCCACCAATCGGCCGATCAGATCGTGAAACATGTAATTCATAGCCCGTTGATATGTGGCACCAGCATTTTTGAGACCGAAGGTCATTACCACCCACTCGTAGAGGCCGATTGCTCCTGGACATCTGAAAGCAGTCTTCGAAATATCTTCCTCTGCCATGAATATTTGATTATATCCTGCGTTGCCATCCATGAAACTGATAACTTGATGTCCGGCCGCTGCGTCGATCAGAAGATCCGCTATTGGCATTGGATAATCATCCTTGGGCGTAGCTTTATTCAACGGCCTGAAGTCGATGCAAATCCGGAGCTTCCCATTCTTCTTGACTACTGGAACTATATTCGAAACCCAATCGGGGTATCGGCATGGCCTGATGAATTTGGCATCGTAGAGCCTCGTGATTTCTTCCTTGATGGTTTCGTACATCTTAGGGTCTGTTCTCCTTTGAGGTTGCTTAAATGGCCGATACCCTGGTTTAATCGGTAGCCGATGTTCAACGACGGATCGGCTGAGCCCTGGCATCTCATGGTAATCCCACGCAAAACAATCTCTATATTCTTTTAATAACTCAATCACTTTTACCTTGGACTCTTTTGATAGTCCTTTACTGATATATGTCGGCCTTTGTTTATCGCCATTTCCGATATCAACCTCCTCCAACTCATCGGCCGACATAAACCCTTGCCCCAGCTTCCCTTCATTTTCGATGTCACCTGTGGTATCCGTCAGAGAAAAAGTTTAGAGTTTACTTCGTCGATAATCTCCAACCCCTGGTTGGTTACTTTGATGTAATCACCTTCCCAACTTTTCCCCGACAAGCACTCCATGTCATCGATTTGCCATGGGGATGGATCGGCCGACGCGACATCAAATGTTTTGTCGGCTGGCACGATCTCCACCTTATCATCCGTCCACTGCATCAGTACTTGGTGCATCGTAGAGGGAATGCAGCAATTGGCGTGGATCCAATCCCTTCCAAGTAATAAACTGTAGGCCCCTTTCCCATCGATGACGAAGAAAGTTACAGGCAGTGTCTTGCTTCCGATGGTCAATTCCACATTGACGACTCCCTTTGCTTCCGATGTGCCTCCGCCATAATCCCTTAAGATCATGTTGGTTTTGATCAAGTCATCGGCAGTTTTGCCTAGTTTTCGAAAGGTAGTCATTGGCATGATGTTGACTGCTGCACCCCCGTCGACTAACATTTTGGCCATCGGCTTCCCGTTGATGAATCCGCTCATGTACAACGCCTTCAAGTGCCGATGTTTCGAGTTTTCGGGTTTCTCAAATACTGCCTGTTGTGGGTCTAGAACCAGCTGCGCGGTGATTTCTTCATCGCCATCTGCCGCATGCTCGGAGGATTTGAATTCTTGTGGCAAAATAAAGACCATGTTGACGGATGCCTCCGTCGATTCTCCTTTTGGGCGCCATTCTTTCTTCATACGGGGCCGATAACCCCGTGGATCAGCCCTTAACTCCCGATGGCGGAGCCTCTGCACTCTTCTTTTCTGGCTCTTGGTAAATATATTACTGGGGCACCATTGCTCGTTTGGTCCCTGATTCTTTCTATCGCCTCCTTCAACACCGTTAACAGGACCGAGCCGATCATGTGCGGAGACTCTGACCTGATTGGTAGCCATCGGCCGGTGCCTTGGGGATCGTTCATCCCGACTGGATCGACTTGGAGACGCGAACTTTCCCCGCGAGGCTTGATGATAGTCCGATCGCCTTTCCCAGAACTCCGCAGCTTGACCGTTACATCCGGGACAGTCACCGGCTGATGGTAATTTCATGCCCTGGTCCCAACAAAATCTGAAGAAAGGGCATTCCCAGTGAGGGTCAAACTGTGGCCCTTGATGTATCTCTTCCTCCCTCTCATGCCTCTTCTGATACCTTTTAATGATAGCCGATGACCCTCCTATACCAGCCATGTTGACATTTGCTGGAAAAGGATGTCCATCAATCTTCATCGGCTTCTTCTGCTCATCGAACTTGATGCGTCCTTGCTCGATAGCCGATTGAATCTGCAGCCTAAACACTTTGCATTCGTTGGTGTGGTGTGACGGCGAGTTGTGCCACTTGCACCATTTTCTTTTCTTCAGCTCATCTGCCGATGGCAATACATGATTCAACGGCAACTGGATGTGCTTCTCCTGGAGTAACAAATCAAAAATTTTATCTGCTTTATTAACATCAAAATCATATCGCTCTCCAGATGAATCCTTCACCCACGGGCATGCCACAGTCTTCTTATTCCTTGTCCATTCGGCCAGGGCTACTTCCTCTTCAGAATCGGAATCAGAGGCATAATCGGCTACTTGGATGGCTGTATATTTGTTCCTCATACCCCTGGATTGATTTTCTTGCGCCGATACCCTTTGAACCAACTGGGCTAAACTTTCAAACTCTGGCGACGGGAATTTTTCACGAAGTGGTCCCATCAATCCATTGAATGCCAGATCAGCTAACTGCTGATCAGTCAACTGCAAACTGAAACATCGGCTACGTATATCCCTGAACCTCTGAACATACTCAGTAACCGGTTCGCCAGCTCGCTGCCTTACCGCCATCAAGTCCGTTATCCTCATCTCCCTAACTTCCGCAAAGAAGTATTTGTGGAACTTCTGCTCTAAATCGGCCCAACTTCGAACCGAGTTCGGAGGAAGTGATGCGAACCAAGAAAAGGCCGATCCAGAAAGAGATAATGGAAAGAAACGGACCTTCAATGCATCAGTAGCCGATGCTTCCCCGCATTGTGCTAAGAATCGGCTAATATGCTCTAGCGTAGTCGTATCATCTTGTCCCGTGAACTTGGCGAAATCTGGCATCTTGTACCGATGCGGCAGAGGCACTGCATCAAAAGATTCTGGATATGGAGGCCGATACACGAACGACTGCTGCTTCGGCTTTAAACCGAACTGTTCCCTCATGACTTC
The DNA here is from genome assembly GCA_019208055.1 of Stipa capillata. NCBI lineage: Eukaryota > Viridiplantae > Streptophyta > Magnoliopsida > Poales > Poaceae > Stipa > Stipa capillata. Next base: position 169,303 of record JAGXJF010002407.1, on the reverse strand, counting down.
AGCAATCATACCGGCCCAGTCATCGGCCCCAGTGGCAGGGATGTATGGCGATGTTACTGCCGGTGCCGATGGTTGCATATGGACATTAGGCTGCCCTCCATAATTGGCCACCGTGTGATACCCTTGACGTCCAGCCGATGGGGCAGCCGCCGATCGTGGGAATAGACTTGGATCCACGTCCTGCGCCGTAGTATAGGTCACATGGGGAACAGCCGGCTGAACTGGAGCTTGAGGCGCGTTGTAAGCCGATGGAGGGTAGTGTGGCTGGGGCATTGCTTGCGCCGGAGCTTTGTATGACAGGGTCTGAAGAGGCGATGAATTGTACATAGGGTCATGCGCCGACGCGGGCCTACCAGCTTGGGCTGGTGGCACTGTACCAGTTGGTGGTGCAAAGTATACTGGTCCTTGGACTTGTTCCGTGTAAATAGATCCATCAACTGTCTTCAGAATCAGATTCTTCAAAGTATTGACCAGCGTTTGGGATTGATTGATTAGGGCATGATGGACCGCTTGATCTATCACGTCCTGGAACTTTTGCTGGGGCTCCAATCCTGATGGGGCTCCATCCGTCCCGCCCGACGACGCGTCTCCAGGCAGGGCTGCAAGAGGCAACGGACTCTTCTGATGAATCAATCCCTGCCTGGACTTTGAGAATGAACCGAGGCATAGCTTGTGGAAGTCCGCCATCCGCTGCTCTAACTGCTGCCTTTGTTCATCGGTCAGCTGATCAACCGATATTGGGATCTCGTTCTCCGGCGACACCTCTGACGGGTTCTTGATGTCGTCGGGTCTTGTCATTGTCGATTGCTTCTGGTCCCACTGGGCGTGCCAAAAAGGTGTGTTGACGCGAAAATCGTACACACGCGACCTGGGAGATCTGCTTAACTCCAGTGCAGGATCAATATGGCGTGGTGAAAAACAACCAAGGCGTGCCAGTCGATTTTCCCTGCAAATCGACAAAGATGATAAATTTAGATCGTTTAGGACATCGGCCCTGAAAGGCCGATGTGCAGCCGATTACCCTTGCACGAAGCAATCGGCTGATGCTGGTATAATAGATGACTATCGGCTCACACCAGAAGGCTCAAACTGGCCTGGCAGAGTCCGATGACAACTCAATGCAGATTCAGATAAACTATCGGCTAAACGCCCCGATAGAACTGTATGCCAATTAAATCAACCAAATTGCTATCGCCTTGAATAATTCAATAAGAGATCGAACTCAACCGATGCAGCCTCACCGAGGATAATCAAGATGATACCAGATCTAGCCGATTCAATGGACTTACAATGACTCGAATAAACAGATCTAAATCCAACGATCATATGGATCTAAGCCACGATAGATCGGACTCAACCGAGACAGTATGTACCCAAGAGCCGATACGACAGTTGCAAATTGATCTAGATTACCGGATAACTAGCAATCGTGCCGATGCAATCGGTATATCGGACCCAACCGAGGAAGTACCAATCAAACCGACGCGCTTACCGAGGTGACAAATCCTAATCTCTCGCCGAGATCGGAGCCGATGCAGCCCGCTCGAGACGAGAATTCGTCGGGAAAATAGGTGGCGATGCGCCGAAAGTTGTATTGGATTGTGGTGTTGTTCCTACAAGCGCCTGGGGTTTATATTTATACCCGCAGGGTCGTGGCCTAAGGCCGACTCGATTACAAACTGGGACTTAGAGTCCGACACGATTACAACTAACACTCTGAGTCCGATACGAATTCTAATAGATCTAAACTTTCCTTATCTATACTAACTACTCCGATTCTCCGGGGCCGATACGCCCTTGGTTGATCCAATCATCCCGTATTTTTCGCCACCGGCCGTTCTTACCTTTCTAGCTTCCCGCACTTTCCTCCATATCGTTTACTGCGACAAATTCCTCCTTTAACCGGCCGATTTTACCCTCAGTCAATGATTCCTGGGCCCAGCCAATTTCTGGCGTTAACAGGCTCAGACCGACTTATTCCACATCTCACACTACTCCCCATCCTCAACCCTAATCCCCTCTCTCCCTCCTCCCTTCTCGTTCTATCCCGCCATGTAACATCCTCAAATTTTCTCCCCATCATCAAGTCTATGTTGTAATAAATTTGATAGGGTAATGTTATCATTTGGACTGTGTTCATCAGCTCGATCCTGGACTGATGATGATACACAGAGGGGTTCCAGAAGTTAAGTCCGGACTCTCACATGCCACCTCCATGCTCTCTCCTCCTCACTCAAAGTCCAATCTCGCCATCTCCCCCCTCCCTTCTCCTCACTCCCAAGTCCCATCCCGCCACCTTCCTCCTCCAGATCTAGCACCATGCTCCCGTGGAGATGGTGCCTGGCCCCCATCCCCCTCCCCCCATAGCTCACTCCTGCTCTGCCAGATCTAGATGGGCGCATCTCCATCATCTCCTTGCTACGGCTCCTCTGCCTCGAATTAGGGCTGAGGTCATTGGCTAGGTCGCCTATCCCGACCACGACGATGAATACACAAAAGGGCCTCTCCCCTTCCACCTTCCCGTGCACACCTCCAGCTGCCACCCCTTCCCGCCCATCCAGGCCCACCTCTTGGACCCCTTCTACCTTCTCAGTAGCATAAGATAATGGTGGTGATCGACGAGAGCGAGTGTAGCCACTACACGCTCGAGTGGGTGCTGCACAACCTCAGCCCCCACTGCCTCTTCCTCCTTATCTTCCAGCCTCTCGCCCCCTTCGGCTACCTCCCCATCAACTCCCCATGTAAGCACCTCATGCTTGTTAGCTTCTTCTCCATCAAATTAGTTGTGCTTGTGCACTAACTAAATGGGTTTTGACTTTTGCTACTGAGCAGTCAGTCCTTCGGTCATGTCAGTTAGCACTCACGTTGCCCCTCTTTATCGTCTAGTCTGTGCGTGTGTTGATAACCTACTTGGATTCGAGGATTCATCGGCCATGTCAATCTTCTTATGTACATGTGTAGGTAGATGCACAGACCATCATCGAGGTAGGCAATCCCAAGGAGATGATATGCAAAGCTACGGAGAAGTTGAATGTTGATCTGCTCATCTTGGGAAGCCACAGCTGTAGACCGATACAAAGGTGCCTACCATCATCCTTTTCTATTCTATAGTATGTTCAATTGGATTTTCACTACTGCTGTGTGCTAAGTCAAGTAATCGATCCGTTCCTCTTTGATTTTGTATCGAAATATAATTTTTATTGATGAATCCACCATCCCCTTTCCCGGCCGTCCATGCAACTATCTACAAAAATATGTTCTTGATTCTGGCTCCTTGTGCTGATCCCATGTGCTAACATTTTTTTCCCTGTGCAGAGAATGGCACTACTTGGGAAGACAGCACTAGCGTGTTGGTGTTTGCGGAGTACAGCCTTGATGAGCTCTAGGCAGAAAATCGATTGCTTCGCTCCCGACCACATCGTGTCAGAGTATGGCAAGAAGGCATCCAACGCCATCTACCATGGCACCATCTTCAGCTATGACTGCACCGTGGCCATCAAGCCAAGACTTCCTTCAAGCTCGAGCACCCCTTGGGTTTGCCTCTTCTCTCTTGCCTGTTAATTTCTAGTTTGGGGGTATTGTAAAGGGATTGCAAATTATAGATGGGTTGTTCTACTGAAACAAGTTTAGCGTTTCTGTGTGATATTGTATTATGTTTGTAGAGTATAACTGGTCCTCACAAAAAAATAGAGTAGTGATCAATTAGCCTTTGTAGCATTTGACTGAATGGCACTATTTTTGTGTGCTTTTTTCTAAGCTTGCTCTTTTCTAAATTCTAAACCTTTTTTTTACTCTAAAAGTGTTATCACAGATGGGCGGATCTTATAGTCTTCCTATGATATCCTCCTGTCACAGACAGGTATAGGTCCATCTGTGATGACACACGTCAACACAGACAATGCCTATACCTGTCTATGATTTGGGAATTCGCCTGTTTGTGATGACTTATTTTGTGGTAGTGATTATTTACTGCACTAATCCTAAATTACCAAAAATAGTACTTGCCAACATTTACTCTATTTGTTTCAGCACCAAGGACCAAATTACGATGGCAACAATTTCCTTTAGTCCTCGTGGGTTCGACAAACTTTTCTATTTGAAGGCTACACTACAATTGATCTTGTCTACTTGCAAGAAAACGCGAGTCAGGCGTATGTGAAGCGGCAGGAGCTGGCAGATGCACGGCACGTGCAGTAGCAAGCGCTACTGGAGCTCAACCGCACTCATATGGTCCGCGACTAGGCCGTGTGCCAAATCAACACCACGTTGCTACAGACCATCTGCTATGGCTACCGCCACAAGTTCCAGGCGAGGGCCGCCACTATGAGCTTCTAGGTCGCCAGTTACATGGCATCCATTGTCACTGAGGGTGGCGATGCCGAAGCCGACACCAATGACCACAAGCTCCTCTACCATGTCGATGACCTGCTAGGGTCTAGTCAATGTCGACGATGCTCGAGATGTAAGCTAATGACTCCATCATGCTCCTTTGCCTTTTCCTTTTCGACGTGATTTCCTGACTTGTCATTGATTGATTCGTGTGGTGGCGCTGATGTTTGTTGTAGGGGTTTAGCAGGGAGGAAGATGACGTACTCTGCAGGGTGTTCGACAAGTAGGAGGTGCCGAGGGTCTAGCTGCTATTCCACGACGGCCCAGGCCTGGTTGTTCTTTTTTGTGTTTGTATTCTTGGTCTTGAATGGTCTTACTCTCAAACCATTTTTTGTTTTATGCCTTGAATGGTCTGGTGATGTAATTGGAAAATGGTTCTTGTTTATATTGTTTACCTTGAATGGTTGATCTTGTGATGTTAATCCGAGACTGTTTTCTATTTTAATGGCTAGCAACATTAGGCTAGCCACTAAACCAAAAAAAATTTGGCCTGTGAAGAAGACGTCCTAGACATTTCTCAAGTAGAACCATCTGGGATGTCTTCTTTATAGACAGCTCGGAACCCGTCTATGATGAGGTGGTCTCATCACAAACTCATGGGTTTAGACGGTTCAGAAATCCATCTATGATGAGGTTTCCAAAAGATGAAGAGATCTGTAGCGGTGTTAGTAATTAAAAGGATTTAGCCAAGGGGCATTGACTTGGCAAAAGGTGTGACAATACACAATCAAATCTTAAATCACGTGTTAGCCTTATCAAACGATCAGTCATGCTCCATCAGATCAGGAGAAGGGGAGGAGGAGGAAGGGGAGGAGGAGGAAGAAGGGTGATGCAGGAGGCTCATCGGCAACACAATTAGCGATGGTGACAAGCTCGACGGTGATGGTGAAAGTGCATCGACGCCCTAAGTGGGTCTTCTAATGAGCAGATGAAGTGTTGATCAGGTCTTAATCCGGAAGACATGGCGTTGACAACCATAAAAAGGATCAAAAAGAATATGGCTTGCATGGATTGAATATTAAGGACCTTTCATAACTCATTTTAGTGGTTGAAAGAATCACGATGGGTGATACGTAGGCCATACTATAAAGGGGGTGTCAGTCGACAGCTAGGGTAGATTACTCTTGTGTGATGCTCAGTAGGACCCAAGTCTTAATCTCTATAATCCCCAAGTTCTCTCCACAAAAACTTCTTATTATGCTTGGAGGCTCCAGACCAGTTAGTCGAAACCTCTGATTGGTGTGTGAGTAGACTTGTTTGCATGTTTAGAGCCATGGCTCGGACCCTCTGGTGTTTTATCTGGCTTCTGTCCAGAAGCATAACTTTTGCCTGGAGCCATAGAGTGGTGCTCATCCGAACCCTCCGAGAGCTCAAATGTCTTATGTCTAGAAGCATTTTCTTTCCTCCGAAGCCACCGAGCGGCATTGATTTGGAGTCTCTAAAGTTCTTCAACCTTTTGCCCAGAAGCATCTCTTCTATTCAGAGCCTTCGAGTGGTTCTTGTTTGGAACCTCCGAAGGATGCCCAAAGAGTTCTCTGTTGAGCCTAGCGCCTCCAAGCTCAATTTGTTCGGAACCTCTAAGTTGTCATCTTGCCTATTTCTATAGGCATCTTTGCTTGGTCCAGACTCTCTGAGTCGTTTCTTTCCGGACGCTCTGAAGGAAAACCTAGCTTCTCTGTTTTGTGTGCTGATCTCGTCCGGACCCTTTGAAGAATCTAGCTGATTCTCTATTTCGCTACGTGTCGAGCCTCTAGACACTCCAAGTGAGTTCTATCTAGAGCATCCAAACCAAGTTTTTTCTCTAGACATAATGTTGTTTTTTGTCCAGTTCCATCGAACATATCTTGTCCGGACCCTCCTGTCGGTGTTTAGATCTAGCAATATTGAATATAGGGCAGCGTGAGCACAGCAGATCTAGATGGTTGCACACGGGAAACAAAGATTAGGCAGGTTTAGGCCCTCAAGAAGAGGTAATACCCTACGTCCTATGTTTGGTGGTTGGTATTGCTTGTATCCCAAGTGCCGCAAGACCCCGAGAGTAGATCTCTGGGTTGTTATGGCTATGTGTGTATAATAATATGAGAACTTATGAGTCTACGTGAGAGCGTACCGATCGGAGTGCCCCTACCTGACCTTATATAGGCGACCGGGGTAGGGTTACAAGAGTTTGGATCGGTTTACCGATTGATTTCCTAATTAGTTACAACTGAATCCGGGGTTGCCTGGTAAGTACTTATTCCTGTCTTGTACTCCAAGTCGATGAGGCGCCCACGTGTAGAAGTCGGACTCTGAGTAGTCGGCCCGACCCATCCTATGTCCAGAGGGCCGGCTTTTGTCCTCCTTGACGATACCCGGGTGCTATATGCCATCGTCAGTAGCCCCCGAGTCCTTCATGATCTGACTGCAATTTGTCATGGTAACACCCAAGCCGAGTACCTTTGCCTTCTTCCTTTTTTCCGAGTAGCATCCGCTTGGGCGTGCCTTTTTGTTGCCTGCAGGAAGATTGTGAGGGACTCATAGAACTCCTGCAGAGTAGAGATAATAAGCCGAGTAATATTCACCCGTAGGGCAGGAATATCATGACGGTTGAGTTAATAACGGGTAAGTCCTGGTGGTATCCAGTCATGTCCAGTGGATGGAGACCAGCTAATAGCCCCGCGGGAGACATACCATAAATCCCAACTGAATCCCCGAGTGGCATTTGGTTTCCCAAGTGGTTCGGGTCCAGCTAGTGTCTCTCTGGGGGAATGCCCTCGAAATTCACGTCAGAACCAGAACACAAGCTGTAGCGCTTCGGTCCCGAGTGGCGGAGCCTAAGGCCCGGACGTTCCGCTGAATCCGGAAATTCTGGATCCCGGAGATTATAGGGTAAAGTCCCCGGAATGTCCGGGTGGAGAAACTGGTGGCTCCGAGTTGCTCGGTGTCTGACTAGTGGCCTGCTGAAGGTGCACCACAACTGCCCTTCACTCGGGTGTATTCAAGTGATTGCGTTTCCCTGGAGGCCAACCACCGAAACCCGTCAAAACCATAACGTTCAGCTCCGAGTTATTTGGTAACCGACTAGTGACCCGTTAAAGGTACGTTACAGTCACTCTTTATGTGGGGTGTATTCAAACGGCCGTTATCCACTACAGCAGAAAGGGCTTCTACTGACGGGCCGGAAACCCCCTCCACTGATGGCCCAGGGGCCCGTCAACCTGGAAATGTCAGTGGAGGGGTGCCCTCCACTGATGGGCGGCCCGACCGTCAGTAGTGCTTATTACTACTGACGGTCACACACCGCCTGTTAGTGGAGACCCCTCGTGGGAGGCGCCTGGAGGTGTCACCACTGACGGGCTCCCTTTTAGTGACCGCCAGTGGTTGCGCCTTTTCACTGACGGGCCATATGTAAGTGCCCGTCAGTAGAGGCTATAGCAATTACAGTTAATTATTCATAATCACAGGCTATAGCAATAACATTATACATAATCACAGGCTATAGCAATTATTTATTTTATACAAATTTCAGAATGGGCCTTCGGCACATAGTCACATGTCAGAACTCGTAATCACGTAGTCAAATCTGATAATCACATAACACATTCGTAATTACACATAACAGTTGACATAACACATTCGTAATCACATAACACTTCACCTCTAATCCATTGATCACAAGTATGAAACAACTATTCTTTAATTTTAAAAACAACTAATCTATCGATTCTCGCTTAAGTTTGGCTTCGGAAATTGGGGGCTGGCGTAGAATTCACCCATTGGATTGATAACTTCAAGGTTGATGACTTTGACGAAGACTCTTTGGATGCGAGCAAAGTCCTGACGCCAGTCGTACAAGTGATTTCCTAGCTTACTCCAAGCCTTCAGTTCTTTCATATCTTTCCAATGCTTGTTCTTGTACCGGACAAAGCAGTCCATATGGGCACAGGTGTAGTACCCACATGTCACGCTATTTTCGGGCTGAACTCTGCAAGGGAACTTGTAATGGTGTACCATTCTTGTCGCTTTTGAAGTTATTCTACTATGTCCCGAGAACTTGGCTTTGAAAAAAGCTGTATCCAAAATATTAGTGATATTGCCAAAGTCCGATCTCTTTTTCTCGTCGGAGTCAAAGTAAAATGCCTTGGCCCAGCTTGGAATAATCACAATAAGGACCCAGTGGTCGCTACGTCAATGTGAACAAATGAACGTAAGCAGGCGGAGATACGTACGTAAAAAACAAAAAAATTCCCACAGTGCTAAGTTAAGGACTTACAGAGGGTTGTAGGGGGCTAGTAGGTAGTCCTTGTCCTTATGAACAACAAACGCAAGCGTAAGGTATTCTTCCAGAAAGACTCGACCGTCCGGGGTCACAGCATAGCTTTCGTTCATGCATATCGGATCGATTATTCCAATATTGGACTCGCGTAGACGTCTGCACTCTTGGGCTTGGTAGAGAGCCCATAGCCTGACCATCATGGTGTTGAGCCTATAGAGGTTGTACATGTTGAAGAGGTCCTCAAAGTTGATGTCGAAGGTGTCCTGGTCGTTCTCCATGAAGAAGTTGTAATCTCTTGGCACCTTGACCTTCCAATATTGGCAAAATATTTGTGGATCTTTGGACATCTTTAGGTAATCTTCATGTAGCGCCTTCATGTCCTCCGAAAGATTGTCCAACTCATCCTGCGGGAGCAAGTCTTGAGCTGGATAGAAAACATCTCGCCAGAGACCCATGCTCTGTGTAGATAATTTGGATGACGATGTTGAGAAGGATAAGGATTTCTTCATCTGCTTTTGCTCCTTCCTTTCCTTCTCACCGGTGCCGGCCCGCCTCTTTTTTCCTCTCTTCCTCCTGTGTAGCGGCTCAGGACTCTTGCCTACCGCCATTGCTACTTCCAGTGTTCCGGCTAGTGTGGCGGGAGAGAAAATCTTCCCTCTGGGTTGATCCAGCCAGTCGCCTTGAGCCTAGGAGCGTCTTTCCGGTGGATCGTTATTGGGTTCCTCCAGCGCCTCCGGGGACTGGAAAACTGGCTCCATGCACTGGTCCCCAACAAGATGGTCTTCCAGGTCTTTAAATGACGGAGGCATTTGGCTGAGTCCCAGCGGAGATCGTCCGACTGATAGAGAGGGGGTCGTGCAAGGAGAGGGGGCCATGCGAGGAGAGCCCGCCGCAGATAAAATAATTTGGCTCTTCGGCCACTGGATGAAGTAGTTCTTGCACTGCCCTAGCTTCGTCAGTTCCGCTTTAGGAGGGACTGGGACTAACACATCATTGTAGTCGTTGAGGACGACGTCCACGTGCACCTTCGTATGGTGCTCCCGCATAGGAACACAGTGCATGATTGCCCCCTCCGGCGTTGGGAAAACCTAGCCGTGCGCAATCTTGACCTTCATGCCAGGAATATGCACCGTGAGTGTGCATCTAGTGGCTTCCTGCGAAACAGAGGATAGATGTGCCGTCCTCATTAGAGTCAGGACAATGAAATCATGATTTACTGTAATGACTCTTTAGCGGACGAAACTTACGGTGATGCTGTCGACGGGATTATGCGAGTTGGGGCCGCTGTCCGAGGCGGATGCGCAGCTACTCCATCCAGACGGCTGGTTCACGGGAAGCATGGTCAGACCGCCTTGTGCTGTGAGCACTTGCATACGTAGCCATGTCTGCTCGGCAATCTCCCGCATTTGCTCCCGCAAATTTTCCATGTACTCCTGACTATCTCTCCTTGGCCGGCGGCGACCATTGGGGTTTCGGGGAAATACTTTGTCCCATTTAACGCCATCCCCGACGCCTACTACATGGCCCCGATGCTCCGGTTTCTGTCGAGCCTTCGCCAGATCATCGTTCCACCTTGGGAAGCTCGTGACGGAGTCCTGTGAGCTTCCAGGCTACTGGCTCAGTTCTGTCTGCAAGTTATATTACTTCATGAGAAGATAGCGTATTTGGATGCAACATAATTACGTAAGAAAAGAAACTGAGTTGAGACGTTACCAGCCGGTTGGCCACCTCCCGGAGTTCCTCAGACTCTATAACTGGTGACCCCGTTACAGGGTCAGAGCTTGTGTGTGCCCTCATGTACTCCCTGGCGCGTGGCTCCCTGAGATGCGCGAAAGGAGGTGCTTTCCCAGCCGTGGCTAGTTTGGCATCCTCGCTGGCCCACTTTGGTTTCTTCCCTAGGTATCCACGGCTGCCGAGCTTGTGGTCTAATGTGTTCTTGGAGCGTAGCTCCTTCCCCCAGCGACTACTCTCCTGGAATTCTGGACTCTTTATTTGAGCAACGAATTGCTCCTAGTCTTCCTTTTGTATCTTCGACCATCTTTTACTAATTTTAGTATCCCAATCGTCGTCGATGACTTTCTGTGCGTCGTATAGCCAAGTCTTCAGAGCCCTAGCCATGATGCGAAGGGCTTGCGCTTCGACTCTGTCCTTGTCGGCGGCAGGAATCTGGTACTTGTCTCACAGTTTCCTCAAGAGAGCATCTCTGGTCTAGTTAGACAATTGGCTGAACTCTTTGCATGTGATCTTAACTTGTTCACGGACTATGCACCCGCAGGCGTTGCTAAAGGTCCGGGCGGCCTTATGTGGACTAGCTGGAACATTTTTCACGTCGTCGACTCAAGTGATGATATACATCTTGTCCGGCAACTGGTTGCCTTTTCTCCTTTTTTGAGACCTGGTCGGGGCCAGAGGCGCTACTTCCTCCTCGGGCGCCTCGTCCTCTTCAGAACCTGACTCGGAGCCAGAGTCATCACTGGAGGAGCTGCTGTCCGAGGCAGGTTGCTCTTGGCCAGCTGTGATGGCCGCCTCGGCAGCATGTTCCCTGGCCGGCTCGGAAGCAGGCTCCCTGGCCGGCTCGGAGGCAGCTTGCTTGGGTGCCTCCAGGGTCAGGGTGTCGATCGGTGCCGGCACGTCGAGGGGGGCCGTGCTGTTATCAACGGGCTCTAGTTCTCGGGTCGGCGACCTAGCGGGAGTAGTACTGGCGGCCATTTTATAACTGAAGCAAAAATAATAGCATGCTTTAACAAACATAACATCTAAGACAATATCTAAGACAGTTTTGCTTTCAACAGTTTTCCATCCTTGTTCTTTTGAGTACACGATCTCCAATCTTCAAGTTCTATCATATGCCAAGGAGCAATTTAACTACAAAGACAATATCTAAGACAATCTTCTAAAACAATATCTGTGAATGACTTTGCATTATCCATGGTTGCTTCTGCTGACATGAATCAAAATATGATCCACTATTTCAACAAACTAAAGGAATGTAAGACCTGTCTTATTGGCCTAAATAGATGAACTAACAATAACTCTCAAACAACAGCATTCTGTTAGACATTTACTTAGATAACGGAAGAGTTTATTTCGTTGATACCATATCAAAACAATGCAAACACAAAGAGTATCTCTCAACCTCTATATTAGTCATACATATACAACAATTCCAGCATATATACACCAAAATTTCAGCATTCTCAATCTCAGCATATGATATACAAATATCTCAAGCTTTCTCAATCTCAGCATTCTCAGTACCACACGTATACAATAATTTCAGCATACAACATTCGAAGAAATTAAAAAAAATACCAATAATTGCAGTGAAGAGGGAGGCAGATGGGGGCAATACCTTCTACCTATATCACAAAAGCAGAAATGTTTAAGATAAAGCAACACCAATAAATGGGTACTACGAAACACCGTGTACTTTGCAAGATTTCAAGATGCTATTTGAATCGGTACTACCTTACAAGACAAAGTTTTGACTTAACTCCGCAATACAAAGGGTTTGAGGAACATTACCCCAAAATCTCATTAGTTTTGTCATATATAAGCATGCCAAACATTTCAATCAGAAAGGCATTATCTTTAACTAGCAAAGATCAAACGTACCATATCAGATCAGTGCCCAACCAGTATAATTATGTCATCAACTTAGTGAATTCAGTATACCCACAGAATTCTTCTAATACTTCTGGAACATTGGTAGTGGTTTTTATATACCCATAGAATTCTTCTAATACTTCTAGAACACATGGTTCAGTCTGGAATATATGAAAGTATAACACAAATAGCATCATTCATACACACTTCATGTTGCTTTACCTAAATCATATGAGCATTCAGACTTATATATACCTAAACCTTGCCAATTGTCAAAATGTGTCAACATATACGAAACGAACAACACACACAAGCATACTGCAATCTAAATTCTAGCACAACCATCTCGTCTTTGCACCGGTGATAAGGGATGAGGCGGCGGGGAAGTACCTTGGAGCGACGCGAGCAGCTGCCGGCAGTGGAGGAGTTAGCCGTATGGATAGGCGCTCGAGGAGGAGCAGGCGGGGGCCCGCGGCGGGGAGGCAGCGGGGGCCTCGGGGCCGGCGGGGGGCAGCGGAGGGGGCGGCGAAGGCGGACCGCAGGGGCCGGAGGGGGTGGCTGGGGCGGACGGTGAAGGCGGACCGCGGGGGCCGAAGGGGGCGGCGAAGGCGGACGGCCGGGGCCGGAGGGGGCGGCTGGGGCGTCGGGGCCAGTGACGGGGGGACGGCGGGGCCTCAGGGCCGGCGGGGGGAGGGGGCAGCGGAGGGGGCGGCGAAGGCGGACCACGGGGGGCGGCCGAGGGGGCGGCGAAGGCGGACGGCCGGGGCCGGAGGGGGCGGCTGGGGCGTCGGGGCCGGCGGCGGGGGGCGGTGGGGGCCTCGGGGCCGGGGGGCAGCGGAGGGGGCCTCGGGGCCTTTCATACCAGTAGTTCTTTAGCCAGTTTGCGAACTTTGTGTTGTGCTCTTTTGAGAGCCACGCTTCTCCCTTTTTCGGGTTTTCTTTTTTTACCTTTACCATGTGCATCCAAAGATAGGGATGCACCACAGTCAGGTGTTGCAACACCACGAGATGTGCTCTGTTGTAGTCACCTGATCTATTCGGTACTGAATTATAGACATGTAAAGCCTTCTGTCCACGTGCATGGCCTTCACCATCGAGCCTGCTTGTGTGGTGCAAAACAGGAACACCGATAGATGTTTGATCAGCCAAGTAATCCATGCAGAACTTGACACACTCTTCGGCAACATAGCCTTGGATGATGCTACCTTTCGGCTGTGACCTGTTACGAACGTAGCGCTTCACAACCCCATTGTACCTTTCCAAGGGGTACATGTTGTGTAGGAACACGGGACCTAGGTCCAGTATCTCCGGGACGATATGGATCATGAGATGTACCATGATATCGAAAAATGCTGGAGGGAAATACATCTCAAGTTCGTATAGTATGACAATGATCTCCTCCTACAGTTTATGGCAAAGCGAAACCGAGATCGACTTCTGAGATATCGTGTTGAAAAAGTTACAAAGATTCAAGATTGTCTTGCAGACCTCTGGCTCCATGAGACCTCTAATTGCAACAAGAAGTATCTGCGTGATCATCACATGACAATCATGAGACTTCATACCAATTACTCGGGGAGTCTTCATGTCAACTATTCTCCCGATGTTTGCCGAGTAACCGGAAGAAACTTTGACACCTTGGAGGCACTCCAAAAAGCTAACGATCTCTTTTTTGCTCAGGTGTAACAAGCAGCGGGATAGTCCGTCTTGATTCTGACTGCACCCGTGCCCAACTTGGTCGTTTGCTTGGTTGCCCATAGCTTCTTTCGTATACCCAAGAATTCCATGTCAGCTCGTGCCTTCGGTCCATCTTTTGTCTTGTCTAACATGTTGAGCAGGATACCAAGCAAGCTGTCACACACATTTTTTTCAACATGCATGACATCTATGCTGTGACGTGTGCTTAGGAATCTCCAGTAAAGCAAATCCCAAAATACGGATTTCCTTTTCCAGACGTTGTCCTGCATGGGAACATGCGGTTGTGTCTTACCCGGCGTGACAGGGGGCATTGTGTTCACGATGTCATAGATTTCTACACCTATCTTCTCCTGGGGCGCCGGACGGGTCTCAACAGTATTATCAAACAATTACTTCTCTTGCCTCCATGGGTCATTCTGTTTCAGCCACCTTTGGTGGCCCATGAACACGATTTTTTTAGAGCCCTTTAAGTGTAAACTTGTTGTAAACTCCAAACACTTAACACATCCTTTGTATCCATGAACACACTGGCAGGATTGATATCCGTATGCGGGATAGTCTTGGACCGTCGTGAACAACAGCGCTTTCAGATTGAAATATTCTTCTTGGTCAGCGTCCCAGACCTAGGCCCCTGGTTCCCATAGTGTAGCTAGTTCTTCGAACAACAGCTGTTGATACACGTTCAGATCGTTCCCAGGTTGCTTCGGCCCTTAAATGAGAATAGAGAGGTGTATATACTTTCGCTTCATGCACAGCCATGGAGGAAGTTGTACATCCATAGAACCACGGGCCAAGTGCTATGTCTGCTGCTCATGTTGCCGAACAGATTGATTCCGTCCGTACTCATACCGAACCCGAAATTCCTCAGATCTTTTTCGAAATCATCGTACTAGGCGTCAATTGCCCGCCACTGCGAAGCATCTGCAGGGTGTCTCATCAGGCCATCATCAGTTTTTCGCCCCTCGGCGTGCCAACGTGTCAGCTTTGCCTCCTTCTTGTTAGCGAATAAACGCTTCAAACGGGGAAGGACTGGAAGATACCATACAACCTTTGCCGGAGCGCCACTCGTCAGTGGGTCCTCATCATCGGCTTGGTTTCTACCCCGCCTGAATCTGGATGTGTTGCACGTAGGACACTTGTACAGCTTTTCGTGCTCCTTGCGGTAAATGAAACAGTCATTCGGACACGCATGGAACCTCTGCACGTCCAATCCAAGAGGGCAGACAACCTTCTTGGCTTCATCGGTGCTCATAGGCAATAAGTTGTTTTTCGAAAAAACTTTTGCAAGATAAGCCAATGTCTCATCGAAGCCTTCGTCCGGACAATTATGGGCTACCTTGATCCTTAGAAGTTCCAACGTGACCGACAGACGCGTGTGCTCTGGATCGGAACCGGTATACAATGGGGTTTGCGAGTCTTCAACTAGTCTCGTGAACTTAGCAGCCTCTCTTTCATCCCTAGGATCTACCACCACTTGCTCCACCATGTGAACGTCCTGCACCATATCGGCCAAATTGTTCCCCGTTTCTTCTTCGGTGTCAGGTTCGAAACTCCCCTCGTCTTCTTTGTCCTCTCCGTGTTCAGCGTCCTGGATAGAAAACACTTGATCTTCCTCCTCCTCACCGTGACATATCCAACGTGTATAACCTAACATGAAACCCTGAAGCGCCAGGTGTACCGTCAACCTCCCTCTCGTATCGAACATTACCAAATTTTTACAATCGCGACATGAACAACAAATCTTCGTGCCACCTTTTCTCCTCATATCTCGCTCGGTGACATCAAGAAACTCATTCAAAGCCATAGCCCAACTCTCTGTCACCCGGTTCTCGTACATCCAACTGCGATCCATCGATCGATCCCTACGACAGGAGATGGCCGGGAATCACATCAAATACATATACAAGATGAAAAGCACACTTTTGTATCTCATTCATCCAAAGAGAGCATTATTACCGATCTTTTCGGTGAGGGAATGGAACTCCGGGGAGGAAAGAGAGATCTATGGAGAGAATGAGAGGAGGAGGGAGAGATGAGAGATCTTGTTGGGTTGGAGAGAGAGAGATCTAGAAATATGTAAAAAAGGGGAGGGCTTGGGGAAGAAGAGAGATTTAGATCTAGAGATCTTGTTGAGTTTGGGGAGGAAGAAAGGAGGGAGAGGAGGAGGGTTAGGGAGAGGGAGTGTTTGTGGGTTTCTTGAGTTTGGGGAGGAAGAAAGGAGGAAGAGGAGGAGGGTTGGGGAGAGGGAGTGTTTGTGAGTTTGGGGAGGAAGAAAGGAGGGAGAGGAGGAGGGTTGGGAAGAGGGGAGTGCTTGTTGGTCCGGGGGGAGGGGGGTGGGGGCGGCGGCGTTGGCACTCGCTGCTGGCCAGTGGGCGCGCGAGCAGTGGCCAGCAGCAAGCGCCGCCTCTGGTTTTATATGGCCAGGGTACCACTAACGGGCACGTCAGTACCGCCCGTCAGTGCAGACAGCACCTGTCCAGTCAGCCCTGGAGGAATCACCACTAACGGACAGAAAGAGCGCCCGTCAATGGAGACCGCATCTTCACTGACGGGCATCTAAGAAGCGCCCGTCAGTGGAGACAACCCGTCATCTATGACACCCTGGTTGCATCTCCACTGACGGTCGGCTTAGTGGCCCGTCAGTGGAGGTCTTCCCTTTTGGCCTGCCAGCCGTCTCCACTGACGGGCCTCTATGGGGCCGTCAGTGGGTTGCCCTTCCAACGACGGTCCTTTTTGTGCCCGTCAGTGGAGGGTGTTCAGTAGAGGGTCAATCTACAGTAGTGATCCCCGGAAGGCTAACCGTTGGAACCCCAATCACGCGGAATCCGGAAATAGAAACCTTACGTCATTGAAGCGGCTGAGTCGCGCGGCGAGTGCGGAGGAGTTACGCCGTGGAAACCGCTATCCCGCGGGGGCGGAAAGTTCGCACCCGCCAGGCTGTCTGTCCTTTAAAACCCGGTCCATTCACACCAGCTCCACTTTCACGCTTTGTCTCCTCTGCGCCCAAAACCTTCCGTCTTCCCGTGACACTGAGCTGAGAGTGCCACCGCACAGCAGATCCAAATCACCGTCAATCCTGCGTCCATCTCGCCACCACGCAGATTCCACCTTATCGCTGTTCCGCGCATCTGCCTCCTAGTCCTAGCCGGCCGGGACCCGATCAGGCATCCAATAGAAACCCTAGATCGGGTCCGCCGCTAATGAATGCCCACTTCTGTCTGAGAAGCGGATCCGCTCGAAAGGGAGGAAGACACAATAGTGTGGGCGACACTCAGCGAAGGAATCTCCCCGTCTGGTTCAATGGCGCCCTGGTCAAAATCCACCGCAACGGAGGCCCGGCTACGCACCATGGTGGGGGCGGGAGTGCTGCCACCGAGGGAGCTGATTGAATGGCGTCCCACTGACGGAGAGGAAGTCCCCACTCCCAATACCGGCGAACTCATTGTCCACGCCGCCTTCTTCCACCACGGCTTCTCTGCCCCGGTGCACCCCTTTTTGCGCGCATTCCTTTAGTTCTACAGGTTGGAGCTGCACAACCTCAACCCCAACAAAATACTGCATGTGGCGTGCTTCATCACGCTCTGTGAATGCTTCCTCGGGATTGAGCTGCACTTCGCACTCTGGAGGCAGCTGTTCATCGTCAAGCCCCAGCCGAGCAAGAATAACCTGGCTGTTGTCGAGGGCGCTGGATTTCAGCTCAGGCCCAGGGCTGTCAAGTATTACCTGGAGCTGCCATTCTAGACTTCCAACAAAGGATGGCACTCGGAGTGGTTTGACTGTAGCAATCTCGAGCCCTCACTCCTAGAGTTCGTGGGTTAGCCTTTCGCAAGAATGGGAGCAGCCCGAGATCGAAGTTCTGATGGCTCATCTCTCCCAAGTGCTTTAGTCGGGAGTCACTAGGGTCGACGTTGTAGCAACCTTCATCAGGCGCCGTATCCAGCCCGCAAAGCTTAGGGTCCGTCCGATGTATGAGTACACCAACCATCAAGATGTGACCCAGGAGGCAACCGACGAGTTCACGGAGGAGGAGGTCAAGCGCCGGGTCGGGAAGCTGATGGTCCAGGGAGCAGACCTGGACACCTCTAGGCATCCGGCGCCTTATAGCCTCGCCAACTCTCCGAATCAGGTGACCAGCCAATCCTCCGACTTCGTCATTTGTAGTCTATGGTTCAAACGAGTCATACTCGATCTGCGTCTGTGTACCCCGACCTCGTAGGATCTATTCGGGTTTAGCTCTTCCGCTCCTCTTCTAGAGAAAGAGATCTGGAACCAGCCCCAATATGCCGACATCCCCAGCAGTGGGCAGCCGCCGCAGGGAAGCGCCCGACCGTCGTCCACTAGTGCCGGGTCGTCAAAGGGAGGGGTATCTACGACGGAGGAGCCTAGCACTCCTCTGCCGGTTGTAACAGCAGCTCCTGAGGAGGAAGCCCAGGAAGATGAAGATGATGTACCCCTTCATGCACGGAGGAGAAGGAGGACAGCCACCGGCACCACCCTGGGGGGACAGGACGGGTCCTCCACCCAGCCTGCCCCTATGGCTCCAGTCGTCGTCGCCGAGGAGACTCCCCGGGTGGCTAAGGATGATGTCCCCTTGATTGGAGGGGGGAAAGGACAGCCAATGCCGCCTTCGGGGGGCATAGTGGTTCTCTGACATCGCCGACTCCAACAACCGCTGCACCGAGGCGACGGGCCCCGGGGCCCAGGAAACGTGTCCCCATTCCCCGATCCACCAGGTATGCCATCGAGTAAACATCTCCTGCCTGTTTTGTCTTCATAACAGAGAAAACTAACGAACTTGGATGTCTCTGTAGGTCAAGGAGAACGGGGATATTCCAAGGGACTCACCGACTGCCCTAGGGTCCAGTCAAGGCAGGATCCAGTCGAGACCAGACGCCAGGCCCTCCTCTCCTCCGAGACCTTCTTCTTCACCGCTGTCTTCCCCTTAGCGAGGTGGTGCGCCACCGACCCCGCTACCTGTTCCTTGGCCAGAAAAACTCGGTGCCGAAGTGCAGGCTCCTACTGTGGCAGAGCGGGCAGGGCCGAGCCAGGCGCAGACCACCCCGCTTAACCGCCGGGGGAATTTGGTGCTGCCGGTGGAGGAGGTGGATATCGGGCGCATGCCACCTCCTCTGCCAAGCTTCCACCTGGCCCTCCAACCTCTACGGGTCCGGCAAATGGACCCCTCAAGGCCGAGCGTGGTCTTCCGGGAGATCGACGATGTCCAGGAGGCGAGAGAGTGGGAGGAGGTGATGAGCGCCACCACCCAGCTCGGAGAGCAGCTTCCGATGCTGCTGAAGACTGTCAGGGAGAGCGCCAACCTGGTTAGCGGAAAAATCTTGCCGTTAATGCAGGTACGTATTTTGCCGTTGTATTTTTCCTTGCGCTGTGAACGCGCGGATAGCGCGCCCACTGGGGTATAGCCCCCGAGCCTTCGACTGATTGGGGTAATCGGGCGAAGGTTCTTCGTTTGTACAGCAGATTTCACTCTGGGGTCACGATCAGTGCACCCAGAGGGTTAGCCCCCAAGCCTTCGGCTGACTAGAGTAGTCGGGTGGAGGGTCCTTGTTTATTTTGTAGATTTCACTCTGGGGCACGATCAGTGCACCCAGAGGGTGTAACCCCCAAGCCTTCGACTGACTAGAGTAGTCGGGCGGAGGGTCCTTGTTTATTCTGTAGATTTCACTCTGGTGGCACGATCAGTGCACCCAGAGGGTGTAGCCCCCGAGCCTTCGCTTGGCTCAAAGAGCCGATTGGAGGGTCTTGACGCCTTCCCCGTTTGTCCGAGTAGCTTAACCTCCTCTGCTATTTCCATTACCCATTTAGTGATCCTTCCTGTGAAGTAAACCGGACACTGAACCTTTTGGATGTGACCTGGCTCGGGGCGCTCGACGACCAAGACAGTACTGGCCACCTGGGTGGTTGCTGCGATGTAGAGGAGCAGCGGTTCATTGGGCATCGGGGAATCCAGTACCGAGGAGGTGGTTAGGAGCTTCTTTAAACCATCGAGGGCGTCTTGAGCGTCAGATGTCCATGTGAAGTTATCTGACCTCTTCAGGAGCTTGTAGAGGGGCAGGGCCTTTTCGCCGAGTCGGGAGATGAATTGGCTGAGGGCCGCCATGCACCCAATTAGTCGTTGGACATCCTTGAGGCTTTTTGGTGGCCCCCTCTTGACGATGGCGTCGATCTTCTCTGGGTTGACCTCGATTATCTGTTCGGAAACAATGAAACCGAGTAGCTTTCCCGAAGGCACTCTGAACACGCACTTTTCTGGGTTGAGCTTCATGCTGAATCGCCTAAGGTTGGAGAATGTTCCCCCAAGTCGGTTAGGAGATCTTCTTTTTTCTCAGACTTGACCACCACATCGTCGACGTAGGCCTGCATGTTCCTACCGATCTACTCCTGGAGGCAATGCTGCATGCACCGTTGGTACGTGGCGCCGGCGTTCTTGAGGCCGAAAGGCATGGAGACATAGCAGAAGGCCCCGAATGGAGTGATGAACGATGTCTTGATCTCGTCATCTTCCTTCATCTTGATCTGATGGTAGCCTGAGTAGGCGTCGAGAAAACATAGAATTTCGCAGCCGGCCGTGGAGTCTATCACCTGGTCGATGCGAGGTAATGTGAAAGGATCTTTGGGACATGCTTTGTTGAGACTCGTGTAATCAACGCACATGCTCCATTTTCCATTCTTTTTGCGAACAAGAACTATGTTCGCTAACCAGTCGGGGTGGTACACTTCTTTAATAAAGCCAGGTGCTAGAAGCTTGGCTATCTCTTCTCCTATGGCCTTACGCCTATCCTCAACAAAACAGCGCAGGCATTGCTTGACTGGTTTGGCATCCGGTCGGATGTTTAGAGAGTGCTCGACAGCCTCCCTTGGAACTCCAGGCATGTCAGAAGATGTCCATGCAAAGATGTCCCCGTTGTCACGGAGGAAGCTGACGAGCGCGCTTTCCTATTTGTCGCTAAGCGCAGTCTCGATCTGCGTCGTCTTGGAGGAGTCCTCCGGATCGAGCTAGATTGCCTTGGTGTCCTGCGCCGACTAGAAGGATGTCGATGCTGAAGCTTTCTTGGCCGAAGGTGCTTCCTCGACCACAGCCGACTTGAGGTTGTCAAGCTAGGCTGCTGCGATTTGGGCTGCGGCGAGGTTGCAGTTTTCCAGGTCACATGCGTAGGGGTGCTGTAAGTTGCTTTGCACCGTTATTATCTCGTGGGGACCCGGCATCTTGAGCTTCAGGTAGACATAACTAGGGACAGCCATGAATTTGGCGTAGCAAGGACGCCCCAGGATGGCGTGATATGAGCCTGGGAAGTCGACGACCTCAAAAGTGAGGGTCTCGGTCCGGAAGTTGTCGGGCGTACCGAAAGTGACCACCAAAGCGATCTGCTCGAGTGGCTTTGCCAGCTTACTGGGTACTACCCCATGGAACGGTGCACCAGTGGGTGTGACCTTCGAGTGAGGGACCTTCATATCATCCAGAGTCTTGACGTAAAGGATGTTCAAACCACTCCCTCCATCCATGAGGACCTTGGTGAGTCGGACGCCACATACAATTGGGTCTACCACCAAGGGGAAATCTTCCAGGATGAGGTATGTAGTCGGGATGATCCAAGCAGCCGAATGAGATTATGGACTCGGATCATCGCAGGTATTGGGGTACTGCTGGCTCAACCGCATTGACTTCACGGTCCGTGAGCTTCTGGCGACGCTTGGATTCATAGCCGTTTGGGCCACCGAAGATCATAAGGCATGCAGTCTCCTTTGGAAATTCGTCGCCCTCATCCGGGGGAGGATCCTTCTTGTTTCGGCTGGGGGCGAACGGTTTGTTCAAATTCTTTAAGAGATTGCAATCACGTGTGAGATGGTTGGACTTTGGCCCATGGAAGTGACACGGCTGGCTCATCATCTCCTCAAAAGTGGCGTTGCTGCGCTGAGGTCGGCGCTGTGAAGCACGCTCGGCAGCCGCAATGAGGTCTCCACTCTTGCGCTTCCGGTGTTTTTTCTTGGGCGACCTGAGGCGATCTCTTGGTTCGGGAGACTCGGGAGCGTCACCCTTCCCCTTGTCGTTTTTGGTCGCACTACGAACAGCTTCTTCACCAGTCGCGAAGTTGTTTGCAATATCGAAGAGCTCGCGCGTAATCCGGGGATTCTTATGTGCGATTTTGTGGATGAGATCGATGCTCCGAACGCCCTTGGAGAAGGCAGTGATGACATCACCTTCTCGGACTTCTGGCAGAGAGTTCTTCTTTTTGGAGAAGCGCTGCATGTACTCTCTGAGGGTTTCACCTGCCTCTTGAGTACAACTGTGGAGATCCCACGCATTTCCGGTCCTGTTGTAGGTGCCCTGGAAGTTGTTCATGAAGAGAGTCTCAAGGTTAGTCCATGATTGGATACAACCCTGAGGCAGGCTGGTAAGCCAAGCTCGAGCCGAGTCGGCTAAAAACAGGGGCACGTAATGGATTGCAACATAATCATTGCCTCCATTGGTCCTGCACACCGTGTGGTAATCGGCCAACTAGATATCTGGCCGAGTCTCACCCGTGTACTTGTCGATGCCGGTGACTCGGAATCGTGACAGGAAGATGACGTCGCAGATGCGAGAACCGAACGCCTTGGGGCCTACGTAGGCCATGCCGGAAGGAGTTGGAGAGCTACACCGGCTAGTAGCGCGGCTATCACTGCTGTGTCTGTGGTGACCACCACGTTTGTCTCTCCCTGAATCCCGACGAGCGTTTTGTTAGGCCTCGAGGGTGTTTCGCACGTCGCGGTTTGGTCTGAGTCAGCTACGTACCGACCCAGCAGGGTGATCCTTTTGTCCCGCGTCGTGACGGGCATGATTTCTTGTAGCAATAGTACCCCGTGCATCACGATCCGGTCCGAGTCGGCTGCTGATGATGCGTAGTACAGTATCCCGTGTACTCGGGGTACCCGTACGTAGTTCCCTGAGGCTTTAGGTAGTACAGTATCCCGTGTACTCGGGGTACCCATACGTAGTTCCCTGAGGCTTTAGGAAGGTACCACGTACCCGATAAGGATCCTCGGACGATAAGGCAATTCCTCTAAGGGAAGAAGACTCCCCTTAAACTAGGAAAGTCAATCCCGACGTTTCAGGAGGCCAGAGTCCTACTCGGGCGTAAGTCCACGTCCGGTACGACCCTGGGCACCCCCCCCTATATAAGGATCAGTAATCCCATCGGGGAGGACAGATCAATCGAGATCAGAAGAGGAGATAACCAGTAGCCAGAAGTCAATCTAGGTCAAGTCAGGAGGCGAAGCTCTAGAAGACCCGCAGTCTCGAAGGAGTCGAGCCCGGAGGATTAGCTAGGATTAGCCTACGACCAGGCCTAGGATAGCCACTAACACACACCCCCTTTGTAAAGCGTGTTCCCGATCAATATATAGCAACAGGACGTAGGTTATTATCCTGAGGGAGGCCCGAACCTGTATAAAAACGGCTGTTCCCTGCTGTCAGAACTCCTGGCGATTGGCCCCTAGAGGTCCCTACCCCCCAGTAATCATCATCTCGCGAGTACCGTAAGATCGCCGGTTTACCAATCGTCGACAGCTGTGAACCGATCCGGCGAAGCGATGACGTTCGGGGTTGGCACGGCGACCCTCTGCAGCTTGCAGGTTCCCAGGAGGGGGAGAGCGCCAGTTCCTGGCACTCACAGAAGAAACTGCACGGTCCCCGTAGATCTCGGCCTGTTGGAGGGCTGCTTCCTCCATTAGGATCCGGAGCCGTCGGAGTTCGTCGTGACCTAGGGTGCCCTTAGGGATATTGACGGCACGTGCCACCACCGTGATGGCGACGATGTTGTGACTGGGATGCGAAAATATCGGGACGCCGTCCCTCTCACGCATGTGGAGTGTGTTGTGGAATTGGTGCCCTCGATCTTGCATGTCATCATTGCGCTATCTCTTGTCACGTTGGCGAGCAAGCTTGGTCTGCTGCTCGGCCAGTGCCTCCTCCTTGGCGAGAAGGCGGAGCCGGGTAGCTTCAAGCTCAGCGGGGGTTTGCTCCGCGATGGGAACTGGCTGGTCATCGTTATCGGCCAGTGCGTCTGGATTGGCCATGAAGACCTCCCGAGAGGGGTGGTGGCTTTCTGAACTCTCGACTCGTCCGAGTCGTAGTCGAGGATGGGCAGGAGGGACTCGATCGCGCCGACCAGTCGGGATCCCTGCTCGACGGGTGAGAACCCATGTTCAAGCAGCGGATCCAACTTGGGCACAACCTCGCCTTCAAAGACGGCCACCGAAGTCGTCGACTCGGAGGAGAGCTTTAGTGGGAGAAGCAGCGAAGCCTCCGACAACTGGCCAGAAGCCGAGTCATAGAGGTAAAGCTTGCCGAGCTTGTCGGCGATGAAGTCTAGCTTTCCGAATCAGAGAAGCTGTCCTGGATCAGGGACAACATCCAAGGAAGCAAATCTCATGATGCTGCCCGGGACGAAGTCACCGTAGTTGTTGAAGAATCCCATTTGGATCTGGTCGGATGGATCTCTGCGCACTCCCCCTGCCTGGCGCGCCAACTGTTGGTGTTTAGATCCGGCAGTATTGAATATAGGGCAGCGTGAGCACAACAGATCTAGATGGGTGCACACGGGAAACAAAGATTAGGCAGGTTCAGGCCCTCAAGAAGAGGTAATACCCTATGTCCTGTGTTTGGTGGTTGGTATTGCTTGTATCCCGAGTGCCGCAAGACCCCGAGAGTAGATCTCTGGGTTGCTATGGCTATGTGTGTATAAGAATATGAGAGCTTATGAGTCTACGTGAGAGCGTACCGATCGGAGGGCCCTTACCCAACCTTATATAGGCGACCGGGGTAGGGTTATAAGAGTTCGGATCAATTTACAAATTGATTTCCTAATTAGTTACAACTTTATCCGGGGTTGCCGGGTAAGTACTTATCCCTGTCTTGTACTCCAAGTTGATGAGGCGCCCCCATGTAGAAGTCGGACTCTGAGTAGTCGGCCCGACCCATCCTGTGTCCAGAGGGCCGGCTTTGTCCTCCTTGACGATACCCAGGTGCTATGCCATCGTCACCTCCCGGTGTTGGAATTCCTTTGAAGTTTGAATCGTTTGAAACTTCTGGATGATGTGGTGTCTTGCTCCGAGCGGCTCAAATTAGCCATTGCTTTGAACCTTGGAGCTTCTAGGTCTTGTTCCTCTGGAGCCTCCAGGCACTGCAAAAAAGTGCATAACGGCTAGATTTTGAGGGCTGTATATAAATACACCCAACCACTCGGGCTAGGATTCTCTCTTTCTCACCCATTCCTTTGCTCTTGTCATTTGAGATCTTCTCCTCCTCACTTCTAATTGCTATTCATTGAGAGGAAAGAAAAGAGAGGGAATGGCTAGATCTAGTTGAGCATCTAGCAAGAATTTCTCTCCAAGCTCTAATTTCTCTTGTTACTCTTGGAGGTTGGCGCCTCCTAGACGGTTAGGAGTTCTTGGAGAGCATTCAAAGAAGTTGTGAATCATCCCAAGCGTTTCTGAAGGGTGTGATGGGATTCGTAGCATAGAAAAACAAAAATTTTCCTACGAGATGCAAACGAAAACCTAGATCCAATCTAGAAAACCAAGATCCAATCTAGAAGAAGCTTGCAACGAGAGACAGATCTATTTACATACCCTCGATGAACATGTCAACGCAGCGGAGAATTTGACCGTTGTCGATGAAGCCCGCAGCCTCCCGCAGCTAGGTTATACCTCCCAGCCGTGAGAGGGATCTTCTCGTGTTCCAATCCGATCAAGCACCGCAACGAGCGGCACCTCCGAGATGTGCACACGTACGGCTCGATGACGTCTCCTCCTTCTTGATCCAGCAAGGTGAGGTGGAGAGGTAGATGAGATCTCCAGTAGCACGACGGTGTGGTGGTGGATGTGGTGGAGAAATTCCTGCAGGGTTTCGCCTAAGCAGCTGCGGGAGAGGAGTAGATGGGAGAGAGGGAGGGGCTGGCGGCTAGGGTTCAAGGGGGGCTGCGCCCAGCCCTCCCCCCCTTTATATAGGCTCGGTACTGTTCACATGAACAGTACGTGAACAGTAACTTGCCTCCCAAGTTCCCCTTTTTCCTTTATCTTA
Organism: Stipa capillata; assembly: GCA_019208055.1. Lineage (NCBI taxonomy): Eukaryota > Viridiplantae > Streptophyta > Magnoliopsida > Poales > Poaceae > Stipa > Stipa capillata. The sequence continues at coordinate 143,276 of JAGXJF010002407.1, read as the reverse complement.
TCTCTCCTATTTTTAAGGGATATCGATCTTATCCATCTAGGAAGGGGGGTTACTTTTCACGTGACACTATTCACGTGTGTACTGTTCATGCAGTACCCTTGGTCCATGTGGACCCCTCCGGGATAAGTGGGCCCTACTCTAGAACCCTCCGGAACCTTCTAGAACTTCTCCGGAACTCTGCCGGAAAAATCCCGAACCTTTCCGAAACCCTAAAAATACTTTCCCATATATGAAATTGTATCTCCGGACCATTCCGGAGCTCCTCGTGACGTCCTGGATCCCATCCGAGACTCCGAACAAAATTTCGGTCTCACCATATTAATATCTCATTCTCTACCCTAGCATCAACGAACCTTAAGTGTGTGACCCTACGGGTTCGGGAATATGCGGACATGATCGAGACACCTCTCCGATCAATAATCAATAGCGGGACCATGGATGTCCATATTGATTCCCACATATTCAACGAATATCATTTATCGGTTGAACCACGATGTCGAATGTTCCATTCCTTTGTCTCACGATATTTTACTTGCCCGAGATTTGATCGTCGGTATCACCATACCTAGTTCAATCTCGTTTCCTGGTAAGTACTCTTTACTCGTTCCGTAATACAACATCCTCTGTGACTAACTCCTTAGTCCCTTGCTTGCAAGCGATATCGAATGTGCATTACCGAGTGGGCCCAGAGAATATCTCTCCGTCACGTGGATGGACAAATCCCACTCTTGATACATGCAACCCAACAAGTACTTTCTGAGATACCTGAAAGACACCTTTATGATCACCCTGTTACGGCGTGATGGTTGATGCCCTCAAAGCATTCTTCCGGTACTAGGGAGTGGCATTATCTCATGGTCGAAGGACTAGAACATTTAACATATGATAGCTGAAGCAAATAAAAATTAGTGACACGATCAAATTGCTACGCTCAACTTGGGTCTATCCATCACATCATTCTCCTAATGATATGACCTTGTTATTAATTAACAACTCATGTTCATGGTTAGGAAACCTTAACCATCAATTAATCAACAAGCTAGTGTTAGAGGATCACTAGGGACACGGTGTTGTTTATATAACCACACAAGTAATAATGTTTCCAATTAATACAATTATAGCATGGAGAATAAACTTTATCATGAACTTGAAATATGACAAATAACAACTTTATTTATTGCCTCTAGGGCATATTTCCAACAGGGTGGAGCTTGTCTACCGCAAGATGAAGAGTTACCAAAAAAAGAATGAGGCTTCACATCGGCAATCCTGTTGAGGGAAGAGCATGTTTTCTTGTTAGCTTCGCCAAAAGTCCAAACTTTGACAATAGATCATCGTGTCCCTGCATGTTTGCATATTCAGATATTCTACTCCATACGATTCGATACTTGCTTGCTTTCTTGCTTAGGTTGCTAGTTTTACTTACTTGTGATTTCATTTTGATACTAGTATAGACATAGATTGCTAGCCTTACTTATTTGTAATTTTTGAAAAGAGTCTATTCACCCCCCCTCTCGACGACATTCTCGATCCTTTAGACAGCGATGGCAGGCATCCCGAGGGCTAACGGAAGGGTAATACCCAGCCTCCCAGGCTTAAACAGAGTGCCTGATTGGGGCGCTGGTACCCCGACTTGTCGCTGGTGCTAGCGGCCGGCTAGATCTGGGGTAAGGTGGCGAGGCGGTGGTTCGGTGGTGGAGCAGGAGGAGGCAGAGTAGGAGGAAGAAGAAGGGGAGGGGGTGGTGGCAAGGTGGCCGTAGGAGAGAGGAGGGGGCGGTGAGGCAGCAGTTGGATGCGAGGAAGAAGGGGTTGAACGATAAGCCTAGGGCATACCGGTCGCGCCCTAGTACTGTCCATTAATGAATGCCATGAAATATCATAAATCTAGCTTAGACTTATTAAAGTTTCAACATGATTTGACTTCAAGTAATTTAAAATCACACAAGAAGAAAGGTAGAATCAAACATAGTTTTTGCATGTTATGAACTGTAGCTTGCTTTTGTACAACATTGTCAAGTATGTGTCAGATTTGTACATCTTTGCCCAAGGCACCGTGTGTCTCTGAAATCAGACATAGGGGCTGTCACGAATCTCTGCAAATGAAAGAAAGACCTACGGAGCAAGATTACTGAAAAGAAAGAAACCTTGTCTGTCACTGTATTTGCTAGGACTAGAGGAACATGGTACTACAGAAACACCTATCTCAGATGCCCCGCCATCGATGGTTCTTCAAAAACCATCTATGACTACGGTAATCACATATGGTTTTTTTTCCAAAATACACATTATAGATTTTTTTTATAAAACCATCTATAATGAGCAGGTAATCATAGGTGGTTTCATCACAGACGGTCCATTGGGCCCAGCTCAAACAAAGTATACAACCGGACACTTAGTCGATTTCTCAACTCCCTAACCGAGCGCAACCACCTTCCTAATCCTAACTCATGCAAGCTGGTAGCTTCTCCTCTCCATCTCTCCCCTTCTCCTCTCCACCTCTCTCCTTCTCCCACCGTCCCTCTCCCTGACTACTGGCGGCCTTAGGAACAACCGGCGCCGATGGATCTAGCGGAACCCACCGCCAAAGCAAAGTTCAACAATGGGAGCCACGCATTGCGGATGCTCTAGTGATAGCTGCTTCATCACCTCTACACGTGTGCGTCAGTTAGCGGAGCCTGACACTGGCAGGTAGCATAACTAGCTACCAATGTGGAGTTCAACGATGGGGGCAACGGTGTTGGGCGGTGGCCACTACAAGATTTTCGCTGATCTATGATGAATCGTATTCGTCATGGAAGAACGACAATTCGTCATTAATCACCTTCTGTGACGAATTTATGATGAAAACAAAATCGTCATGGAAGTCACGTCATAGATGTACCACTGTGACGAAATGGCAATTTTCGTCATAGAACGGAACACATCCATGACGAAAACCTAGCCGTCATGGAACGGACACACTTCTATGATGAAATATTTCGTCATGCAAGTTGCTCCAGAACGTCATAAATAGGGATCATTTTCATCATAAAATAGCTTTCCGGCACGGCTGTTTCTGACGTGGCAGCCTGCATGGCTTTTGTTGTGACATGGACGCCACGTCACCAACTGACGTGGCTTTGCTCGCACGTAGTGTCCACGTCATCATCCGCGTGGCAGCGTGCGTAGCCTTTGTTGTGACGTGGACGCCATGTCACCAACTGACGTGGCTGTGCTCCTAAGTGGTGTCCATGTCATTATCGACGTGGCGTCCGACGTGTCATGTACAGCCCAGTCCAATTCGTTGGCCCAAAATATTTGGGCTGGCCTGGTCCAGAATTTTGGCCCATTAATATCCAGGCCTTTTTAATTTTCGACCCATTCAATTTGGCCCAAGTTTTTAATCCAGCTTTTTTGCAACGTTTTTGCAGGCGGGCTCATTTCATTGCACTCAGAGCATAGCATTTACACTCAGAATTAGAAAACCATATTTCAAAAACACTTAGTACATCACAGCATTAGTACAGCATTAGTGCGGAATTAGTACAGCATTAGTACATGCAGCATTAGTACGGAATATACATCAGTAGCAGTTCCAAAACATACAACTAAACATTATCACCAGCAAAGAGCATCAGGTCATGACTATAGTTCCAAAACAAACACCACCACCAGCAGCAGCATAGTACAAAACTTTCAGCAAAATGTCAGCCTGCATAGTAGTTTGAACAGCAGATCAAGGTGTGTTAACCTGTGATAATCTCAGCAGACGGTGAAGAATGGCATCATTTTCTTCTTGCTTTTTCTGAAATTCCTCATATTTTTCTGCTTGATTCTCTTGAATTCATCCATGTCTTCATGCTGCTTCAGTATTGCTTCATCTGCTGCTTGTGCTTTCTTTTTGAGGATGTCCAGTTCATGTTGTTGAGAGTCAATTGTCTGTTGAAGTGCAGCAGCTCGCTCTCTCTCCAGCTGAAGCTGTTTTCGAAGTTGTGATCTATTCGTAGAGGACTCTAAGCCCACATCTTCAAGAACGAACTGTTTGCACTGTTGGACGTCAGAATTGTGCTTACAATTTCTGTACTAGACTTTGGTATCTGATCATCTTGAGAAGAATGGTCCATCATAGATTCCATGTCAGCCTATGATTGCAAACAGCCAAGGATTTAACGTAAGTACCAAAAACAAAGAAGTAAATCAAACTTCAAAAATGGTTGGGGTGATGTAAACAATATGAAGACATAAACCAAGCTGAATAAAGTATTCTGTATTGTTAGGCACAAGAAGGAAAAGGTGAGTGGATGATGGGAAGTAATGTCCTATGGTGCATGCATGCAACAGGTTGTTTTGGCTGGCTCTGCATTGTTTTATTTTATATTCTAGTTTGTGAAGCTTGCTGAGTGGCATGCTAGCTAGTCTCTGTCGTGTAGATTCAAGTTTCTGGAGATAGGCATGAAGGGTATGTATATTAAATATGTACGTAAAAACCATACTATTAGATAATGACTGAAAAACATAAATAAGTGAATACTTCGACAAAAAATGCAAGGATGCAATGGCAACGAGAACTTTGGAAGGAAGATGGCAGTAATAACACGGACTTACAATTGCTTGTTGTACAGACTCACTAAAACCTTTCTTCTTGCTGTTAAGGTCCACTGCATTGGGTTCTTGATCTTTGTATCTCTCCTTCTATATTGTTGTAGCAACAATGTCAAATAGTTAGCTTGGCAAATGAATTGGAATGGTAACAAGCTACAGGTTTGTGGTTAACTATTTCAGAAGAATGGCAAATAAATTTAGAGAATATTAACAATGGGCTTATGGATCAATTGTGGATAGGGTATAAATGTTGTGATGATTGCCTTGCAAATGAGCACTTTTTTTTTGCATGTTGACATGACCAGGTACATAAAAACATATGCAAATGAATCATGCTATTTTCATACCAGGATATTCATATAGTTCAAACAGCATTTATGCAAGTTCCCGGAAAAAGAACTACAACCCATGAAACTGCAGTAGCATATAGTTGTTGGAGTAGTCATTTTTGCATGTTGACATGTACAGTAAATGGTTCACACATAATAATAAAAATAGGGGCCAAGACCTTCATAGTTCACACAGAATGGTTTACGATGCAATGAGCAGGCGATGCATACAAATCCTATCAATAATAAGAAGCCATTATTACTTACTACAGAATAGCAATGCGCAATGTAGCTCCGAGAACCTGTCGTCTGCTGGAACTTGACATTAGCACGGTTCCGCTTATTCTTTTCAGAGATTTCCTAGATAAAAACATTTATGTAAGACAATTCAGAAATTGAAACTCAAGAAATGATGTGATATCCAAGTTCAAACCTTGTTTTTGGGGTCAGACCACTTCTGTACAAGTGCTCTCCAACTGACATCTGACATATGAGGTAAAGGAGATGTTGTTCTCACTTCATTGGCTGGAACACCATCGAAGTATTTTCTTTTCAACCTAAACCGAGTCCGCCGTACCCCAACCTGGAGTAGATTAACACATGCATCCTTTATTGGCATGTCATTCGTGTCCATGGCAAGCCTTCCCTATTAAAGTGAATGGAAATCATGACTAAGTTACATTGAACAATGAGATAATATGTAGCATATAGCATAAAATAGGAGTTAAAGATAAAGATTCGACAATAGAAAATACTTATAGCTAATGTGCCCATGAAATTATCTATAACATCGTCATCTTTCTTGTACTCTTTCCAATGTGTGAGTATAGGCACACCCTGCCTAATGGCGATGCCACCCTCTGATGCTAACTTGGCAGCTTGCACCGGTTTTTCTGGCCTTCTATTCCCTTCGAGAACATTGATGGGCAGTCTTCTTCCCATAGCTCTAGTCATCCTATCAAGCAATTTCCCCATTGTCTGTGGCCTGCCCCCTTTTCTAGCAGTTGGCGGTGTATCTACAAGAAATTAACTCAAGAGAGTGATTGTACAGCAGTTTTGTAGATTACAAATTAAACATGCCACTATAACTTGCCTTCATCTTGCAACTGGGTGTGCTCCTCAGTGTGGCCACTATCAACAGCTTGCTCTGCATCATGCATGGAAGGAGGTTGCCCAACGACATCACTTGTTTGGTGATGGCTTTCTTCATGATATGACCAATCCCTCGTAGGACTTTGGCTGTGCACTTCCTCTCTAAATTTACTCCTATTTTCATCACTTGGTGCTGAATGCAATGGTTCTGGACTCCTATCTTCACGTGTTGCCGCTTTGGCCAACTATTTGGTTTTCTATAACCTTGTTGATACTCTAGTTGGTTGTATTATGGCCTTCACTTTCTTGGAAGGTCCCTTTCCACCTGGAGGCATCTTATAAGTCTTAGAGGCCTGCTACAAAATAACAATAAGAAAGATGTTAGTTCAAATAAGCAGATGCCGTAAATAGAAATTATGAAAACAACCACTGCAAGACATTATATGTAGCAATGAACATAACAAATTTGGCCCTCTCAAGATAGAAGAACCAGCACCTTAGATGTGCAGTTGGTAGTTATGGATTGGTCCTCCGTCAACGGCTCTTCCTCCTCTAATGAGTTAGCATCAATTTCTTCTCCCTCACTGACCTCATCCTCTTTAGGATCATAGTCAGATCCAGAGCCTTCGTGATTACTACATTTGTTCTTCAATTGCTTAGTCCTGTGTGTTTGTTCTTCTAAGAATAGATGACAATGTACCGAGGCCCAGTGCTCGCATCCCTGTATTGTTTTGCATCAAGTTCTGAAGCTGCACCTTCTCGTAACCAGTCAATTCAGGTTCTTTCATGAATAAATAAAAAAATCAATATTGTTTCTTTGTTTGAAATGAATGCAATAGCATGAGAATGCGACTAGCAGACTACCTACAACACGTACCCACAATTACAGTTTTGATTATAGTCTGTGCACCTTACATCAATGGACACAAGCATTCAGAAACTATTCATGCTATATTATCAAATGGATGTAGGAGATCTGTTACATACCTTGGACTCTGCGGTGCTTTGATGATGAGATCCTAGGTCGTGGCATTATTTCCTGATGATCCGGTGCGTTGGCGTCGGCGGATGTAGTCTCGTGGTGATCGGGGGAGCTGCTCCGATGCAGTGGGCTCCGGTGAAGCGGTGGCCGGAGGTGAAGCTCCCCCGGTGCGGTCGCTCTAGGTGAAGCTGGTCCGGTTCGGTCGCTTCCGGTGATGGGGGGAGCTGCTCCGGTGCGGCGGGCAGCGCTAAAGCGGTGGCCGGAGGTGAAGCGGTGGCCGCCGGTGAAGCTGCTCCGGTTCGGCCGCTGCCGGTGAAGCTGCTCCGGTGGCGATAGTCGATGTAGGACGTGAGGAACGACTAGGGCATGATGATTTGGGGAAAATATGGCCGGTGATAGGGGACCCAGGTGGATATGGTGCGGCTTGGTAGGGATGAAAATTACTAAAACACCACCCGAGTTAGTAGTAGTTGGATGAGACAGCTGGAGAAAGTAGACATTTCGCATGCGCGGGATTATTTCGCCAAAATTCTGAGTGTACACGCGGAATTTTCTGGCACGGGATTTTTTGGCGCGGGATGTTTTTGGCGCGGGATTTTTTGGCACTGGAGTTTTTTGGCGCTGGAGTTTTTGGTGTTGTGCACGTCTGGATCACTATAGTTTTCACATTATTTTATCAAACTATCATCATATAATAATGACCTCCTTCACCACACAAATTTCCAAGATCATTTTCTAGACTAGATAACCGAACGACTTGTTGGCTCGTCTTCCATGGCATGCATGCATCCAATGGTGCTTCTCGCCCGCCCACCTCGCCTCATATTCTGCCAGAATGGTATTTCCTACCGATCCATGTCATTCTTCGCAGTATACCTGACAAAGCGGGAGACCTAGCCACAATAGCACCAGTTTTTATATCTCTCTTGGCTTTACCTTATTTAAAAGAAATGTGGGGTTAATTCGTTAGACGTCATCCAGCAAGTCAAAATTGACTATTCATCCCGCAATCACCCATTCAGTCTCTAGGACCCCGATCTTTATCCTCCCCACTCACGCATGTACACACATGCATGACATACATATATGTGTATGACTTTACCAATATCCGTTGATTTACAGGCATGAAATGGACGGTTGATCGATGAAGGAGAACATAACATGCATTGCTGAGATACTTACTCATTTCCATACATCTTTGATAATTAAAAGAAAGATATGTGCATTGTTGTATTAGTAGCCCGGCTTTAGGCCCATTAGCCCATCGGCAGCCTACTCGAACTGAAGCAAATAAGAAATAAGAAAACAGTCCAAATTCCCAATTCCCCCACAAACCCTAATTGAGTATGCCGGCCGGCCACCACTCTTGCCCTCCGCACCGCCGCCTCCATCCTCCATCTCTTCGTGGCGGCCCTCCGGCGAGGAGGCGAGCCGGCGACACATCGTTCCGCCCATCCACCACCCGGCCACCCCCAGGCCCCCCAGGTCCCCCAGGCCCCCCTAGGCCCCAGCACGGCAGCACCCGAGCCGACGCGGCGAGCAGTAGGTGGGACCGCGGGAATGTCTCCCTGCTAATCTTGGTGCTTTTTTGTCAATTAGATGACCTGGTACATCGTATACAGAGGGAGAAAGCCGGGAATGTATGGTTCATGGCAATTGTGCCATGAACAAGTCAGTTGCTTCAAAAATTCCTGCTACAAAGGATTTTCAACTAGACATCAAACTGAAGAAGATTACTTCCAGTTTACTTCATCTCTAACTGTCATCAGAGCTGACTAGAGGGAGATCAAGGTTGACAAGACTAGTTCACTAGGTAGGATTAAGGATTTTGTAATAATATTACAATTTGTAATAATTTTAGTTTTGCTTTATGTGTAATCTAGCTAGGTAATCTACTTGCATGTAAAACTTTGGTACTGAATGGAGTGTAATCTAGCCCAGCGTTCTAGTTCTCTAGAGACACAATGGAAACATGATGCTGTTGCACATACTAGTCCACAATGCATGAGGAAGTGTGTCTTTCTTAGCATTGGATGAGGATATTGAGCTAAGAGAACATTGGTCATCGGATTTGTATCTATAATATTGGTCAATTATGTTAATCCACTTCTTAGACAACCCCATAGATTGCATCATAAAATTTGTTTTCTCATACAGTCCTATTTAAGCACTGGGTTGTCCAGATCTAATCATCCTAAAGAATTGCCTAACTCAATCTTTAGCTTCAGTCACAACCTCATATTTCCTACAATCTCTGGTACTGCAGTAATATATACTTTGGTAGTGTTCATATTGCAGAAAAGGCAGTTAATAAGTGATTTCAACTTAAAAGGCACTAACCATTCTGTGTCCTGAACGTGCACTTGGACACCCCTTAGCAAGAATTTGTTCCCACTAATTTGTTTTCAGATCCAGCATCCAAAAGTCCAACAGTACAAAATCAGCCAAGGAATAAGAAATAAGAAAACAGCATTGTGTGTAGCACATCCAAACAAAACAAGATTAACTATGCTAAAGAGCCATCTATTTCTTGATTTATAAATGGCAAAAAGACACTACATTTTAGTTTCTACTAGTGATCTTGCAGCATTCTAAACAACTATTCCTCATCGCTTTCACACACAAGGATCTCCACATTATCATTATCATTGCAGTACTGCTCCACAGTGTCATCTTCATTAGATTCACTGCCACTATCTTGCAAGTCATCATATTTCTGGTTTTTCATGCTGTTAACTAATGCAGCATCAACAGTACCGCCTTCTTCGCCCTTGCGATGTAAAGTACACAAAAGTGGATCCATGTCTTCCACATTGTATTATATATCAGAACAGTTATCTTCTTGGTATGCACCTACATCATCCTTCGTAAGCTCGGTTGTGTCCTTTTCAGCCACATTATACAGATGCCTATGCTCATACTTTTGCACAACTCGCTAATTTTTACCCAACAATGTGTCTTGCAAATAGAAAACCTTTGTTGCCTGAGTTGCCAAGATAAAAGGATCACTCTTGTACCACAACCGCTCAATATTGATGGATTTGAAATAACCATCGTTTCTAATGCCCGTCTTCTTGCCACCCAGGTCAAACCAGTCAGATCGAAATAAAACAACTGATCGACGGACTTGTACATTTGACTTATATTGCAACTCAATAATCTCTTTGAGGGAACCATAAAATTCAGTGAACTCATCATTATGTGTACCCCCAGTCATGATTCCACTATTATGTGTCTTCATGTGTTCTCTCAATCAATAGTGTTGTACCGAACACCATTGACAGTGCAAGATGAAAATATTCTGACTCGGAGGTCAGGACCACATGACAATGCATGTAGGTCATCACTAACCTCTTCTGGGTTCTCAAGTCGTAGCCTTGCAATCTGAGGCAAGAAGTATGCAACGATGTACTCAATATGCATTGTACGAAAATTCATTCGTTAATCGAACTACTCAATAATGGCTTACATGATTCAAGAACCATTTCGGAAATCCATTCTCATGCCCTTTTTCAACATCCTGATCCCCTTCTTTCTTTAACTCTTCTCTAAATAGGCTGCAAAATAGTTGTTAATTCAAACATTAGAATTAATATGTCGCTAAATTGTAATTTCTGTAAGAACAAGTTCAAAAGTTCATATATAAGTACGTACTTCAGATATGGCTCAACCTCATCACAATTATTTAGCACATACCAAACAAGTTTGTCAAATTCACTATGAAGGTATGTAAGCCTAGAGGATCCTATTAGTTTAACACCATGGATAAAAACAGAGAGCTCACAGTCCTTTGTATTTTCACATGGACCATCTCCACTTCTTCCCTTCCAATTAAATCTGGTGTCAACATCATCCATGTATCTTGAGCAAAATGTCAAGGCCTCCTCAGCAACATATGCCTCCGCAATGGATCCTTCTGGTGCTGCCCTGTTCCTCACATAGCGCTTCAAAGTGCATAGTCGTCTTTCTACTGGAAACATCCATCCATATTGTACGGGACCTCTAAGGATTGCCTCATCAGGTAGATGAACAGCCAAGTGCACCATCACATCAAAGAAGGCTGGAGGAAAATTTTCTCAAGCTTGCACAAGATTAATGGGATTTCTGCTTTCAGCCGATGCAAAACATCTATCTTCAGATTTCTACTACACAATTCTCTAAAAAAGTTGCCTAGCTCTGCAATTGCTTCATATATATCCTTACGCACATATCCTCGGATGCCTGTTGGTAAAATTCTTTGCAGAAGGATGTGACAATTATGAGTTTTCAGTCCTTGTACCTTGCATCCATCAGAACTGATACATTTTGCTAGGTTGGAAGCATATGCATCCGGAAATTTCACATCTCTAAGAAATTCACAAAATGCAATCTTCTGTTCTTTTGTCAACGTATAACATGCATCTAGAATACCATATGAACAACCATTGTCCTGTAGGTGCAACTCACCCCTTATGCCCATATCTTGCAAATCAAGCCTAGCATTAATAGTATCCTTTGTCTTCCCCTCAATATTGAGTAATGTCCTAAGAAGGTTGTCACATATGTTTTTCTCTATGTGCATCACATCGAGATTATGTCGTAGCTTCAAACTAGAACAATAAGGTAAGTCAAACAAAATGACCTTTCGGCTAAATGATGGCTCATCCTTGTCTTGCCGCTTTCTTTTCTTATTTTCAGGATGCTTTCTAGGTCTAACATGTTTGACCTTCTCAAGTTCCTCTAATAGTTCCTCTGTACTAAATTCTCCTGGCTTCTCACCAGTTTCTAGCTTCCCATTAAATTCCTTCCTTCTTCTCCAAGCGTGGTTCTTTGCAAGGAAACGACGATGCCCAAGATAGCAAATCTTGTTCCTTAGTGACTTCGACAATGGATCTTTGTCACAATAAATACAAGCATAATATCCTCTTGTGGTTCGCCCTGATAAGGTGCTCAATGGTGCTCAATGCTGGATAATCATGTATGCACCATAATATTGCAGCATGCAGATCGAACATTGCAGTGGTAAATGCATCATAAGTACGGACACCCTTCCAAAGTACAAGCAACTCTTCTATAAGAGGCTGTAAAAATACATCGAAATCTTTTCCTGGAGATTTTGGACCTAGGATTAGTAAGGCCATCATGAAGTTGGACTGATCCATGCATGCCCACGGTGGCAGATTGTAAGGCACAATAAGTACTAGCCACATGCTATACGAGGTGCTCATGTTGCCAAATGGATTAAAACCATCTGTAGATATGCCAAGTCTCAAGTTCCTTGCATCTTCTACAAACTTTGGATATCTTCTATTGAAGTCCTTCTATGCCTCACCATCAGCTGGATGGCTCATTTCATTGTCCACGGGCTGCCGCTTCAACTTGTGCCATTGTGTGTCCTCTGCTGTCCTTTTTGAAACAAACATCCTCTTCATTCTTGGTATCAATGGAAAATGTCTCAACACCTTTTGAGGAACCAGCTTTCTACCATCTGCATCTTTCCATCTTGATTCACCACATATTGGGCAATCATCGTGCATGGCATACTCCTTCCGAAATAGGACACAATTATTCTTGCACACATGGATTGCATCATATCCAAGTCCCAATTCACGAAGATATTTCTTTGCTTCATCATATGATCTAGGAAGTGAGCAATGAGGGAATGCTATAGACAACAGCTTCAATATTGCAGTAAATGCCATATTGCTGATCTGATAAAATGGCTTGATATGAAGCAACTTAACAAGAAAGGAGAATCTTGAAAAGTTATCACATCCTGGGTAAAGTTTCCGCTTCGCATCTTGTAACACTCTTGCAAACATTGGCTGTTCTCCGCCTTGGCCTGCAGCTATGTAAAGGTCTCCTATTAACTCTGGAATTCCATCATTGTCATCGTCATCCTCATTCACATCCAACCCATAAGAATCATGTTCCATGTTGTCAACATTTTCGCTCACATGCTCTGGATAGTCTATAACCTCAACATCAAATGGTTCTCCATGATGTACCCACTTACTATATGTACTTGACATCCCATGGATATATATATGATCCTCCATGTGCGATTGTGTGACAGAGTGGCACGACAGAAGCATTGCAGCGGTCCATATGATACAAACATAATTTACAAACTCGAAATACAACATAAGTCTTACAACACATTCCCAAAAGTACGGGGAATTTAAAACCGTTATTGTTTGGTTACAGCAAAAGTCTTAACTACACCTAACTACTCTTACGATCTATTACTCTACTCGGCGTTATCTTCATCGCGGAACTTGACGTAGTAGTCGACGCCTTCGTCCTCCTTCGTCGTCGTCTGCTCCTCGGGAACTTCTTCGTTGACCTCGACGTAGACCACCTCCTCTTCCGTCATTGGCTCACAGTCTACTCAAAGGAATTAGATAGAGGGATGAGTACAAAAGGTACTCAACAAGTCTAGGAATAGCAAAGAGGTGTTTGATGCACTAACTACAGAGAACGACAACGTTCTCCAAAAGAGATGCAGTTTTAAAGGTAAGGGAGTCAAGTTTTAATTAAAGAGACTAATGATCTCCTGTCTCACAAGCTGCTAGGATTCCCGATGAATCCCTTTCTTGCCGGGTTCGTAGTTCCAACCGGGAACACAGAGTGATAATGCCACACTTCTATACACTCTGCAGAGGTGCACAACTGTACCCACAAACGATCAATAGTCATGGAGTTCATGTCGTCACATGCACACCAAACCGGCAAATCACAGAGCCGTTTCGCCGCCCGCTCGGTTATACCCCGCGTCGCAGTCCCGCCCAAACTGGTCGAGGACTACCGGTCTCCAATCATAATCCTAATGTCAGTAGCTCGACGGCCCAATCACATTCTCAAGTAGTAAGCAGCCCGCGGCCATACTACCTTCCCGGTATCGATCCCAATACCGAGGCCTTGCGTTCCCGGGGGGGTATAGACCTAGGGTAAAGGGTACTTTAGCTTAGCCCCGCCTATACAGGGTATGTGGTATGCGCGATCACTACGGCCCTTAAGCACAATCGATCATTGGTTGCATTAACCTTATATGAAACATTCATGTGTGATGAAATCCACCTTCCCAAATGTGTCATTTGGCACCCGTACTAAGATTTCACCACCCGCCATGCTATCGCCCAAGAACCGGCGATCCAAAACAAAACAACAGTTGATTCATCTTTAGAAAATAGATTTTTGTGCATGTTATAGACAAGAGGGAAGTTTCAGAAAGCATTCTCAACGGACATGAACAAGAAACTGGACTTGCCTGGTAACGGATAGGTAGTGGAGTTCGACTGGTCTACTGGCTGAACTCCGGCTTCTGATAAAAAGCAAATAAAGATAACAAAGTCCGATAAGGACTTATTCAGAAAATTACAAGGATGAATGCAATGACATGGCATTATGCATATATGTGAAAATGGTGCACTTAATTTGCTTAAATAGATTTAATTGTAGATCTCTTAGATATTTCTTAAAGGAATGATTCTAACGTTAAATATTTTTAACCTCATGTTAATCATTCATGTGATATCACTTAACCGCTTTAATCTTTGCTCACTTCACTCATAGCCTAACCACTCTATTCAAACTATTGATTTTAGTAAGAAGCTTAATCAAGATCTTGAGAAAAATAGAGTTTAGAATTCAACCCCTTTTTAAGGAATAATACATTTTATTCGATTTAAATCAATCTACAATTTTGGATGAACTTAAATTCTTTCCTCGAAATTGACTTAGGTAGTTTCTTTTTAGATTTCTAATTTCTCCCTTGTGAGATTATTTCCATTATTTCCTTTACTTATAATAGTTTTCAAACCATTTTGATCGACTTAACCCTTTAACTCATGTTTCGATTATGACCTTTACATTGTAAAGTATAAACAAATTTCTAGGGTAAAATTTAACTCTGAATCATTAGTCTTTTCCTTTATCTTTATGTTTAAAAGAAAATGGAATAATTGAGTATCAATTTCCTTTCTTGTTTTAAGGAAATTTAGAACACATTGATACATCTATGTATAGATTTCTAATCTATACATTTCCTTTTAGTTCTTATGCTGTTTATTTCTCATCCCATTTTTTTTCCATTTTCATTTCTTCCTATCTCTTTTTTTTCCACTCTCTCTTTTTTTTCATTTTTACAACGTCTCTATTTTCCTTTTTCTCTTAACTCCCCTTTTTTTTTCTTAATCTCTTTGCCATTTTTCCCTTACCTGCACCTGGTTCCTCACCTTTCTTCTTTCCCAAATCCCTAATCTCACTCATCTCTCCTCACCCGTGCGCCTCCTACCTCCTACAAACCGCCGCCGGCCTCCAACTCCCTTTCGACCTAGGCGCCGTCGCCGGTCTTGGCCGACACCGGCGCCGCCCTGGCGCTCCACTCGGCGCCACCCCATGCTCGGCCCCTCCTGAGCATGCGCCGCCGCCCTGATTTGTCGCCGCGGCCAGCGTTGCTGCGCCTCGAGCCTAGGGCTCGGCCTTGCCCCGCCGGTTGCCTCACCGCGTCGCCTGAGGCCGCCCCGGTCGCTCCCTTCGGTGCCGCTTCGCCTGGGCCGCTCCGCTTGGCGCCGCTTGCCATGGCCACCGCCGCAGGACGGTGAGGAGTTGGCCACCTCCGCAACCCGGCGGTGCGCCATCCTCAGGTAAGTAGCCTTTCTCCATTTCTTCTCTATCTCCCCATTTTCCCCCAATTCCTCAATCCTAGGGTTCTTCCTACGCAGCTTGGCCATGGTGATTTCTTATGCCTCACCTAAGTTGTTAAATCCATGTTTTGCTTCCATCACCTGGATTGTCCTAATTTGCTTAATTAAAAAGACTAACATATACTAATCTTGAATTGGTTTACTTCAAACTGAAGCTCTGGTTGAATATTCCAGTTGCTATTTTAACCATTAATCTAAGAAGAAGAATGCTGATCTGATCGTAGTTATTTCCTGATCTTTCCCTATCTGTGCCTATCTATACTAATTCAATAAGCTGAAGAACAGATACCATACTTGATCTTAGTTTATTTCTGCTTTCTCTAGTATGCATCAGTTTACTATTGAAGAACAGAGACTTCATTGGATTCTGTGGTTAAGTATGCTGATGCTTAGCATCTGAATGTTCTAATAACAGAACTGATAAGAACAGATATAGCATTTGACCTTAATTGCCTCTATTCTACATGTATGTATCAGTTTATTAACTGAGAAAAACAGATTCTACTTCTTGATTTCTGCCTCTACCTACTGTTCTTGGTGACCATGTATTTCAATAATTTAAGAACAGATGCTGCACTTGCTTTTAGTTATTCCTGCTTGGGTATATACCTATATCAGATTATTATTCTGAAGAACAGATCATGCACTAGTTGTCTACTCGATGCCTGTTTTTGATGATGGTCAAAACTGAGACAAACTTGAGGGAGGTATGAAACAAAATCTGAAAAGAACAGATTCATACACATGCTGCCTTCGGTAAAACCCAATGATGATGATATAATCTAAGGGTCCTTGCTATTGCTAATTCACTAAGGATGCACATGCAAGGTTTCTATATGATTTCTGAGATTCCCAACCTGATTTTGGGTATGGTTCAGGTGAGCTTGCTGGTCCTTCTCCTTCTCTCCTGTACTCCTTCTCCTCAGGTTCTTGCGGCCTTCTCCTAAAGCTTCTTACTGGAGCTCAAGGACTCGCTCCCTTCTCTCCTTCTCTTCCTGATACTTGCCTCCAAACAGCTCTAGTGTTGGGCTACCTCTGATGGTTGATGGCAGGGACTAGTGTCACTACGACGGTACTAGTGTTACACTGTGCTTACTACTATTCCAGCACTAGTCCTATTCGGCTGCCTTGAGCACCATTTCTACTGATGCTCTCCTTGATACTAGCACTGCCACCTCATGCTTACCCTTGGCCGGCTGCTATTTTATTTGAGCTCAGCTGCCTTGCTCAATAAGGAAATTGACCCTGGTCAATTCCCAAAACCATTTAAATAATTCCTACGGTGGATACTTGTTGCCTTGGTTAAATTTATATGTGGCTGTTAGCTTCACTTGGGTTCAGCTTGTAAGCTAAGCTACCCTAAGCTGAAATATCCTACAGCTGGTTCATCCATTCGGTTGGATTGATGTCTATCTATTCCAGATTTTTATTTGGTGAAAACTATGGCTGCTGGATGATTCTCTCGATGGATAGTTGCCTTTTTGAGTAAAGAACTCAGCTGGTGCATAAAGCTGAAGAGATTTTAGTTGCTTCTCTCATCCTTTGGTTTTATAAAATGGTTTTTCTTTCCAAGATAAACTCATGGAGGCATTTTAGATTAGTAAAGACAAAAATTATTTTGAATACTTTTCTCACCTCTTTTCTCTCTAACTTATAAAATATTAGATTTTGTCCGATGAGGGTCTTAGCCAAAGTGGCCCTCGGACATTACAAAAACAAAATGTTTTATAAACTGTTTTCAAAAACTAAAATCTATTCTAGGTCATTGGCACTATTTTGCCCCCGCAACTAAACCTGCGGATGTCGGCGGAACTGTGCCGATAAGACCACACATATTTAAAAATATAGCTTTTAGAACCTTTTGCCTCCTACAGCAATGGCACGATTCCAATGGTCTCGAGTACCCATACTCGACGACCTCGGATGACTGCCTACATTCCCGAAGGACTTCCCCCTTCGGCTCTCGATGCTTCACCACAACTCAAGACTTAAAGATTTCGAAGACTTGAAGACTCAAGTATTATGTTAGATGATGTATAGGTAGAAAGAATTCATTATGTAATTTTCTTTCTTCTTCTTCTTTTATTCGTTTTTTATAAGGTTGTATTATTAACATTTGTACTATTTTTTTAATCAATAAAGTTTTGATTTCAATTGTATTTATTTCTAATGTATATGAATACCAAATGCCATGAGGAAATGCAAATGCGATGCGAGTACAGAACAATTTCCTCCCCCTCTCGACTAACTCTCGACGTAGCTCGATAAGTTCGGATCAACTCAGCAACACGAGTTGATCGCACTTCCACCTCACACCTCTCTCGATTAGCGCTAGAATTAGGGTTCTCACAGATTGAGATCTTAGAATCTGATTAAGATATTGTCGGCATGGGCAAAGTATCTCAACATTCTCATCGAAGCGTGCTTGAATAAACTCCATGAAGTCTTTCACCCCATTAATGTATGCACTGCTAAATTGTCTAGCACATATCCAACTTCTGTCCATCTGTTCATCATCGGATCAAAAAGAAATTAGCCATGTATCAAAGTGCACCTAAACATTCTGAAAATATGCATGCCAAGAACTATATTATTCTCTAATTCTGCAAAGACGACTTCACAAATATGAAAATATGGATGGCAACTATCTGCCAAAACATGTCATTGTCTGCCAGCCACTGCTTGGCTAAAAACTCACCATCTAACATACTACAGCAGGTTGCAAACTAACCAACCTACTGGAATCAATCAACAATACCAATCTGGTGGAATCAATCAACAATTCCAAGTCTAATAAGGAAATCACCAACGATCTGAACCACACCATAGTATTCACTTGGAACTTCAGTGCTCACTAGTTTGCGAAATTCATTCTCAGTTCATAGTACTATTGGGCCATTTAAAATCATTCAATCAAATTAGAATACAGGTTATCAACCACAGGAAGTAACATGGTGAGCAAACCCTACTTGTGTTTGGAGCAACGAAGAAGAAGCCGACTACGGCACTAGCACAGCTGGAAGCGGCGATCTGGCACCTCAACGGGAGGGTGCAGCGCGCTGCATCACGGGAGCAGCGTGGCGAGCCGATGGTACGGCAACCTGAGGGGCCGGCGGGCCGGACAGGGGCCGTTCACCGCAGGACAGCCTCCCAGCAGAGGGGAAGGGGGCGGCGAGCTGGAGCGGAGGAGCTCGTCGAGTGGAGGGCGGCGCGGAGGGGATACCCTCCGCGGTAAGAGGTGGTGGCGGGCGGCGCAGGCTTGTCTGCTAGGCCGTCGCAGCAGTCGCTACTAGGCACGAGCGCCAGCGCCGTCGCGGTCGCCGGTCGGTTTCGCTCGATTCGAAGTCACGAGGTGCTAAGTTTCTAGATCTGTTCCGATGTGTTAAACTACACATTATTTTTCTCATATTACAACTAAACTCTCAGACTCATACAGCAACCGTTCACTAGCCTACCGGTAAGACGACGAGTCCATAGTCCGAAGGTCTCGGGTTCGACCCTTAGCAACCACAATTTTTTTGGCTATTTTCCCATCTGCAGATCCGATGGCTCATCTCTCTTACCCCTTCATAGCCCCGCCACTCTCTCACACAGCAACTGTTCACTAGCCTACTGGTAAGACGACGAGCCCACATTCTGAAGGTCTCGGGTTCGACCCTTAGCGACCACAATATTTTTCACGCACTGGATCTGTATTTCAACATGGTTGTCATAATTAATGACGAACCCCATTCGTCATAGATGCAGCGACGATGTATGACGCTCCTCTTTTTGTCACAAAAACATCATCCAAACCTGTCCACGTAGGCTACATATATCTATGATGATTTGTGTACTCGTTCCATGACGAAATATTTACTTTCGTCATAAATTCCCGGGGGTTGGGGTCCGTCACCTAACATCCATGACGGGTCACACATTTCCGTCATAGATATGGTACCTTTTATGACGAAGTTCAACAACGTCACCAGGAAAATGTCATAGATCAGCGAATTTCTAGTAGTGGGCCTCGAAGTACTCAACCACGTTGGGAGCCACTCTGTCACTTGCTGCGTGTGCGCATCACTCGGCGACGTGTCCCTCACAGCCGTGGTGACCGGCATGAGCCTTGATGGTGCCCGATGGGGTGGGTTAGAGGGTTGGACACCCTGCTGTCTGCCTGCCCCTAGGTTAGTTAGTAGTACTGGCTTCTATGATGTTTGATTTGATATGAGATTGATATTGTAAGTTTGTTGTTATTTGAATCCGAAATTGATTCCATAAGTAGAAGAATGAATCTATGATTTGAATGTGTTTGTTTGTTTTGAATCTGAAGAATGCCATGTTGCTGATGTTGTGGTGCCGGCGACCACCAGGGTGCCGCCCTTTTGTCTAATTTAGCAATTTCCCATCACAGACTGTTATTGAATCGTCTGTGATCCAATTTTCACATCATAGACCCTAAACCATATATGATTTAGAAAATCATGATGACTGTTCTGAACTATCTACGATGAAGGTTTGTGTAGTAGGGACATATGTTTCCACTACTACAAAAGACCTTATTATAGACGGTTCAAAAATCTGTCATGACAAGGCCTCGTCACAAACGGTTTTCAGAACCATCTGTGATACACTACGATAGATACCATTTAGCGGGAGGCCTCCTGCATAGATGGCAACAGGGAGCCGTCTGTACTGTGCTTATCACAGACGGTTCCAAACTTGAACCATCTGAGAAAATGACGACCAAGGATGCCCAACAAGCGGGACGGTACAATACAGACGATTCCCAAGAGCAACCGTCTGTACAAATAATATAGACGGTTGCCTACTGAGACTGTCTGTACTGGGAAGCACAGTACAGACGGCTTCCAACCCAGACCGTCTGTAATAATGTCACAGACGGTCCCAGTTGGGAGCCGTCTGTACTAACCCCCATAGTACAGACGGCTCCCTACCGGAACCGTCTGTGTTGTTTGTACAGACGGTTCCGTACTTGGAGCCGTCTGTACTAATATGCATAAGCTCACTCCCACTCCCACTCCCAGCAGAGTTCCTGACCTCCTCTCGAGCCGCCCGCAAGCGCCGCCGCCGACCGAAGCTCGTGCCGCCACTGACGACCTCCCCAAGTTGCCGCCCCACCCGCTGACAATCTCCCCAAGCCACCGCCGCTGCCCCGCCCCCGAAGCTTCCCCGCCGCCGGTGGCCTCCACCTCGCCGCCCGCCTCGTCCCGCCGCGTCTGAGCCCCGCCGCCTCCCGGTAAGCGGCCACGCTCCGCGCTCCCACCTCCCTCCACCGCCGCGGTCCCGCGCCACCGCCACTTGCCGATGCCACGGTGCTCGGCCGGCGTCTCGACCGCCTTAATGAACCATTAAGGCTAAGTCAAATCAAAAATAAAAAATAAAAGAAATGAAAATATCACATGTGGGCCCCACATGTCAGTGTCTAGTCAAATTTTGACTAGTGGGACCCACCTGTCAGCCTCCGCTATTTTTGTATTTATTTATTCATTATTTTTACTGAGGAAAAGATCAAAAAGAGTATTTAAATATTTAAATCTTATAAAAATCATAGAAAATTCATTATTAGTCAGAAAAATATACATAATATATCAAAATGTTCAGAAAAATAAGATCTATGCAATTATATCATTTTCATTCATGTTTGCATTGTAGAAAAAATAAAATTGACTAAAAACTCAAATTAGGATTTTCGGAACCGCCGGAGAAATTCGGATCGCGATATTTTGAGCTTCCGGACTCCGATTAAATTGATTCCATTTGCATTAGTCTTTATTTTATGTCCTCTATGCCATGACATGCATTTCATCTCATGCCGATGTTCCGCATTTTGATATTTATGTTTATACCCTTAAACCCTTAAATTGCAGTACGATTTCTAGAAAAATCATGCTAGCTCCAAAATTAATATATGTTGCATCAAAATTCAACATTTGACATTACTTTGGTAGCTCCTTTTTTTCGATGAGAAGCTAGGTGGCTTTCTTTTATTAGGTCAATTTAACACTAAATTCCTTGTTGTGCAGCGCGTGTAGCTAGATGGATCGGGTGTGAATGTACGGTTCTTGTATGAACCAAGGGTACCTTGATGGTGTGACGAATTTTCTGAGAGTTGCCGAGGAGGATAGGTTGAAGAAGGGTGTTGAATTTATATATTGTCCTTGTTGCGATTGTAGAAATGAGAGATCATTTCTCAGACAGAACTCAGCCCTACAGATCCAAGCGCACTTGATTATTAGGGGCTTCAAACCGGACTACACGTGTTGGACCAAACATGGTGAAGAGTAGAACATGTTACACGAAGACGTTGGCATCGTCGAAGAACCCGAAGTCAACAAAAGGAGAGAAGATGACGAGGAAGTAGGTGTAGATGATGATTGTGGCCGCGCGGAGGAAGTAGGTGCAGACGATGATTGTGGTGGTGCAGAGGATGATGATAGGTTGGATCAGATGCTGCGCGATGCTGACGTGAACTTTAATACTGAGAGAGACTTAAACAAGTTCATGTACTTGATTGAGGACTCAGAAAAACCTTTGTTTCCGAGTTGCAAGCCGAAATACACAAAGCTGTCATCCGTGCTCGAGCTGCTTAAATTGAAAGCAAGCTATGGTTGGTCAGACAAGAGTTTCACGGTGCTCTTAAGTCTCCTATCAGAGATGCTTCCGGATGGAAACGAGCTGCCCAAAAACACATACCGAGTAAAGCAGGTGGTTTGTCCACTAGGGATGGAGGTAGGAAGGATACATGCATGTCTGAATGACTATATCTTGTACCGTAATGAATTATCGAACTTGCGTTCATGTTCAGTGTGCAAAGCATCTCGTTACAAGCGTAAGAGTGAACCAGACGACCGCGAGTCTTCCATCGAGCTGAAGAAAGGAATTCCCGCTAAGGTGGTGTGGTATCTGCCCGTAATTCCACGTCTGAAGCGTTTGTTTGGGAACCCAAAAGAGGCCAAATTGTTGTGCTGGCACTTGGAGGACCGTAAGAAAGATGGAAAGCTAAGACACCCTGCCGATTCCGCGCAGTGGAGAAACATCGACATGATCTTCGAACACTTCGGTGCGGAGCCGAGGAATATAAGGTTCGCGTTGAGCACAGACGGAATGAATCCTTTCGGCAACATGAGCAGCTGGCACAACACTTGGCCAGTTGCTCTTAGTATGTACAACCTACCACCTTGGCTGTGTATGAAACGGAAGTACATCATGATGTCGCTGCTTATCCAAGGGCCGAAGCAACCTGGGAATGATATTGATGTATACCTAAGACCTTTGGTGGAAGATCTGAAAACACTGTGGAACAAAGGGGTGCAGGTATGGGATACGTACAAACAAGAGAACTCACCCTACACGCCATGTTGTTCTGCACGGTCAATGATTTACCTGCCCTACGTAACCTTTCGGGCCAAAGTAAAGAACCAGACAAGGCTTGCCCTCAGTGCTTGGATGGTACTGCGAGTAGGTGGCTGACCCACTCCCGTAAGACGGTGTTCATGTGCCACCGTAGGTTCCTTAAGAGGAATCACCCGTACCGCAATATGAAGGAGCAATTTGATGGGACGAGGGAGAGAGCTTTATTTCCAAGGCATTACAGCGAGCAAGAGGTGTACAATATGGTTAAGGATATCGATGTTGTCCTTGGAAAGAGTGGTAAAAAAGTGAAGGCCAGCAGCATGTGGAAGAAGAAATCAATATTTTGGGAGTTACCGTATTGGCAGCACCTTGAAGTTCGCCACTGCATCGACGTTATGCATGTAGAGAAGAACGTGTGTGACAGCCTGATTGGTCTCTTACTTAATATTCCAGGGAAGACGAAGGACGGCCTCAATGCACGTCTCGACTTGGTTGACATGAAGATCAAGCCCGAGTTAGCACCTGAGCCTTCCCAAAAAGGCGGAACAAGGCTTCCTCCGGCCTGCTATAACCTGAAAAAGGCTGAGAGGACCAAGCTATGTCGGTGCTTGCAAGGTGTGAATGTTCCGTCCGGTTACTCCACCAACATCTCGAAACTTGTTTCGATGGAAGATCTAAAATTACTTGGCATGAAGTCCCATGATTGCCATGTGTTGATGACACAGATGATTCCTGTTGCAATCCGAAATATCCAGCCGAGCTATCTCCGAGACACAATCATTAGGCTGTGTTACTTCTTCAACACAATCTCTCAGAAGGTCATCGATCCCGAAGCACTAGATGTGTTGCAGGCCAATGTGGTGAAGACATTATGTCATCTTGAGATGTACTTTCCTCCGTCGTTTTTTGATATCATGGTCCATGTTATCGTCCACCTCGTGAGAGAGATAAAGATCTGTGGACCGGTATTTCTACGTCAGATGTACCCGTTTGAGCGGTACATGGGAATTCTCAAGCAGTACGTACGAAATAGATCTCGTCTAGAGGGCAGCATCATCGAAGGTTACACAACCGAAGAGGTGGTCGAGTTCTGCATCGATTACATGGACCAGCTCAAACCAATAGGTGTGCCTATGTCTCGCCATGAGGGGAGACTGGATGGCAAAGGGACCATATGGAGGAAATCACTCATTCCTGACTACGCGGCGTTATCTCAAGCTCATTTCGCAGTCTTGCAACACATGACTGAAGTAGCCCCGCATATCAACATGCATAAGGACGAGCTACGCAGAGAGAATCCAGGTCGTACGGAGGCTTGGCTTACCAGACAGCACAACCGCAGCTTCAACAACTGGTTGTGGGTTCGAAGTAATAATAGTACAACAGAGGAGAATATTGGCTGGTTGGCCAGATGGCCAAGTCACACAATCCTAAAATTTGAAGCATACGACATAAATAGGTACACCTTTTATACCAGAGCACAGGATACGAAGAGCACGGTACAAAACAGTGGTGTCCGCATAGATGCCTTCCAGGACAAACGTGGGGTGTGTGCGTACTACGGGTACATTGAGGAGATCTGGGAACTCGACTATGTATGTTTCAAGATCCCCCTTTTCCGGTGCCATTGGGTCGCACTCTCAAGTGTTAAGGTCGACAAGTACGGCATGACTACAGTGGACCTTGAACGTGCCGCATACAAAGACGAACCATTTGTACTCGCTAAACAAGCTGTTCAGGTCTTTTATGTCCAAGATCCGGCAAATCAGAAACTTCACGTAGTCCTTTAGGGGAAAAGAAGGATTGTCAGAGTTGAGAATGTCGTGGACGAAGAAGAGTACAATCAATTTGATGAGTTCCCTCTCGAAGTCGGCACCGTGCTGAATGAACAACAACTACCGATCGGGGCCACCTGCTATCCGCGCGTCGATCATCAAGAAGGGCTGGTTGTTAAAGGGGATTAGGTTATATTGTATGATGTAACCCGATTGTTATGTATTTATATGACCTACACCATGTGATAGTACAGATAAAACCATATATTAAAAAAAATTCATGTCATTTGGAGTTTGTATGCATTAGTTATGAATTTTACAAGTTTAGGGTTTAAGGGCTTTTTCCAAATGACAAATTTAGCAGATGAAACCATACTTTTATTACTCAGCCTCATCTCAGCCAGAGAGAATGACAAGTGGGGCCACACTACTACAGGCAGCTCCTTCCCAACCGCCTGCAATAATAGTGCAGACGGTTGTCAATAAGCGGCCGTCTATACTAGTAATAGTACAGATGGTTCTTTATTACGAGCCGTCGGTACTAATATTGCAGGCGTCCCGCCTGCAATATTAGTACAGACGGTTCTTTATTATGAGCCGTCGGTACTAATTAGTACAGGCGGTTCTAAATAAGTAGCTGTCTGTACTATTAATAGTACAGACGGTTCCTTATTACGAGCCATCGGTATTATTATTAGTTCAGACGGTTCTACGTTCCGAACCGTCTGTATTAGCCTTTTTAATAAGTACCCCTCTGCGTCATTGTGTCTTTCCAAAACCCGCGCCGCGCCCTCATCTCCCGCCCTAGGTTTTCAGCCGCCGCCAGTGCACGCACGCCCCGCTCCTCCGCCGCTGCCGCCGCACCCAAGCCGTCCACGAGGAGCTCCGCCGCCCCCAAGCCATCCCCGAGGAGCTCCGCCGCCCCCAAAGCCGTCCCCGAGGAGCTCCGCCGCCCCCAAGCCGTCCCCGACGAGCTCCGCCGCCCCCAAGCCATCCCCGACGAGCTCCACCGCCCCCAAGCCGTCCCCGAGGAGCTCCGCCACCCCCTCGCCGTCCCCGAGCCCATGCACTACTCGTCCCCGCCCCCGAGCTCCCCGACGTGGTCCGGCCGCTAGCCCCAAGCTGCTGCTAGCTCCCTGAGAAGCTCCACCGCCCTCCTTCACCGGTTTGTACTCCCGACCTCCTCCCTTCTCCTCAATTTAGGGTTCCTCTGTGGAGAATTGGAGAGGAGGGCCAACCTCGGACACACCGGGATAGAGACGGGACGTGCGGGGAGTGACACACCGGCAGGCCAGCATCGTTGGTTCGCTCCAGCGGCCGCAAGAGATTACACAAGAGACATGACCATAGCTAACCTTCTGGTTGCTTCTGGTTACCTTTCATTCTGGTTATTTTAGCAAGGATTATGAGATATCCTCTTTTACCTGGCCATACACATGTGGTGTGTAAACATTGGAGTTTCTTTCTGATATATATCGATAATTGATTTATGTATTACCTGAGAGAGTACAAGACTGTTTTCTTCCTATTCTATTGCTCATTGCCTATTTGAGCTGTGGAGTTTGTTGTGTTAGTATGCTTCCTTGTACAAATTTGGAGTGTAGTTAGAATATTTAAGAAGCATAACTCTAGGCCTTTTAATTGCTGGGCGCGTAGAGTTGTGGAGATTATTAGGTTGGATTATATTTATGAGCTTTAATTTGTTATTTTGGCTAAGAGATTACTAGAATCCGACTCATCAAATATACCTTATGCACCTACACAAGTGTTCTGCACAAATTTCTGGTTTCATTCATAGGACTGCAATGCTGAACTGTTTCTTAGTTAAAATAGGAGCTCCAAATGTTCTTATCATGGAAACTTGCCACCTATGCAAGTAATATTTTTTGTTCTGCATATTTCATGTATCACTGTAATCATATAAACTATCAGTACTTGTCATTGTTTGTGTACAAGCGATAAATTGCATGGTTCTTTTGAGTTTCAGTGTAAAGCCTATAGCGAGAAAGAGTACCGAAGTGCACAAAAGGAACAGGCTAGGTAGACCCAGATGAAGGTGCAAAATTTAGAATATCTGTCTGCATAGGGTTAGTATATATATAATTTTCAGAGAGGATAAGTATGTCAACTCGTGCGTAACCGACATGCTAACATATTAATTATTCTCTGGAACAGTTATTGTATGAATAAATTCAAAATTTGTTAGTACTGGACAGGGTTTAGTTGAACTGATATCCATTAAGCCTAGGAAGAACATGTGGTATCTATTGGCGAATGATGTTCTTCGATTTTTAACTAGCTCATTCATGATGCTTGTGTATACTTCTATGCCCGCTGGTGGCCTTCTTTCCTCAAAGCAATCTTGCGCTTCTAAAGCTATCCTGCCACTTTCTGTCTTAGTTCGTGAATTGTATTCTTCGTTTTTCATCATCGCTAAATGTATATGAATTTTTCCTCTTTTAAAGATGGCGTCCGGAGATGAACATGAAGTGCCTTCGGCATCTTCTCGTCGACAAGATGAGCTGGACGCGTCTCCTCAACCAGCTCAACTATTGTCTGAACAACATGCAGAAGCCTCGTCTCATGACCAAACCGAAGAATCGGGTGGGCAGAAGCGAAAGTGAGGTGGCCGAGGCAAAAATAAAATGCCGAAGGGTCACTACACGATAACTGATGTCAGTGATGAGGGTGTGCCCACATTGCCTCAGCAGGCTCAGGCGGCATTCCGTAGAGCGTGCGCTTCACTGGCGAGGACAAAGGTCCAGATAACGTACGCGAGCTGGCTGTCAGTGCCGGATAAAGAGAAAGAGTTCCTGTGGAACACCATCAAAGCACAATTCGACTTCTCCAAAGGTACCGAGAAGGCCGTGGAAAGACAGGCAAAAGCCAAGATGGGCAAGGCGTGGAAGACCTTCAAGAGCGAGCTTTACAACACGTACGTGAAGAACGATCTTATGCCCTACAAGCAGGACCCGGACACTTACGGGTACTTGGAGGATCAATGGACAGAATTTGTGGAGAGGTGCATGTCGGAGGAATTTATGCAGCGGAGTCAGGCAAACAGGGCACGCCAGGCATGCAACGTTCACCCCCACAGGCTCGGCACCGGTGGGTATACGCGCAAAGAGTTGGAATGGAGAAGGGAGGACGAGCAGGCATCTCAGGAGAGTCGCGCGACATCGTTCTCCCAGATCCCAGATAGGCGCGCCCGAAACTGGTATCGCGCGAGGGCCAACATCTCGGGTGATGGCACCGTTGGCTTCAGCAAGCCCGAAACCGTGCAAGTGGCTGAAAACATCCTGCGACTGTCAGAACAATCCGTGCAAGGAACTTTCCAAGCAGCTAGGGAAAAGGATATACTAACCTTGGCTCTGGGAAACAAAGAGCACCCGGGTCGAACGCGTGGCGTGGGGGTGACGGTTCCATGGAAGTTGGGATTCCCCGACGATGCGGGTTCGTACAGGAGTTGGAGGAGAACGAAAGCAGAGCACGAGGCAGCCGAGCGTGAACGGATGAAAAGAGAGCTAATGGAAGAAATATATGCAGGCCTAGAACAGAGGATCGATGCAAGGGTCGAAGAATGGGTACGGCAGATAAGGCAGGAGGATGCAGCCGCCGCGGCCGAACGCAGCCCCGCAGGCTCATCCCCACATGCTCGGCGCTAGAGTAGCTGCGCATCCGTGGAAAATGACAATGCCGAAGACGTTCATGAACAAGCTGCTCATGACCACGTTCGAGATGACGTCCGCGCCGACAACTTAAATGTCGAGGACTTTTCGCGTGAAGACGTCAGCGAAAGATTCCCTGTCGACGACATACAGGTGGCAACTAAGTGCAAGCTCCTCGTGCCCAGCTGTTTTGGCCCCACTGACATGCTTGAGGCTGGCATGGGGTTAGCATTTTCATATGTTGAAGACTCGACGGTGCACGGAGTTCCGCTAGCGGCGGGTAATGCCAAGGTGGCAGTGGACATGGTGCATGTGAATTGCTCCTCCTTTACACTTCCTGTACGTCCGGAGGATGACGTCACGACACTGGGGCAGGCCATCCACACGTTCATCCATTGGCCGAAGAAGTACATTTCGCTGGTTGCCCCTACACCTCCTACACGGCCGCTGTCTCCGGTACGTTACGGTAAAGATTTCTCAATCCGTGCTCCTCCACCAAAGGTGAAATCTGGTTCAGCACAATCTCAGCAATCTAGTAAATCTAGCCAATAGGCTGCCAAATCGATTCCTCAAGCTCAGCGTAGGGCCACCAGAAATAGCACAAAGTTGGCCAAGGGCAAAGAGGTAGACGAAGAACCCGAGATAAGAGTCTATACGGAAAGGCAGCCGCTGGTGACGCAGGTGGAGTTAGAACGACTTGGTTGGGCAGCTCAGATTGTGCACGATTTTTACATGAAGAGGTCCAACGAGAAGACAGCGCTTCCTTAAAATATCGGCGCCACGTTCAAGCGGCAACATTTCCTCCATCCAGGTGGAACCTTTACCATCGAGTTCAAGGATTTATCTGACCTCTACTGTTATGACACCCTCGATGTCAGCCTATTAAGATGCTGGACATTGTAATTGTTCTCAAACACGGTTTATGCTAAATGAATTGCCTAACTTATTGATACGCTCTTTCAATAACATTACTTTTATGTGTAGACATATGATTCAAGAGGCTAGGGAAGAAAATCATAATATCGGATTCCTTGATCCACAAGTGGTCATATGCACAATGGTCCAATTCCAGCCGAAGGAGGTCGAGGAATACATTTCGGACGCCATGCTCCTTCTCTATACTAAACGCGTCATTCTTCTACCGTACAACTATGGATTCCACTGGATGCTCGTCTACCTCGAGCCACAACATCTACATGCCACGTACTTTGACTCCAGGGACTACCCACCAAAGAACTACGCAGATTTGACGACGGTGCTCAACGGGGGCGTTCAAGAAGTATGTTGCCAAGGGGGGGGGGTTGTGAAAACAACACAAACCGAACCGAGCCACCGATTTCATTTCCCGGTAATAATTCCTCCCTCACCCATGAATAATCACCTCGCACGTTCTAATATGTATTTGGTAAAACTAAATTACCCTGCACGTAATCATGATTTCTATAGTGCCACAGGCAGCCGCCGGGCAACAATCTCTGTGGATACTATGTCGTGACATATATGATGCAGATCATTCGCTCTAGTCCGGTACATGTAGAGGTTAGTGTCATTACACTATATGTAGTTGCATTTTTCATCGTTCAGACGTTGTGCCTAACCTAGCTATTTAATTTCCTTCTGCAGGCTTTTAAGTTTCCTACAAATGAGCTCGACAGTGAGGGCGTCCGGTTTATTCAAAAATAGTTAATAGCTTTCATACTTAGAGAGTTGTTGAAGGAAACCGGAGAATTCCATTGTCCTAAAAATGTTGCTCCTCAATGACTTAAAGAGTTTTTTCCCTAACAATGACTTCTCTTCTAATTTGTCGATGAATTACTACATGTGAATGACTTTGTGGTTGAGAATGATGTTTAATGTGGTTATGGATGAGTTACTGCTTCTGAATGACTTTGTGGTTGAGAATGACGTTTCATGTTTGCTTCTAAATGCTATGTCTAAGATCAATGACTACATTGTGTGTCTGTGTATGCTATGCCTATGATCGATCACTTTGTTTCTAGCGTTTTCGTGCCCGCGGCAGGACCGCGGCAGCACCGGGCATCGTTACCCTGCCGCACGGCTGGCGCGGCAACAGAAACGGCAGTTTCCGTTCCGCTGCCGTGGTAGCAGGCGGCAGCACCATCGCCCTGCCGCACGGCTGCCGCGGCAGCCGAAGCGGCACGGCAGCAGGCGGGAGCACCGTCGCCCTGCCGAACTGCTACCGCAGCAGCAGAAATGGCTGTTTCCCCTACCGTGGTTGCAGGCGGCAGCACCGTCGCCCTGCCGCACTGTTGCCGCGGCAGCAGAAACGGTTTTTTTCCGCTGCCGCGGCAGCATTGTCATCCTACCGCAGCCAGTAGTACAGATGGTTCCAGGGGAAGAACCGTCTGTACAAATGCTTTCGAGGTACTGTTCAAGGCATTTCTACAGACGGTTCTACGTATGGAACCGTCTGTACAAATGCTTTTGAGGTACTGTTCAATGCATTTGTGCAGACGGTTTTGTGGATGAAATCGTCTGTACAAATACTTCTGGGGTACTGTTCCAGCGCATATCACAGACGGTTCTAGTGTGGAACCGTCTGCACTAAGTATGTGTACAAACGGTTCGATAACCGTCTGTACAAACCTGATTTGTACTGACGGTTTCATACAGACGGTTCGAAAAACCGTCCCACACGGTGTTTCCGAACCGTCTGTACAAATCGATTCTATACTAGTGATACTTGCCCATCACAGACGGTTCTTGTTCAGAACCCTCTGTGATTGCTTTTCAATTGCAAAAAAGAAGGAGATGTTGCACTTGTTGCTAGATTTACACATCAAATTGCATTTTAGATTACACAGAGGATGTCACAAACATGAACATCTCTGAACATTTGGATTACACAGAAGTCAGAAACATGAACATCTCTGAACATTTGGATTGCACATAAGTCACAAACATGGACATCTCTGGACATTTGGATTACACAAAAGAAGTCACCATACATGAATATCTTTGACAAAATTTGGATTATGCAAAACAAGTCTACATGAACATCTCTTAACACAAGCCATGGATTACATAGATCACTTACCATGTGAGAGGAGTCAACCTGACCATGGAGGTCACTAGATCTGGAGTGTCGGGTCCATCTTGTGGCAATCCAAATCGAGTTCCTACCTCATGTGCCTATTCACACCCTTTTGGATGGATTGGCAACCTAGATCAGTGGAATAAAAAGGCAAGAACTAACTCACAAACTAGGAACTTGGATCTAGATTGGTCCATCTTGTGGCAATCCAAATCAAGTTCCTACCATATAAGCCTATTCACAACCTTCCAGATGGATTGGCAACCCAGATCGGTGGAAAAAATGGGCAAGAACTAGCTCACAAATTAGGAACTTGGATCTAAATCGGGTGGTGGAAGACAACCAAAAGCCTTGCTCGTGCTAGGTCTTGTGATGATGTCGACGGTCTTGCTCTTGCTGCTCCCCCTGCAACCAACCTCCAACTCACTAGTGCTATGGATCTGGAGAGTAGGAGGTGGAGATGGCCGAAGCATCACGAGCTCGCCTAGCCGTCTCACTGGGACAGAGGAGGACGAGACAACGATGGCAAGATCACCCACTAGTACAGAAATGGCTATCATAGGTGGTTTGGAAACATCAATACAGGCGGTTTCACAAACCGCCTATAAGCAAGGGCCTGTGATGAGGCCACCCCATCACAAACGGTAATAAAAGACATCACAGGCAGTTCTGAAATAGAACCACCTGTGATAATTGACTTATCACTGGTGGTTCTATTTCAGAACCGCCTATGATGTCTTTTTTTAGAAACAAAAAATTGCCAGAGCTCACATACAACACGCTGCCATAGCATCTCTAGCCGGCTCAACACAAATTTCTGATTGGCACAGAACAGAGATAAACACACCGAGATTACAGAGGCTCCAAATTGGATTTTAGAACATGCAAGGTAAATTGACACGTTAGATCAGAGATAACACACCAAGATTAATGGCTAGCCTAATCAAATGCTAACCATTAAAATAGAAATGGACAATAAAATTCAGAGCTAGGAACATGCATGGCTATGTAGGTGTCACCATGAAATCAAAATTGAGCATTGGAAAGATCATTTCCTCCAGTTGACCATCCATTATCGCCGGAGCCTCCTCTCGTGATGAAGATTCCCCGTAACAAATATCCAAGTGAGATCATCAGCTATTCAATCGATGACTATCCACTATGGAGGTGTT
Organism: Stipa capillata; assembly: GCA_019208055.1. Lineage (NCBI taxonomy): Eukaryota > Viridiplantae > Streptophyta > Magnoliopsida > Poales > Poaceae > Stipa > Stipa capillata. Next base: position 110,576 of record JAGXJF010002407.1, on the reverse strand, counting down.
CGTACTCAAAATTGAAGGGTTTACTTACTGCCTTGCCCTATAAAACTCTTGCTCAATGTGCACCAGCTTGGATCTGCTGCTTTCCAATTGCTGAACGTAAGCCTGCAAATCAGAAAGGAAAAAAACTAAAATGATCTTTCATTCTCATGCATATAAAACTGCAAGAACAAATCGCAACAGAGGAATCCCCACAAAAAAAAGTACAGCAAATGAACGTAATGTTATCGCCTTAATCAACATAGCAAACAAAGACCTTCCTAGAACGGGCTACTTTGTAAGGATTATGCGTTGATGTTACAAAACGCGTGGTCAACAGAATTAAAACATAAGCAAAACTGTGTTGATTCTGATGTTATAAATTTCTTGCTACTATCAAATGCAAACGGGGATGGCAATTTCACAACTGAAGATCTCCACATCAATCGTACAAATATAATTGCAGAACCTCCCTTCTGTATTAATCACAGCAGCCTGCATTCTTCACATCCTAAACAAACCTTATGAAAGATAGCTCATTTGCCAGCACAAATTGTCTGCATTTACATTGCATGAAGTGAAAACGCATAGGATCCAATGGCAGCATGCCCTGCGACCCTACAACTGCTTCCATCCCAGAGAGTGAATCTAAAGGATTTTAGTTGCCGGAGGAGGATTACTACCGAATCACCAAATCAAGGACCTAACTCCATCAACCAGAGCCTGATTCCATTCTCGGAGAATAATCTAGAACTCGTCGTGCTCCCCAAATAGCATCAATCATAGATTGCCACAGAGAGGATGAAACTTACTTAATCGCGGGGTTAATTCCGCACGGGTGCATCAATCAAGGCCTTCTCCTACACCGATTCAGAGGCATAATGCGGGTCAGGGGCAAAAGGCAATCTGGAGTTGTAGAGTTAGAAGGGGAGAAGATCAGAAGAAGCCAGAGACAAATATGATCTATGCGAGGAGAGGCAAGTCAAGATTTTTCTGATAGGCCATCAGCTTGTGGACAGCCGCGTGTCAGGTGCCTTGCGGTGCTCGACAAGGCCCGTCCATGCGCCCTTCCGTGGCGGCTCCGCATCTCTATCGACAGCGTCACCACCGCGTTGTCAAGCGCCTCCCGGTGCTCGTGAGGGCTGCGGTGAGGCCCTTCTCCACACGCCCTTCCGCTTCAGGCACTGCATGAAGGTGAGCTAGGGACGAAGAGGTCACCCGCAGCATGCGGATTTGGCGGGGCGTGTGCAGATCTAAGAGGAGGAGGCTGAAATCAGGGGAGATAGAGAGAGGGGCGGTAGGACTTGGGAAAAATTTGGGGTGGGGGCGGTGGTGGATTGGGAACTTAGGGTTAGAGCGATGGCAGCTTTGACGCATTGGGTTGGGCCTAATGGGCTGAAAAAAAAGATGGTTTTTCTAGAAAACCGTCGGTGATACTATTACAGACGGTTTTTATAACAAACCGTCTGCGATGACATATATATCATAGACGGTTCTTTTGTAAAAACCGTCTGTGATATGGATTTTGGTAGGAACCGCCTGAAATAATCCTTATCTTAGACAGTTTTGTGTGTTCCGTCTGTAATGAGGAGTATAGGATAACTAGTTGTGTAGTAGTGACCGTGAGCTATCCTGGCCGTGTTGCGGAGACGGGGAGGAGCAGGAGGCAGTGGTGGGAGCACCATGAGTTTGCCTGGATGTGCTTGGATCCGGCTGTCGTCGCACGGGTGGTTGAGGAGGAGGAGTGACAAGGGAGAGGTATAGGGAGCGAGAGTCCATACAGGGAGCAAGTGGCATGTGGGTTGGCTCTCTGCAGACTAGGTTTGTGGGCATATACTTTATAACTTTGAGTTCATATGGGCCGAGAATGATCACAGACCGTCTATGATCTATTATAGATGTTCTTTATTTTATTTTTTTACATAAAATTATCTGTGATGAGCCAATGATATATTTTCTTGTAGTGTAGATAGTTAATAACGGAGCACTTCGCTTTCTTGTAGTGTAGATAGTTAATAACGGAGCACTTCGCTCTCATTGGTACTAGCACGACCTAAGGATGGCATTGCCTTATCATGTCGCGTGGTTGAGCTTCAGCTTGATGCTGTTAGACTTCAGTCTATTCAGGAGGCACAGTAGGCCACCACAAGGTGGCCAAGGTGGGGAAATAGAAGATCGGTCTAGGTCGGGCCATTATATAGCGGATGGTGGGGACAAGGGTACCGACCCTGTAGCATGAAGGTGTAGTCGCATAGAAGCCAGACATGAACATATATATCCGACAAAAGCTTGGTTAGAAAATGCCAACCTTCCTCACAATTACTCCTATATATGAGCAAGAGGAAGAACGTGACTAAGAGATCCTTGGTAGCAAACAACGTTGTCCGGGACTTGTGCACCTTCGTGAGGAGGCATACAATGGATTGCTCCTCAACTTTAAAATGCCCGCATCACCATTTCCTCGTATGTACATAATTATTCCGCATAGGACACACACTGTGAAAGTCTTCAGGTTTTAGCTAAATACAAAAGAACCCCTTGATATACTGGCTAGTGATAACCGCCTAACGCTTCGTCTTAGCTCTGACATTGTTTGTACAACCAACAAATGGATATTACTTTTTACTCCAAATTTATGGACTGATACATCATCTAAACATAGACATGTGTACAGACTTTTCAAACTTCCAAGACTTTTACCCGGAGCACTGCACCAAATTTTTTTCCTAACTCCTTGCACCGAATTAAAGTATACATGTAGACTAACAAATGAATTAACGTCCCCCTAGTACGTACTGCAGCTCAATATTTCCAAGGTTGTATCCAATCCATGCCTGCATGATCTGATGTCTATTTGCAGGGAGATAGACATGTGTACAGACGTTTCAAAACTTCCAAGACTTTTTTACCCGGAGCACTGCACCAAATTTTTTCCCTAACTCCTTGCACCGAATTAAAGTATACATGTAGACAACAAATGAATTAACGTCCCTCTAGTACGTACTGCAGCTCAATATTTCCAAGGTCGTATCCAATCCATGCATGATCTGATGTCTATTTGCAGGGCCGACGGGACATGTTGATGACTTGACCAACATGCTTGCCGATCGAGACAGCAAAGGCTGTTATGTTCTGCGTGCAGTGTCATCTTCTCGGCATCTTCTCGCCCTGTTTACATGCGTACCCATGCTGCAGATGCAGCATGCACGGTAAAACAGTAAACTCGAGGGCATGCAAACAAAAGATGTGTGCGCGGCGTGAAATGGCAGCTGCATGCATGAATGAGTTGTGCCTAGACCACTACAGATGAGTCCCATCGATGTATGTACGTACTGTTCAAATCGAAGTGGAACTTACAAAGCATGCGTACGTGTGTATTTTGATCCCTCAACAGAGTTGATAATCACGTTGGTGAAATTGGTTTTAGATAATTCGTCACTAACCAATGGAGTTTATAATACCGTTAGATTAACATGCATTTAACAGAAAAGATCTACGCATGTGCTCGTCGTAATTAAATAACTAATGAATCTTCTGTCAGTTAGTAAACTTTAATCTGATTTGCAAAAAATTGCTATTCCATAAGATATGGATAAACTAGGCATGAGAACGAAACATTGCCTGAATATGAGAACGAAACATTGCTTGAATGGTGGATAGGCTTGTACTTCTTGCTTGCTAGGATTAAACCTTATATTGGCTCTTGTCTATTTCACTAAACGGAATTTTTTTATTTTTTCAGTGATAGGCAATAAACTAGTCAATAGCGAGATATCCGTGGTGATTTTATTAATTTCGAGCTCTGCATATCCAGTCTCTAATGGACACCGTGTAAGTACGTGCATATGGTGACATACGTGTATATTCATCTATAAATTATACTATGTGTTTATAAAAAAGAATTAAGCACAAAACAACATATTTGTAGAACCGTAAACTGGTCCTGACTCAGACGAGGTTAAGTTTCAGGGCATCAATCCCTCTAGGGAGGAGGTAACTCGGCGCGGTAGATTTAGGCCTTAGATGGCGGTGTGGGCCACCACATGTGTGACTTTAGAAGGATCCATCTCCATCCGCGGGAAAAGTTTGCTGACAGGCCATTCAACCCCCGCCTACCCCCACACCCCCCGGGACGAGCCCACGCCTGTGGGCCCACCAACACATCCATTGTTCCCCCACACCCTCCCTGGGGCCCACTGGGCCACGCCACGTAAAGCCAACCCCCAGCAAAATACACAGTACTCTGCTTTCTCTCTCTCTCTCTTTTATCCTCTTGTCTCCCTCCTCTCTCTCTCTCTCACTATTTATTGTGTGGTCCTACGCCGTACATCTACCTTCCTTTTACAAATCTATTTCCTCGCAAGAGTATGACTGTGCTTTGCTTCAAACTTTCAGAGACAGAGAGATGGAGTGTGAGAGTGAGAGAGAGTGAGAGTAGTGGTCAGAGGAGAGAAGGTGATGCATATTATGTCTGATGTTTTTCAGATGTTGCTGTAGTGCAAGAGAACATGGGGCTCAGATGGGAAGAGATCGCATGCATGTTTGCTTGTCTAGTCTAAGACCCTAGACATGCATGCATGCGTCACTAATTCCAAGGCAAGCAAACAGTGCGTTGTCGTGGTGATGGGGAATCATGCATGCAAAGCCAAGTGTAGATAAAAACTTTGTCTAATCAGTCAGTGGCATCTGCAGCCTGCAGGTCATTTTTCCTTTCAGAAATACAGCAGGGAGAGCCCTGTCAGACACTACCGCAGAAAGTGCTATAGGCGCCACATCACCAGTGACGCGTACAAAAAATGCTCATCACTGATAATCGTAAAATTTACCAGTGACTGGTGAAAATTTCCACCTGTCACTGGTAAATGTTTACCACTGACGGGCAGAACTTCCTGCCCGTCACTGGTGACACAGAAATTACCAGTGGCGGGCACGTAGACGCGCTCATCACTGGTATGTTATTTTTCAGTGACGTGCTTGTTCGAGCGCCCGTCACCGGTACGATTTGATACGGCCGCCTCCGTGCCTGGTTACCAATGGCGTGCTCAGAGATTAGCTCGTCACTAGTATTGTTCTATACCAGTGACGGTTAATTAGATGCGCCCGTCACTGGTAATCTGGCCTATAAAATGCATCAGCGAGCTCGATGCTACCCAGTCGAACTCCACTGGCTAGCAGCAAGGTCGCCGGTCGCCTGCAAGTCCGCCGCCGCCGTAAGCGCCCCTGGTAGTTTTTTGCCCTCCAAAAGCTTCCCCCACCTCCCTTCCCTAGCCCTCTCTCTCTCTCCTTGCTAAATCTAGCTAGCTGGATCATCAATCTGATCAGCAGCTCTCTCCCCCAAACCTCTCCCCTCTCATAAAGTTTAATTAATTTGCTTCAACTTTCCCCCCAACCCTCTCCCCTTGAACTAAGATTTTACTCTAATTTCTTATGAACTGAGATTTTAGAAAATTCATTTGAGGTTATGAATTGAGTTTGTTATGAACTGAGTTTGTTATGCACTGAGATTTGTGTTAAACTGTCACTACTGCCTCCATCGATCGTATGAGATGAATATTTGTGGAAGGGTTTGTGATCGGCCATCGAGCCATCGTTTGACAAATTTGTTCATATATTGCTTATGGTACCGGCCATCGAGCCGAGGCAACGTTTGTGTTGCTCTTTGTCAACACTTGAGTTGTCAACGTTTTGTCAAAATGTTGCTTTGTCAACGTTCGACAAACTCGATTTTAGTTATTTTAGCAAAGGTCATGCCGAAATTTTCTATGGGTTGGTACTAATTAATTTTCGTATATCTTAGGGATCGAACGACTGATGGATCGAAGTTGGATGTATGATGGTGATCAGAACACACAGAGTTTCTATACATCTTTGAATGAATTCTTTGATTTCGCCGAGCGAGATATGGTGCGAAAGGGTGCCACGAAGATATGTTGTCCGTGTCGTGATTGTAAAAACTTGAAGATGTACGAAAGATAATCTGGTTTTTTGCACATGCACCTGGTGCGATGGGGTTTCATGGCAGGTTATACACGGTGGAGAAGTCACGGTGAGGAGGATGAGGTTGTTGTCGACGAAGGGTTAGATGAAGAAGCAGGACATGGAGAGTCGGAAGCAGAACGGTTGGATTGCGAAGATGCCGGAGGACATGAAGAGGCCGAAGCGGATACGCGAAGCACGGGGGACAATTTGGCCGGAATGGTCCAGGACCGTCATGTGCAAGAGCAGGTTGTGAAAGAGACGAATAACGATAGTGCGGCTCGTAGAGAGGCTGCCAAGTTGGAGATACTGGTGAAAGACTCGAAAACTCCCTTGTATCCCGGTTGCAATCCCGAATACACCCGCCTCTTAGTCACGCTCGAACTTCTAAGACTCAAGGCACTGCACAACAGCACAGACACAAGCCTCGATGTGACATTGGAGTATCTTGCAAAAGTTCTGCCGGAGGGGAACGTGTTGCCTCGCGGTTGCGATGAGGCCAAGAAGGTCGTGTGCCCTCTTGAATTGGAGGTGATGAGATACCACGCGTGTCCGAATGACTGCATCATTTATTGGAACCAGTACGCGGAGCTAACCAAGTGTCCAGAGTGCAAAGCATCCTGATTCAAGTAGGGAAAGAACTACCAACCAGATGGTGAGAACGGAGTGAAGAGCGGTGCTCCTGCAAAGGTTGTATGGTACCTTCCACTCATTCCCCGTTTGAAGCGTCTATTCGCAAACAAGAAGGAGGCAAAGCTCATGCGTTGGCACGACGAAAGGCCGCGAAAAGATGACGGCGTGCTGAGACACCCTGCAGATGGTTGCCAGTGGAAAGCAATCGACGACCAATACCCCGAATTCGGAGGAGAGCCAAGGAATATCAGAATTGGTATGAGTACGGATGGACTCAATCCTTTTGAAAAAATGAGCAGCAGGCACAGCACTTGGCCCGTGGTTGTATGGATGTACAACCTCCCTCCGTGGCTCTGCATGAAGCGGAAGTACCTACACCTCTCTATGCTAATTCAAGGGCCACAGCAACCAAGAAATGATCTAAACGTGTATCACCAACTACTGAAGGAGGAGCTAGATACGCTATGGGCTGAACCAGGGGTCCGGGTTTGGGACGCTTACAAAGGAGACTATTTCAATATGAGAGCTATGATGATCACAACGGTGTAAGACTATCCCGTTTACGGATATCAATCCGGCCAGATTTGCCACGGATACCAAGGATGTGTTAAGTGTATGGAAGATACAACAAGTCGTCACCTACCGGGCTCTCATAAAATTGTGTACATGGGCCACCGAAGATGGCTTCAACGGGATGACCCCTGTAGACAAGAAAAAGAAAAGTTCGACAATACGGTTGAGACCCGAGGACCGCCACGTAAGAGGAGTGGGGAAGAAATCTACGAGATGTTGAACTCTTGGGGCCAGTGCCCTAAGGCGAGAAAGAAGCAAGAAGAAGGTAAAGCCGCTGGGAGGCGTATGGAAAACAAAATCTGTATTTTGGGAATTGCCTTACTGGCCTTTTCTCGAGACGCGTCACTGCATAGATGTCATGCATATTGAGAAAAATGTCTGCGAGAGTGTGCTTGGTCTCTTGCTCCACATGGCAGACAAGACAAAAGATGGGCCGAAGACACGAGCTGACTATAAGACCAGAGCTGTGGGCCAACGAGGAGAAAAACCAATTTGGGCAGGAACGTTACAAAAATCAAGACGGACTGTCCCGCCGCTTGTTACACTCTAAGTACAGAGGAGCTCGATAAAATTTTCAAGTGCCTCGAAGGTGTCAAAGTTACTTCCGGCTACTCGGCAAACATACAGAGATATCTAGACATGCAGAACCACAAACTAATCGGTATGAAGTCTCATGACTGTCACGTGATGATCACGCAGATACTTTCGGTTGCAATTAGAGGGCTAATGGAGCCATGGATCCGCAAGACACTGCTTGATCTCTGTAACTTTTTCGACATTATCTCTTAGAAGTCCATCAGTAAGAAGCGGTGCCAGAGATTGCAGGCGGAGATCATTGTCATACTATGTGAGTTTGAGATGTACTTTCTGCCTGCATTCTTTGACGTCATGGTACATCTCATAATCCATATCATCCCGGAGATCATCGACCTAGGTCCCGTATTCCTACACAACATGTACCCGTTCGAAAGGTTCAATGGGGTCATCAAGCAATACGTTCGTAACAGGTCTCATCCAGATGGGAGTATTGTCCAAGGCTTTCTCACCGAGGAGAGCGTCAAGTTTTGCACGGATTACATGAAAGTCGACAAACCTATTGGTGTGCGTGTTAATCGGCACAGTGGCAGGCTCGATGGCATAGGTCACCGACGCGGAACGAAGGATTTACATGTGCACAATGATGTACCGAACCGACCAGACGACTACGTCAGAGCGCACACAGTAGCGTTACAGCACCTGTCAGTGGTTCGGCCTTATGTTAAGAAGCACATGGCAATGTTAAAAGCAAAGCACGGCAGAAGAAAGACCGAAGCGGCTCTCACGAGAGAGCACAACGCTACCTCGTTAGGTGGCTAAAAAACTACTTTCACGAACATAGCTTCTCAAAGGATGATAACGTAGAATGGACGGTGTTCCACTTGGCACAGGGCCCCATGATGAATGTCAGGACATACTAAGCATATGATATCAACGGATACACATTCTATACGGAGGCACAAGACCAGAAAAGTGTATACCAGAACTCTGGGGTGACGATGGAGGCCTTAACCGATAAGAAAAAGGACAGATACTATGGCAGGCTTGAAGAGATTTGGGAACTTAAGTACTTCAATATGCAGAAATAATATGGAGCCTTATGGATGAATGTACGAGAAGATTGGACCCTAAGAAACTAACCCTAGCTAACTTACCAGTGACGAGCGAATACAGGTGCTCGTCACTGGTAACCACTTACCAGTGATGAGCTGTTTTCTCGCCCGTCACTGGTAAGGCGTAGATATATACCGCTCGAGCGGGACTTGGGGAAATATTCCCCAAATCCCGCGCCCAACCTAATTTCTCAAATCCTTCCAGGCTGCCGCTCCTCGCCGGATCACCGGACACCTCCCTCGCCGGCCTCGCCTCCCTCGTCGGACGCCTCCCTCGCCGGCCTCGCCTCCCTCGCCAGCCTCGCCTCCCTCGCCTCCCTCGCCGGCCTCCCCTCTGCCACCTCACCGGCCACCATCGCCATTGCACTGAGGAGCCCCCACCACTACCGAGCGTTGCGCCGCCCCGTCCAGTACTGCCCAGGCCACCACCACCACAAGCCGCCGCCCCCTTCACACGCCGGCCGCCAGGTAAGCCAGGCATTTTTGGCACCCGAGCACCAGTGCTCTTGTTAATTATTTTGAGAATTTCAAAAACTGCGTTTAAAAGTTTGAGTAAAGTCTGAAGAAATCTCCGTGTACATGTGGTGCTACATTATGACGAACTTGCAAAAGATTCATGAAAACATATTTCTATTTGTGGTCTGTGCAAAGAACACAAGGCTGAAGTGCTACAATAGCAATATTTGTAAGTTTTTGTGCCGGTACTGAGATATGAGTTATGAGCCTAATTTTTCTGCGTGGATGAATTTGAGATATGAGATATATTTTCTGCGTGGATGAATTTGAGATATGCTTGTGGTACCGGCCGTCGAGCCGAGGCAACGTTCGTTGCTCCGTTTATTTTTTCAGGGAAAATGAGTTGTCAACGTTTGTCAAAATGTTGCTTCGTCAACGTTTTGTCAACGTTCGACACTCAATTTTAGTTAATTTTAGCAAAGGTCATGCCGAATTTTTGTATTTTCATTAATTTATTTTAGCATATGTATGTTGTATTCGGGTTATTGTAGTTCTTTGTCATGCTCAATTATATGCATTTCTAGCCTTTTTAATTTTATTAAATTTATTTTTAACAAGTTTCAATTTAGTTCCAAAATAGCTGCAAGTACCCCCTCTTCGTCGCGGACACCAACGGATGCCCCGGCATCGTCCCGAGATATCGAGTGGCGTATGGAAGCTCCCCGGGATCTGGCCGGCCATCAGGGGGCCGCCATCGTCGACGACCCTGCTGCCGAGGACAACAACGAGTACGACTCGTCTGACGAAGAGTCGGATGAAGAGGCTGGACGTGCAGATGAGTCTGGCGGTGCTGAAGACGCGACCGATCGTGACGAAGCGACCGGCCGTGAATACGAGACCGGTTTGGAAGAAGAACAGGCGGACGGGGCTCCACCAGCTAAGCGAAAAAGGCGGCTCGCGCCTAGGAGACCAAACAAGTTGAGTACTGACACCTTCGTAATCACTCGAGTCGACGATTTGGGTAAACCTGCCAGTCCGAGAAAAGCTGCATAGGGGTACTCAAACGCGGTAGGCTGCATCCTGCGTGAAACCGTGAAGATCACAACCCCCGATATAAGGACGAAAGAAACCGAGCATCTTCGAACTCTCCTCTTGGACAGGCTATTCAGTTGGTATTCCGTCCTGGAGGCCGACAAAAATAGAGTCGCAGCTAAAGCCCTCAGCATGATGTCGAAATCCTTAAATACATGGCGATACCGTGCCAATAAAAAGAAGGATAACGATTTTGAGACCGTGATAAAGCCGCTATGGCCTACGATAGATGAGGCGGACTGGACCGAGTTCATTCAAACTCGCTCGGGTGATGAATTCAAGAAGTTGAGTGAGTGGGGGAAGGACATGCGGGGGAAGATCGTGGGCGACCACAGACTCGGCAGCCGTGGTTACCCAGGGAAGAAGTTAAAATGGGACAAGGAGGATGCAAAGTTGATTGCGGCTGGGAAAGAACCCCCTTTCTCGGACATCTAGCCAGGGCGCGGAAAGGATTTTGTGAGGGCCCGCACAAAATTTTACCCAGTGACGGGGGAACCGATCTTCGCACACGAGAAACTAAAGGAGGTGCACAAAGAACTGGTAACCTCTGAACCCAATGTATTTTATTTGTCCTATGTAGATTAATTTCCGAAAAGGTACGTTTCTAAACGGTTGATGTTACGTGCAGAAAAAGCTAAGCCAGCAACCTGAGAGCTCCCAGGACTCTGTCGATAGCGATAGGTGGCAAGACCCTATCAACAAGGCTCTCGGCAAGCCGGAGACTCGTGGCCGTGTGATGGGCGTCTGGTATGGGGCTCGATGGGCTGATTATTGTCCCCAAACCCGCGAGGTTGCCCGCGAGAGTAGGAAAGCCAAGCAAGATAAAGAATTTGATGCGCGAGTGGAGGTGGCGGTGAAACGTCTATTAGGGCATCTATATGAGCAACTACGACGTCCACCCATGCATCCTGATACCCAGCAGCCGGTCTTTAATCTTGATACCCAGCCGCCGCCCTTCACTGCTGCAAGGAGTAGCAGCCCCTCTGTCTCGGGCATTGGCCCCGGGTCGCCAAATTCAATCGACGGCCTCACGGTAAGCATCGTCGGCTCAACAAATCGTTCTAGTACGTCTTGGTTTCGTTGTTCGGACTCTAACATCCACGACGTGCTCGTATATATGTTTCGCAGGTAATAACTCCGTGCCATCTCCAGGCCCAAGTGCTCGGCTCGATGGTGATGGTCGCGCACGGTCGAGTCCACCCAATAACGCCGGAGAACAAGATGCACTGTGTGGATTTACCACCAAACATGGCGAGGGTGGAGTTGACTAAGGTGGTCGGCACCTTCGAGGACTTGGTTTTGAATGACCCCCCTGAAGAGGGATACGAAAAACTAGGAGCCTGCAAGGGTTTTTCCTCAAGTGGCCGAAGGACGCGATAAAGTTGATTGAGACCTCCAATCGCACAACGTCATCGTCGAGCCACACCCACAGTCCATCACCAAGACCATCTCCTTTGGATCTTTGCCCACCTATCGTATAGGGATCTAGAGATGGAGGGCGCCGATGAGGGCGCGGAGCATGGCATGTCTCGTGACGAGGAGGCACAATTATTTGTAGATACGTCGCCACCCCAGCATGACAAGCAAGCCCAGACGAAGTTGACTCCTAACACACTCATGGGCGCAGCCAAAGAAGCGATGGCCGGTCAGAGGGCCGTATCTCTGGATACGCAGCGTACGAGCAAAAAAGAGACGAAGAAGACACATGCCAGCACCAGTACGTACGATAGACAGGGTGAGACGAGGTTGAAAAAAATCCTTAACCTACGCAACATCTTCCCAATCAAGACAGGGAGCAACGGGTCGTCGTCAGTGGCGGGCCTATCATGTCCCGGGTCACCCCATGGTACCAAGAGATGAGTTCGACATCCTCCCAAACGAAATGAAGATTCTACATGAGAACATTCGACGGGTGGAATTAGCACCTGATGAAAATAATGTCTCGTATTACACGGTGAAGGTGCCAGAGGGTTTCCATTCATCGACCAGTATCGTGCGGACAAATTTTATCTGGAGTTTGCGGAGATCTTCGGCATGTTCAACCTTTATAGGCTCGAAGCATCCTTAGTCAGGCTATGGGCGCTGTACCAAGCCAGAGAGATCAGACGCATGAATCTTCCCGATGTTGGAATAGCAGATCCGTATCACATGCACGAGAACAACGTTCGCTCTGAACAAGGTAGAGAGATTATGAAAGAATACCTCGTGAGTGCGCTGCTAGCGCATAAGGGCAAGGACTACCTACTCGTGCCCTACAATCCCATGTAAGTCATCTACTTTGTGCTTTCATAAATTTCCTTTTGCTTGTGCACCTAGCCAACTTCATGGGTTAATATTGGTTTGTTCACATGTTTGCGCAACGACCACTGGATCCTCTTAGTACTAGTGCCGAAGGAAAGCAAGGCTTATTACTTTGATTCCATGAAAAGGGAGAAGAAAGACTACACCCTACTCAAGAAAGTTCTGGATGATACTCTCTTCGACTTTGCACACAAGGGAGGAACTGTGACAAAAAGAAGTGGTGGTCCACGCTTCAAACACGTGACTAATTTCTGTTGTAGACAGCAGCTGGAGAATAGTGTGACGTGTGGCTACTATGTCTACTCCCACATGGACGACTTTGTACAGGCGCGGAACACGTTATGCAAAGCTGAGGACTTACGTAAGTAGAGTAATAACCTCGAGCACAAGCTGTATGATTGGAAGCAAGAGTTTGCACGCTACTAGAACGTGTTTGCGAATATCATCAACAAGGATGTCGTCTTGGATACCGGGTTTTTCTACGGCGGCAATGACCCACTGGAGGAACATGCGGCTCGCTCAGAGCAGCGCGCTCGCCAAATCCCGCACTGGTTCGACACCCGGGAAGACGCTGTCGCCTACATGCAGCTAGGCCCTAGAGGAGGGAAAAAAAGCGTTAAGGTAGACCGTAGAGGAGGGAAAAACACTTCATATGTATTGTGTTTGTAGTCGTGTATTGCGAAACTTGTGTATTTTATACGCTTGTTATTCTCGTAGTCGGTTTGAGACATCAATCTACATATATATTATTGTGTTTGTGGTTTCAAGTTGCATGGATATATACTGTGATATATGTGTGGTGATCTGAATATGATATGAATTGAATTGTTGTGGAATTTAAATTTTAATTGCTGACTATACATATAAGGGAGAATGATGGTTGTGCCACTAGTTGACTCCGAAACTCGTAGGCTGCCACTAAATTTGTGGAAATTATGTCTGTGCCACCAACTCGTGCGAAGAAATTGTACTGAAACACTGCGCGGCGTCAGCGCAAGTTGCCGTCAGCTTGCCGTCTCTTTGACTCTTTGACCCTCCCTTTCTTCCTTCTGTGGGACCACTACTTTGCCACGTCGTCAACAACGAAGAGGAGAGTAGTCTGACCGTTCCATCCGCTGTGGGGCCCACCTTTGGCCACGTCGTCAACAGGGAATTCGAACCGCTCGGTAGTGGCTCAGCCATAATAATGAGGATTTGGGCAGTTCGAACAGTGCTCTCTCCTTCGTCGGCCTCACCGACCCTCTCCGCGCACCCTCGCCCTCGCCCTCGCCCTCGCCTCCGCCATGGTGCGCCCTCGCCCTCGCGTCCGCCGCATCGCGCCCCGCGGCCTAGCGCCGCCCGTGGCTACGCGCGATGCCCTGCGCGTGCGGCGCCGCCGCAACCGGCGAATGGCGCACCGCGCGTCGCCAGCACCCGTCGTCGCGCCGGCCCCCGCCATCGCGTCGGCCCCCCGCCGTCACCAACCTCGAGGAGGAGATTTGGTGTCAGTGGGACGGCATTATGGAGGAGGAGCGCGCCCGCGTGGAGGCCGCGCGCCGGGCCGAGGAGGAACGCGCTCGACACTTCCGCGCATGGGCGGAAGACGTGGAGGCCGGCGCCCGGCGCGAAGCCCTAGCGGCCGTCGGGTCCGCGCGCCTTCCGGTGGCCCGACGGTACGTCGACCGCGTCGAATGGGCCGCCGGTGCCGAAGCCCAAGCCGCGCTGGACCACGACGGCGTGGCCGTGGCCTTCGCGCGCGGCCAACGCGCCCCGGGATCACCTCGCCGTCGTCGAAGCCGAGGTGGAGGCCGCCCGCCGCGCGTGAGGAGGAGGAGGCCGCCCGCCCGCGCTGTTCAAACTCAATGACCTTATATATGTTCAATGGAATTCCAAGTTATGATTTTGAGATTTTATAGTAGTATCACATGCACTAGTAGACTAGAATCAGATTTCTCTGTGACTTAAACAACAAGAATATGATACGAGGTGCTATGGAACCAGATTATCATGATACATGCAAGGTGGCTAGATTAAGCAGGGATATATGGCTGTGGCACTAGTCATCTCTGAAATTCGGAGGCTGCCACTGAATAACATCACTCACTCAGTCAGTTGTGGCAATGTCGTGTTAGTCTTGTAATGATGTTTGTCTTGTAATGATGCTCTGCAATGTACTGCAATGAAGCTCTGCAATGAACTGATTTTGGAAGGCTTTGTCCCTTCCCTTTCTGCAATGTATTGTTTTGCTCTGAACTTCTGCTGTAAAATTTCAGCATTTGGCATTCCTTTTCAGTGCCCCGACAGTTAAATCACTAGGCATAATAGAAACTAGATTCTTTTTTTTTCCATGTGGTCAATTAGTATAGATTGTACTTATGTAAGTTTATTAAATCCAAATATCCTGGACTATTTGATCATGTGTAGTGAAATATGCCATGAACTGAAAACATTTCAAAACTCTTCCTGATGATCTACCACTTGTTCTGAAAAGCAAACTCTTGATTGTTGACCTTGCGTGGATCAGAACGAATTGATAAATTAGGCAAAACTCCACCCTGAATTTATTCTTTTAATAATACAAAATTTGATTATTTAATATGATAGAAATATGTTCATACTTTATATACTGTATTCATGGTTATGATTCTTCTCTCAGGCAGTGAAGGCCACATGATTGAAGAAGCCAAGTTCATCAATCTTTCATTATCATCTCTAGGAAAGTGCATTAACGCACTAGCAGAAAATAGTCCTCATATACCAACAAGAGATTGAAAACTTACAAGGATGCTTCATGATTCATTTGGAGGTGCTAATCTCTGTCATGTGCTTACTCCACCATGACATGTGAAACAATTATATTCAGGACATTCTTGATAGTTAACCTGTGTTTGCTAAAGCTTTTACACTGGTTGGTCTGAATTTACGAAATTTTAGAAAGTATTGGTGTCTCCTGGAATGTGCACTTACATGTCTCTAGTTCCGAACAAATACGTATGACATACCTTCTGTGACTACTAGCCGAACAAAACAAATAGAAGATATCACACTTCTACAAACACAATAATATTCCATGCATCAAAATAGGATCTGAAAAAAACCAGCATCTGTCTAATCCATGAGAAACACACACTCAACACATTATGATCATAGCTTAGCATACATAGCAACTGAAACAACAAATAAAGTGACAGCAACAGAAGTAGCAGCCAATGCAAAGCTTCTCTGATAAGCTAGGTCCATCTCCAGCTAATCTTCTCTGCCTTCAGTTGATTTGTTATCTTCTTTTCTTCCTCGAGCTTTAACTCTAGCTCTTCAATTACCTGGTCTTCATAAGCTAGGTCCATCTCCAGCTAATCTTCTCTGACTCTACTTGCTCTGTCATCTTCTTCTCGGCCAGCAACTGCAACTCTAATTCTGATTGTATATGCTCTTGAGCAGCAAGCTCTGCCTTCAGTGCCAATCTGTCTGCATCCCATTCAGCACACTTGTCGTCGTACAACAGATAATCCGGGTAGGCATAATAAGCGGCCAGAATCTGTTACATTCAATGCAAAAAGCAGAAAAAAGATTTCTCGCAAAAAAAGAAAGCGGAAAAAAGAATAAGAAATCAGAACATATAACAAGAAATTTTGAACAGAGAAAAAGAGAAGAAGGAGAGAAGAGAAAACTTACCCGGTCGTTCGTGCAGCTCGAAGCGTCGTCCCGGGGCCATGACATTATCGAGTCCCCACCCTGGCTGGTGTAAGTGTTACCGCTGTGGCCGACATTGACAGCGACGATGGCGGAACAGAAGACCGGGACGAGCGCTAAAGAGAAGAGCTGCTATGGGTCCAGACGTGCTGTTGGAGCTCACCGGCGCTTGGAAACGAAGGGGAACGAACTGGGAAATGGAATGGAGAAGAAGGGGATTGGAGACGGAGGGGAACGAAATGGGGAGGACGGGGGAATGGAATGGAGAAGAAGACGCGGTGGAGAGGAATGGAGGAGAAGACGGGGCAATGAAGGACATGTGGGGCGAAGGAAGGAGGGCCCACATGTCATTAACCCAACTGGTTTGCAAAGGGGACGATTTGGGTGAATGACATGTGGGGCCGAAGTAAGGAGTGGATTTGGGTGAATGACATGTGGCTCCCATTTCGAATTTGTGTGGAGGGGAAGATGGCGACGCGGCGCTGCGAGGAGAGCTCTTGAGTGCAGCACACGCGAGCGAGGTGGCGCGGGCGTGCAGAAGGTGGCGCGTGGCCTCGGCCTCGGGTACGAAGGGAGAGGTGGGCTGCATGGGCCGAGGCAACGAGAACGGGCCGGGAGAGAATGGGCTGAGCGAAAAAAAAGAGAAATGGCCAAGGAAGGGAGATTTGGCCCAGAGCAGGACTTTAGATTTTTAAATCTTTGCAAATTTTGAGCTTTTAGAAAATTTGGAAATTTGGCAAAATTTGGGGCTGTAATATATGTTGTTGTGTACAAGTTTCAGTAATTTGCTGATATTTTTATTATTTATTATACATAAAATGAATTTCTGCGCACTTATTGAAAGTGATTCCCTTTGAACTATAGGTATGTGAAATGAGCTCTAAAAAAAGGAAGAAAAAATATATTCAAGGAAATATGTACAATTGTAGCTCATGTGCAGAAAAATGGATGAAATATTCAATTGCTTGATATGGTAAATTCAAAAGGAGCTTTTGCTTGTTTTTAGAAAAAAAAGAAAAAATATGTAAATGATGTCAAAAATTACCAAAAATTGGCATGGGAGCCCTTATATGGTACATTATCTTGTGATAAAAATTTGAGAAGAATACACGAAATTGAATTAATAGATTGTTCACAAAATGGACTATCTCCGATGAAGTTTCGTAACATTCCATGCAAATCTTCTAGTTCGTACTACATAATCCATTTTTAGTGATCATTTGTAATCTTTTGTACTTAAAAAATTTGAATACACCTTCCTTTAACATTTATAATAACAAATGTGAATTACATTACCACTTGTTATGCAATAATCTTTATTTATCATTTTCTCCAACTATTTTAGAGAAAAAAATGAAATAATATGTAAATGTTGTCAAAAATTACTAAAAATTGGCATGGAGTCCTAATATTGGTACATAAGCTTCTCATAAAAAACTCACATCATTTATCAAAAGTTCAAAAAACCACTTGTTTAGAAATGGACCCATTTGGCCTACCCATGGCATCATTTCTAAAGGGACCAAAAAATCAAGTTTTTTAAAAAAATCTTAAAAAATTCCCAGTAATGCTACATACACGTATTGGGACAAAGTGGGGAAGTTTCAGCTTATTTGGCCCAGTAGTTTTGAACTTTGCGCATATTTTGTCCAAATTTCTACATTGCAAATTCATTCCATCATGTCCACAACTACAAATATTCTAGTAATTGTAGATGCATGCAGAGCACAAACATTGTTCCAAAAATATTACATGCCATAGTTCAGAAAAGGGGAAAAAACATGTCCACAACTACAAACATCTCCAGCCTACAAAGTCCATCATGTCCTTCATGTTCTTGGAGCCTTTCTTCTTGGAGTCTTTCCTCTTAGAGCTGCTGTCTTCAGAGTTGTACTGCAGAAAACAAAACATTCCAGTAGTTCAGAAAACACATAAATGCAGAGCACAAACATTGTTCAGAAAAATATTACATTGCCATCATGTCCACAACTAAAATTTTTTGAGCCAGTCGTTCCACTCGTTATTGTTGGATTTCTTCTTGGAGCGTTTCTTCTTGGAGCCTCTGTTTTTTCCTCCCTTCCTCCTCAATCAGAACAGGAGCATCTCCAGCATCTTCAGAAACATGAGCATCTCCGCCATCTCCAGCTTCAGAAACATGAGCATCTCCAGCATCTTGAGCTTCAGCAACTTGAGCATCTCCACCATCTCCACCATCTCCACCATCTTGAGCATCTGCAGCTACTTCCTCAACTAGAACTGGAAACATCTTCTAAATCATGTCCAGCATCAGCAGCATCTCCACCATCTCCACCATCTCCAGCATCTTGAGCATCTGCAGCTACTTCCTCAACTAGAACTGGAACATCTTCTAAATCATGTCCAGCATCAGCAGCATCAGCAGCATCTCCACCATCTCCACCATCTCCAGCATCAGCAGCATCTTCATCTCCAGCATCTCCACCATCTTCATCTTCACCAACTTGAGCAACATGAGCATCTCCAGCTTCAACATGTTGAGCATCTTCAGCTTCAGCAACTCCAGCATCTTGAGCATCTTCTAAATCATGTGGAACAGGGTTTTTGCATAAGCGCTTGATATGGCCAAGTCCTCCACAACGTTTGCATTGTTTTTCCTTGCTCCTAACCTTGAACCTTTTTCATGTGAGCCTTTGATCCTTTGCTTCCTAGGCCTTCCAGGCGGCCTCCTAAGTACTGGAGGTTCAAGTTTGAAGCCTGGATCTACAACTTCCCACTGATTTTGGCCTATCATTGGTGGAACATTTTCTGCATATGTTGCATTGAACTTGGCCACAGAATAGCACTCATCCATGAAGTTCCAAATTTCAGCACCTTCACCTCTCAACCTTAAGATGAAGTGGAGAGCATGGTGACATGGAAGACCAGTAACCTGCCACTTCCTACACGCACAAGTCCTATTTGCAATGTTCACGGGATACCGCCTTCAGTTCCATGCTTGTCCGTTGCATAAACCTCAGCTTCTGAATTTCCACTCCTAATCATCCTCATCTTTAATCCTCTCATGGCCCTTGTCCTTGCATTCAGTCTGAGAATAAACACTTGGCAGTATCACATGGCCTACAAATTTTCTTGCTGAAACTCTTTGCCTAAAATCTATCTTCTCCATTATGCGTTGTCTGATGGCATCTAGCAAAAGCACAATCGCAAGTGCTTTCAGTGTCCTAATCTTAGAATTAAAACACTCAGCCAAATTGTTGTTTACATAGTCCACCTTGCTTAACTCACCAAACATGCTTTCTAGCCCATAGTTTGCTGTGATGTTCCTCAAGGTATTCTCTCACCTTGGGCTGTGTGAATAGGTTCTGCATGTAAACAGCATGCCTGCTGGGGGTGTATGTCAGTGCTGCTGGCCACAAGTTGTCTTCAAAGATCTTGCCTTTGAACTTCTTCATGAAGTTCACAGCAAGGTGCCTCATGCATTCTCTATGCTCAACCCCAGGAAAAACAGCCTCAACAGCACTCTCTAGCCCCTTGCATGTATCAGTCTGTATCACCAAACCTGCAGGGTGACCTATTACTCCACGCAGCCTCTCCATGAACCATGTCCAGCTTTCAGTAGATTCAACCTCAAGAATGGCATAAGCTACAGGGAAAGAGCCAATTATGGCCATCTATAGCACTAGCTGTAGCTAGCTGCCCTCTGAACTTGCCTGTCAATGAAGTGGAGTCTACTGACAAGTATGGCCTGCAACCTTCTAGAAAACCCTTCCAGTCATGCCTTAAGGCAGACAAAAACATCTTCTGAAACATCTCTTGTCTCTCAGCCTGTACCTCTTCCCTCTAGAAGTTTTACTTCTTCCTGGCACAAGCTCCCAAGTCAATGTCAACAAACCACTCCCAGGTGATGGTCCTCTCTACCTCTGCCTTGAAACTGTATAGCATATGGAAACATCTCGGTCCACTTGCCTTGAATCAGGTCCAAAAGCCATCTCCTTCCCGTCGAACACTCTATGGTAAGAAATTACTACATCGAACTTTTCCTTAAGTTTCTTTCTCAATTCTGCTGGTCCTGTGTTTGGACTCTCCCTCAGCCAGGGGGAGTATGGTAGCAGCAATCCACTTGGTCGAAGCAGGTCTAATTCTATCGCTTAACTGCATAGTAGGGCAAGTTGTTGTTTCTGGGTGTTAACCTTGATCTGAAATGGATAGCCACCTTCATTAGGGATGCATGCATTCGCACATCTACATATTTTACTATCCTACAATACACTCTAAGTCTGGTTATGGTCACTCTTTTCAGTGCAATACTCAAACCCACGTTTATTGCAAAAGTTTGCAAGTGCAAATCTGCAATCCTCCACACTCTCAAAGACAGTCCCCTCATCAATTGTAGGGTTATCCTTGTCAAATGGATCACTGGCCTATCCTCTTCTTCACCATCAGATAGGCAACCCATTTCCTCGTTCTCAGCCTGCTCATCCTCATCAGTCCCATAGTCAGACTCATAGTCAGGATCAATCAAATATTCCCTGATTGAAACCCTCTCAGGATCTGCTGCCACATCTGGATACGTTCTCTCATCGACATCATCATTAGCAGCAAAAATCATCCTCTGACCCCTCTTCTATATCCTTTTCCTGCTCGCTTCCTGTCTCTCCATCATACTCACTGAGAAGCTGAGTAGAGCTAGGTTGAGTAGATTGAGCAGTTGATGCACTGAAATCATTACAGACAGTCTCTTCCCCAGTCTCCTTGTTAACAATATGAACCGACATCAACACAGTCCTCGTACCCATGTGTTTACCCACATCATGGCCAAAGACTCATCATTCTCTACATCTATGAATTTCCCCAAATGCTGTCATAGTACCTCGGCAGGTAAGACTCGGTTTGCTCACATGGGTACTTCTCAAATTGCCTGAGCAGGTCCTTCAGAGTTAGTTCAGCAGCGTCTACAGTCAATTTATAGGCAAACCCGGCGCTAACTGTGATGCTACCATCCGCCATGCGTTCAGTGCGACACCCATGCCGAATCTTCAGCAGAAACCAGAGGCAGCACACGCCCTACGCGAAGCAGCAGACAATGACCACGGATTTCGAATGGGGATCGCAAAACAAATTCCAAGGGAATTGTGGATGTCTTACCTTTCTGGGACAAACGGCACATTCACCGGGCTCCAGAGCTACAACGCTTGGGCGCCGCGTTCTCTGCCTGTCCGATGCCGCTGCCGTTGTCGACTTCTGCGGCATCCATCCCCTCAGTGAAAAAATCCAGATCGAGGAGCGGATGGAGGCCGTGGTGGGGATGCGTGGAAAGAGGGGTGCGCTTCCAGGAGGGACAGCACGATAGCGTAGGAGTAAGCTTCCAGGAGGGAGGGCACGGCAGCGGCAGGGCGGGGGGCGGCGGCGGCGGCGTTATTATTTGGGTGGGCGGCGGCGGACGAGCAACCGTTATTTGGCCATAAGGTGGGCCCCACAGCGCGATCGAAGGGCTCAAACGACTCTCCTCTTCGTTGCTGACGACGTGGCAAAATAGTGGGTCCCACAGAAAGGAAGAAAGGGAGGGTCAAAGAGTCAAAGAGACGGCAAGCTAACGGCAACTTGCGCTGACGCCGCGCAGTGGTTTCAGTACAATTTCTTCGCACGAGTTGGTGGCACAGCCATAATTTCGACAAATTTAGTGGCAGCCTACGAGTTTCGGAGTCGACTAGTGGCACAGCCATCATTCTCCCTACATATAAATACACTAATGGGCTAGGCCTGGTCCAACTACCAGTGACGTGCGGCCTGAAATGATCGTCACTGGTGGTGGCCTCATCAGTGACGTGCGGCTCCGCGCGCACGTCACTGGAGAGGTTTTTCCCCAGTGATGAGCGGCTAGGAGCGCACGTCACTGGTAAACACTTACCAGTGACTACCAGTGACGAGCGGGGAGCCCGTCACCCCGCTTGTCACTGGTAAGAACTTACCAGTGGCGTGTTACCAGTGACGGTCCGGCCCGCTCGTCACTAATGGGCGTTTTAGGCCCGTCACTGGTAGGCTTTTCTGTAGTTGTGAGAAAATATTATGATGGTTAAAGTAATGTGGGATTAACCCAAGTCACCGGCAATATCCCCACTAACCCTGACAAACACTTAACTCTCAGTAAGTCTACAGGCATGTTAGTTGATAGCATTAAACTTTGCCAAAGATTTAACTGATGTTTGGTTTATTGCTATAGCTGTGGTGTATCACATTTTCTCAGCAGTTTGTCTCTGCCTGTTATGAACTTTTATCGTTGTCAAACTTTGACAAAGTTATGGTGATCGCTGCCATAGTTTAGAAAAAAAATTTAGTGTGGTGCAGCTTTTCTATCAACCAATTATGACATCTTGTAAATTAGGTGTGATCTAAATAACATCTCTTGTGAAAATTATCTGGATCAGTATTTCCCTAATGCCCACAAAATATTCATAAAGAATCTGTCATACTCATCCCAAACATGCCATTCCTAGGGTAAATGATTAGTCTAAACAGCAGGATATGCCATGGGCAAACAGTAAGCTCTGTTTTTTGAAAGGCAGGAATTTCATATGAAAACGGTACGTATACTTCTCCACTATGTTATTTTCAGGCGGTACCGACAAAAAAAGAAGTGGATAGAAGCAGATTCAAGTTTATCGGATTGACAGGGTACAAAGAAAAAAAAAGAAGTGGATAGAAGCAGATTCAAGTTTATCGGATTGACAGGGTACAAAGAAACTTTTTGGTGTCAATAACGACAACGACACCAGAGTTGATGAGGGTAACAAATTCGATCGCAAACCCAGCCAGATGATTAGTTAGAGGCTATTTGGAAACGAACAGAACCGTCCGGAAAATAGTCTATCTCAATAGTCTAAAACAGGAAAACACTGTATTTGGCGCCGACATGTTTCAAGAATGCTTTTACCTCCTGAAATGTAGCTTCTCAAGCCCGTGCATGCACTACTATCTGCGTTCCAATCTACTACTACTATTAAAAGCACCAGTTAAATCTTTTCTAAAGCCACCCCGTTTACTGTACACAAAACGACTCGATCCGTCGGATAACTCCATCCAACGGACCACAGCCTCGTCGTGTTTCGCTCCCTATCTTTTCGCTACGATCGTCGTGTTTCGCTCCCGATCTTTCCGCTACGATCGATCTGATCACCGATCCTCGCCCCGCACGCCTCCACCGCCGCGCGCCCCCACCTGCAGAAGCCCAGCATCTCAATCTCTGCGAGCCCTCCATCCCCCTTCCGCCGCTCCGCCTCCACCATCTTCTCCGCCACCACCTCCTCCACACCGCCCCCCTACCTGGACTATGCTCGGCTGCCGCGCGCCCCTGTTCCACGCTCGGCCCCCGCCTCGATGCTCCGCCTCCCCCTCGCAGCTCTGCCGCACCACTTTTCCCCGCCCGGGCCTCCGCGCCGCACACCTCCCCCACCTCCGCCCCTATGCGTCGCTCCCGCAGGTCCGCCCGCACGCCTCCGCCGCCGCTTGCCCCCTGACCCGGCCGCCACGCTCACCTGCTCACACCCCACCCGCCACGCCTCGGCCCTCCAGCGCCGCACGGGCCACCAAGCCACCACGCCCGCGGCCCTCCTCCTCCTACGCGCCGCGCGGGCCCCCATCGTCACCGCGCCTGCCCCTGCCCCCGTCGCTGTGCCGCGCCCGCCCTGCCTCCGTCGCCGCTCGCCCTGCCCCCGTCCCCGCTACTGCCTGCCCTCGCATGCCCCCACCGGCCACTCTCGCCAACCCCGGCTGCCGCCCGCTATTGCATGCCCCGCTGCCGCCTGCTCTCGCCAGCCCCCGCCACCGGCGGCCCTCGCACGCCCCAGTCGCCCACGCTCGCAATCCCCGGCCGCCGGCCGCCCTCGCAAAACCCGGCCGCCGGCCGCCTTGCACGCCCCCGCCGCCGGCCTCTACGCCCTCGCTGCCGGCCGCCATGGATCTCCTTCAGTCCTTATACGCGTCGGGCAACGCATCCTTGCCGGAGGACGAGTCTCTCTCCTCCCTCCTCGCGCCGGCGCCGGAGCCGGGAGCCGCCGCTGCTCGCCCATGCCATGCTCACCCCTGGTTCCACAGACGCCGCTCGCGCACCTCCAATGGCCTCCACCGCCTCCTCCTCCGCATCGCTACATCCGGCGGCCGCCGCCAACCTACCTCCGCCCCCGCCGCCACTCCATGCCATCGCACCTCGCCCGCGGAGGTACGAGGGGAAGGACATGGTGGTGGAGAACCTCCGGCAGCTGTGCATGCACCGCGTCGCGAACGAGACCGGCCGGCCCTGGGCGTGGTGGGACTACGCCATGGACTACAAGATCCGGTGCTCCATGAAGGAGAAGAAGTACAGCAAGGCCTGCACGGAGGACGTCGTCACGGCGGTTGGGCTGCCGCTCAACAAGGTGCTCGAGTGCATGGGCGACCCGGAGGCCGACGCAGAGAACGCCGTCCTGTCCAAGGAGCAGGAAGACCAGGTTCGATCGTCACAAGAATCTCCCTTTATCTTCAGAGAATACACAAAATATCCCTAAAAATTTTCAGCAATTCCTTCTATTCGAGAGATCTTAGCATTCGATCTTCATGTACGCTGCAACGTCCTTGTTTGCTGTGATGTTGTTTCAGATTGGTCACGGATCGTGAGGAGATGTGACCATCTTGCCCACACTGGTCATCAACGATGTTCCGTGCAGAGGTTGGTTGTGGCAGCATCTCTTTCGGCAGCAACAGAAATGGAGGAACTACCATCAGATTTGATGTGAATGTTTCATCCTTCTTCACCTCAATTCTGGTGAACTAACAACACGAATTGTTGTATGCTTGAAGGGAAACTGGAGAGAACGGCAGTGCTGAAAGCTGTGTGTGCTGGCTTCAAGGAGGGGACTGAACCTCAAGTCTGCTTGAGCCATGGTACGAAGGCTTAGAGCTGTTAGCGTTTTCATTCAAAGGAAAAACAGTGAAACGATGATGGTTTTTTCCCTGGCCACGAACGTTACTGCTTGCAGGGTATGTATGCTTATGCTCATGTCAGAAGATTAGAAGTCATGTGTCCAAGGACAGAAATTTTGCCTGCTTTTTGGATGATGAATAACCTGGTGTAAGAATTAGTGAGTTGCTGCATGTGTTTTTTTGTGGAGTCCACATACTAACTATCTTTCTGAATCCGTGCTTATGCACTAGAAAAATTACATACCACACCTTGATCAAGTAATTTTATATCTTAGTTCTTCATCAAGTATTTTAAACTCGCCAGGAAACTGTCTAGCGTTGAGTCATGCTTCATTCTGCACTTCACTAAACTAAGCGATAATCTTTTTAGAACTTGCAGTTTTATGTAGCTAATCTGTAGTATCTTCAGGTATGTATAAGCCCTTGCATTATGTCAAACTTATGTAATGGAAATAGAGCATTTGACCAATGGCTCATACGAACTAGCCAGTTTAGCCATGCATCAACTTTATTGCCTGCCTTTTGTCAATGTGATGCATGCAATTTTGTTGAGCAACATTTATGTTTCACTTTGCTAACTGTCTATTTGAAACAGCGTTTTGCTGCTGTTATCATGAGGATAAGAGAACCCAAAACTACCGCATTGATATTTGCATCAGGAAAAATGGTAAGGTTAAATTCTTGTACGTAATTCTTGTACGTCTTATATTGTATATTTTCTTTTATAGCTAGATTACTAATGACTTTGGAGTTGCTACAGTACATGAATATCAGTACCTATCAATGTTTTAGTCATTCTGGTTTGAAATTTAACGCCAATGCCCATGGATGCCAAGGGATCATTTCTTCCATAGATATTTTACTCAGTAGTTAGGGATCATAAATAGATCCTCTTAATCAGGAAACACCCACCAAATATCACCTTCAACTGTTGCAAATAAAACAAAGACTTGTTGAGATTTATTTGCATTGATATGTGAATTCAAATAAAATTTATTGGCTATCAGGAGATCTCATTCAGAATTCGATGGAGATCTACAAAAATGTCTTGATTAAGGCTTTTTTAAAATACATTTTTCTGGTTTGATAGTTTTATCAATGTGCTACTGTCTTAATGCTTATCCTCCTACTTGTACACTAATACAAAGGATTTCCCGGCTGCATTATCAGGTCTGCACTGGAGCAAAAAGTGAACAGCAATCTAAACTTGCAGCTAGAAAGGTACAATCTAGCTTTCTTTCCCTTCATTCAAATCAGAGCAATTTGTTCAGAGGTTTCTGAATTGTAATTATTTTTCTGTTCAGTATGCTCGCATCATCCAGAAGCTTGGTTTTCCTGCAAAATTCAAGGTACCTATTACATGTGTAAATTGTGCATGGTGTTTATGCATTAATAAACTGTTTTTTTGTTGAATGTTTGTTAATTCTGCAATGTCAGGACTTCAAGATCCAAAATATTGTTGGATCTTGTGATGTCAAATTCCCTATAAGGCTTGAGGGCCTTGTATATTCTCATGGCGCTTTCTCAAGTGTAAGTTGTATTATGTGATTGTTTTAGCACTATTCTAGCACCTATTGTATTTACTCTTTCTTGGAACTTTCCTGTTTCCTTGTTTTGGAACTGATATTTTACATGGGTGCCCTACAGTATGAGCCAGAGCTATTTCCTGGCCTGATTTATCGAATGAAGCAACCAAAGATCGTCCTCCTGATTTTTGTTTCAGGCAAGATTGTTCTGACTGGAGCAAAGGTTAGCAGTCATTTCCTGTGGGTTTCTATATCCCTTGATTGTTCAATATCTAAGCTATCCTGTTTCCAGGTGAGAGAAGAGACATATACTGCCTTCGAAAACATATATCCTGTCCTCACAGAGTTCAGAAAAGTCCAGCAATGATGGTATGATTCATGTGTACATGTTTAGTGGACAAAGTTATGTTCGGAGCAGAATAGGAAATGATTTGTTCCATTGATAA
This sequence comes from Stipa capillata, assembly GCA_019208055.1. Lineage (NCBI taxonomy): Eukaryota > Viridiplantae > Streptophyta > Magnoliopsida > Poales > Poaceae > Stipa > Stipa capillata. The sequence continues at coordinate 83,345 of JAGXJF010002407.1, read as the reverse complement.
GTGGGATTGTCAAAGGTGGATGTGGACTTCTCTTTGCTGCTCAATGCTTGTGATTCTTGTTCTGTTTTTGTTTGCGGTGACTTTTAGACTGGTGAATTAGGTGGTACTATTGATTGCAGTCATAAGAAGGATGAAGATGTAAGCAAAAGAGGACCAGCAGATGGACTCCTATGGTGCTGGGCAGTGGTGCCCGTCTCATGAAGAAAAGAGGAGCAGCAGGTGTGCTGGGCAAGGGCAGCCCAGTCACCTATCCTCCTATTTTTCATTATATGCCTATAATTGTGATGATTGCTCGTATGAAAAGGAATTGGCCACTATTCATTGTTGGGAAGAAACAAAAGGTAGTAGTTATAACATTTGTTTTTACTACCATGTTCTCAATGTAAAAGATGTTTGGACGAAATGTTCAGGCCCTTAGAGAAGATATCCAATGGAATTCTTTTAAACCATCACATTTTGTTCTGCTCGCACCAGAGCTCTCCATGTGATCCTTGCCTGGTCCATTGCTCCTTGCACTGGTGCGCGAATTGTCAGGAGCATCGTTAAAGGAAAGGTCGCCTTGCAGACAACAGTGCTATTCTCATGACCATCGTCAACCCAATCCCGGTATACTGCAGGTTGGTTTTCTAAATAGCCACTTGATTTCTGTTAACAGATAATAATTCATCTACAATTGCAAAATTATTACCTACAGTGCTTTTGCTAAATAAACAGCCAGGTCCTTGTCGAGCATGTCACAATCCTAGCGCCTTCGACTTCACCAAACACCGACGGCATTGATCCAGGTAATACGAAGTTTTGAATTATTTTTCCACTCCTTGAAAGTTTACACTTTTTATTCACAATGTTTTACATGTTTACCACCCCCTGCACTTACCAGTAGGAAGAATGGCAAAGAAAAAAGGTTCTTGCAGTACTGTTTCGTATGTTATGTTTTCAATGCTATTGCCTTCCTCTGTGGTTTGAAAGTTTCCTTCAACTTCCAATTATGGCTGACATTCTGATAATATATGCAAATATTCTTTTGTCAATTGATCACATTGGCTGTATATTGCAGTTAACCGGTTGCAGAAGTATTTATTATCTTGTGCAAAATTTGCCTTACCACTTGGGCAAAAGATGGTGCTGCAAATGGTAAATAATCTAAATATGAAAGGTCATAAGATGAAACTGGTAATCAGAATATCGACAGCATCGTGTATCTATGTGCACCAGACCAACTTTTTTTATCGTCTTTGGCTCTTTGCATGAGATGCAACTATAGCCCAGCTATTCAGATTTATGATGCACCCGTAATTAAGAGTTCACCTTTATTTATTGTACAATCACAAAAAGCTTAGACATTGCCTGGTAATGATCTGGGTGGTACTATACGGCAATTTACTAATTTTAGCATATCACTGTGGTACTAATGCAATTCCAAATCCATCCAGATTCGTCCACAAACGTCTGCATTAATAATTGTTATGTCAGAACTGGAGATGATGTTATTGTCATCAAAAGTGGGTGGGACGAGTATGGAATTTCTTTTGCTCATCCTAGCTCCAATATCAGCATCAGCAACATCACAGCAGAGACAAGGAGTGGTGCAGGAATTGCCTTTGGAAGTGAGATGTCAGGTGAAGCAGAGTGAAGGAGAATGCAGTGTTAGAAATGAAAACTATACTCCCGTCCTGTATTTTTTCATACTTTTCTACCATCCTGCCTTTGCTAAACCATAGGAGATTGAGAAGGCTATATAAGTCTCTAAAATTTTTGCATGGCCGTGGTTATCATCATGATATGTTTGGTTGGTTACTTTTCTTGGTGTTTATTTGTTCTTGTAATTGTTTGTTCATTATATTTGTGAAATCGTGCATGTAGAAAGGTTAGGGATACATTATCCTTGCGTTTCCTCTGAGCTTGGTTCCAAAGTTGAGGCTGTTTCTGCTAAATGAAATGATTGATAAATTTTGTCAACATATTCTGGTTCAACAAAAGCGAAATTTCATCTCTTATGGTTAAACGAGAATGTGCAAAAGAAGGAAGCGTGTTTCTGGTGCCATCTGCTTACATACGTTTTGCCCTTTATCCTACAGTAACTGTACATCTTCTGCTCAAGTTATGTCTATTTGAAGCAATCTGGGTATATCGATCATTTATTAAGACTGGAAACATCTTTGTGTTGCCACAAAAACACAGGTTTTGTTGTGCTTGCAGAATCCTTAGAAGCTAAGAGATTTTATTTTGTCCAAATCTTAAGACTACCATTGAGAGATATCAGCACATAAATTTAGCACATGCTCGCCCACTCATGATGTTGTTGACTCATATTTTCTGGTGGTATTGATATATCTTCATTTTCGAAAAAGATATTGACTATTTTTTATTCTGTCTTGCTGTGCCAATATCTGTAGTTGCGTCCTTTAGGAAGATTCAGGAGTTAATTAATAGATCCTTGTTGGCTGCTGCATTACGTACGTCGTCGGAGCTGGTAAGCATCCGAACCAAATATCATGTTTACTTTTTTACTCTTTCTTTTGGATACGTATATTATTCCAGTTATTGACACAGCTCAGGCACTTGGTTTCTTTGCTTATTTGCTTATATTTTGCATCTTTGCTTAATCAAGAAATATTGTTTCATTAGTTAAATCTGGGAGATGGCTACTCATCCCTCAATGCAGGGATAAAGCCAAAAACTCATCTATATGACTGAATTTTTAATGTGTGGAAGTGTGGACCTGAAATGGAGTGGTTTTATCTAAATTCCCACAATACACACATGCTCCTGATTTACTCCTTAGAGCAAGAAAAAGACAGTGTTGTGTTTGCAGGAGGGAGTACACTATCCGTGCTTGGTATATGATGAAAGAGTGATATAGGTCATTTTGGTCGGTATCTTTTGATCCTGCCAATCAAAGCTGGTGAATCCAAGGTTAGAAGCTATTTTGTAGCAGTTTTAGTTAAGGATCAAACCGACCTGTGCTCACAAGATATTTACTTGCTTAACTAATTTGTGAACTTTTTTTATGCACTTATTGAAGTACAATCGGAACGAATCTAAAAACAACATCCTTCACGTGGAATGAGATTTTCTTAAGTGTCTTAGGAAATAGATATACCATTAAAATTTTATTTCATGTTCTGCAGGAAAGATTTGGAGAGTGCAAATGTTTGATCAATCCATTATTTCAATATTGGTAATTATGTGACACTAGACATGATTGAGGGACTGATTAGCAGAGTGTAATCTAGGTTGGACACGTTGCATCAAGGTACAGTCTTTGTTTTGCAGCAAAAACTGCAATTATATACTTCCATTCCTTTGCTTCAATATGATGTAGCCTTGCCGGATGTATTTGTTATTTGCTGATTAGCATTGTTAAGCGATAGCGGTTATAGCTCATGTTTCTCTCTCTCGCCCATTGGTCTATTGCGCAGTTGCCATGCTGGAACACAGTTGTGATACTACTTAGCCAACAAGAGCAAACACCACATCAGCTGGTTGGGACTAAGAGGTTTTAGAAAAAGATAATTAGTTCTGACTTATTTCTTAATAGCTGTTTTTTGGACGTATTTTAAATAAATATTGATTTGTAATATTTAATTGTAATATTAAGCAATATTATCATACTCTATTTTGTACTCATGTAAATTCCATATGTATTGATTGAGACGTGCGTTGCACGTGCACGTTTACCAATCAATTCAAAATGTTCTTCTGTATTGTGGAGCAATGATACAGAGGAAAACTATTTGCCTGCCTTCGTCTCTAATAGAATTCCATGTATCTTGTCAACATTGCAAAGTATTTTAATTACTCAAGAATTGTAATGCATAGATGGCTAAGGTTCAACCGGAGCTACTTTTAATCTAGATTGTAATTCCCTTTTATATGGTCACTACCATGTCCATCATCTGGTTTATAATAAAATTTATGATGATTATTCTACCAACTGTATTAACATGACGTGCAGTGTCATATCACATGGGAACCATCTCAATTTGCCATAGATATTTAGTATCTTAGGATAATCTACTTTATTTCATTTTTAGTGCAATATCAGGTAGTGGGAGTGCTGGAAGGAGAAAAATTCTGGTTTTGCATCTTAGTCAGTCTTGCAGAAGTGGAAATGAAATTTCTTGTTAGAACACTGGTGATACACCCTTCCTTTCTGCTTGATGTCTTTTTTTTTGCTGAGGCTGTATTGCATGGAATGATTGCAAATTAGAGCTTCTGACCTTGCAAGAAGTGAGCAACTAAAAGCGTTTTAGGGTCATCTCAAGAAACGGTCCAAACATGGAGCTCTCTCTATGGCTCATCTTCTTGTTCAGTGTTCTTGTGCAGGCTTCTGTCATCTCTGGCTCATCTTCTTGCTAGGTATTTACTTGTCTGAATCTCTGATGCTATTTTCAATATGATTCTTTTATTGATCTATTTTCTATTGTAAATTTTGATGGTTGCATACCTTCTTTTTCAGAATAACTAATGTGGTCTCTCAAGCATCTTTAAGCATAACCAAGGGCTTTGTTTGAAGCATTTACAAGTGAGTTATCGTGATTGGCATGGATGATAAATCAAGGTGCTTTGGCTTCATCAACTTTGAGTCCAGATGCTGCCGCTTGTGTTGTTGAGGAAATTGGCGGCAAGAAATTAAGGACTTCCATTCAGATTCTCTGCGTTTGATAGCTACGGAAAATTAATACATCACACATTTCTGTTACGATTTAATAATTGATGTTCTTATTTATTATGCATTCTTTGTTAATTTGCCTATTTATTGTATTATGAGTATTATTTTTTGAAAAAACTACTATAAACATTATGACTTATAATATTTTATATTTGTAAATTTCATCAGTCGAGACGTGCGTTGCACGTGCACGCTTACTAGTAACATTAAAAGTTCAGCTTTCAAGCTGAATTTTCCTCCTTTTATGCCTCAAACTTTCACCTTTGGTCCACCAATTATTTGAACGAAACCGGCACTCTATGCAAGTGCTATCTGCGTAGAGTTTCTGGCGACCTAGAGTAGTTCCTGTGTTTAAAAAATAGAGTTAAGAGTTTCTGGCATATTAGGGATCTAGCAAGAATAACTATATACTGTTAAGTTTCCCTGGATTAGAGGCTTGTTCAGTTCTTCAATATTTGGCCACACCTGACTACAGCATGCCCTACCCTGTCTGCTACTGTTCCATGTACTTCGATTAACACAAGAGAAAAATTGCTGCAAACAAAATCTGACAAACTTAACCAAGCTCTCAGCCTCCATTTGCAGAAAAGATGCAATTTTTCCAGAAGAATCTGAGGTCCTATATCTTGCTTGATGGCTGTCCCAGACATGAATCTCCAAACAGGGAGACATATGGCAGCCAGCGTGTGTCTTAACGTCACGTCAGAGCATGTCGCATGAACTGAAACCACTGATTCTAGGCAGACAGCATTAGCAGGGACAGGGAATGTTACAAACGACAGAGAAAGGAAATGCCACTTCTTTCGACAATTACCAACATATTGTCTGTTGTAAAGTACACTCTCACAGCATAATACAACAGCGTTAATACACCCACCCAACGATTCTACGAGCATCACAAGATGCATGCCAGACAACAGAACTGAAATTGTGACCAGCTTAATAAACTGGAAATAGTAGAAAATTTCTGATATACAAAGTCCGGAGTACACAGGGGAGAAATAATCTGATTGGAGGGTGGAACTCTGATTTACAAGGCCGGAGCACACAGAAAAGACAGTGATATGCAGGCTGATGGTTGCAGCAGGCGCTTCCCCTAGATGATTTGTCTACAATGGGGGCGGGTTCTGTTGAGACGGGAATGAATCGAATAAGTACACAGAACCGTAAGGATCCTGCACAGGAAGGCGGAACTTCTGTCAGTCAAGACCGCTAACTAAGAAAATATGAAAATCGACATGCCTACTACGGAGAAAAAGGGGTTCTTCTTTCAGATCCTTAGGAATCCAAAAAAGAAAAACAAATCCCACACAAATTCACCCTTATCCATACACAGCCCGTTTAGATAGGGTGGTTCTGGATCTGAATCCTTAGGATTTAGTTCAAATTTGAACTACATCCTAAAACTTCCCAAAGAAATTCATGTCATCCAAACACCACATGCCCTCGCTACAGAAACAAAAGAATAATCCCCTATTGAATTTTTTTTATTTACTGAGATTGCCATGTGCAGGAAAAGAACCCCTATCAAGAAGGACCATATGTCTTTCATGGCATAAAAATCAGAAAAGAAAGAATAACCACAGAACAAACAAATAACCGTGCCCAGCCACGGAAACAACTTGTTCCAGGTTATGATCCAGGTTGTGTATCTGATGATACTCAGGTCAATATCCTATTGCAGTATGGATATATTCTTAGAACAAGTGCGCAACATGTACAAATAACTGAAACAGAAAGGAAAAGGAACAGGATGAACAAAAATGTTGTATAAATTTTAACAAAGAAAACCAGGAATTGTACAAAAAGAAGGGTCAGAATATGAGAATAGCACTATGCAAGTTTAAGTAGTTAAGTCATCACTCTTACCTTCAAAGATCAATCTTCATCTGGATCTTCTGGACGCTGTGAATAGATAAGGTCAAATTAGCGCCAGGACTTTGCTGGAAGCAATTGAAAATATATCATTTTTGTAATTCTAATCATAGCTACAATCAAGACTTCAGTATAGGCAATGTAACATCCAATGAATCTAGGCACCAATTCAGAAACTGAACATTCTGATACTTTTGAGGACAGGTACACCCCATAGAATAACACAAAAGCGACTGTCGTAACTACAAGGCTAGACAGTAAACTTGTGGCACCCCCACACGGCTTCACGGACCTACAAGGGTTGCCTGGGAAACCACGTCGCGGAGACACCGCAGTCGCGCACGCAGGACGTATGACGTGAGGACGCTCGGACTCTCTGCGAGCCACGAACAAGGGTACGCGGGAGAAGGTGACGTTCGACGTCATACCTCACAGCGTCCGTTTCGTGTTTCTTCCCAAACTAGGGTTTGCGAAACGAGAAATGAGGAGAAAAAATGGATCCCCCTCCCCTTGCCCTTGGGCTCTATTTATAGAGGTGGAGGTGGGAAAAAAGTGAGGAATTTACAAGTTTGCCCCTCGGAGGTAAAAAACATTCCTGAGGGGCTTTTTAGACTATTTTACACTATACTTAATTATAGCCGTCGGTTTAGGGTTAGCGCGCAGGCCCCCTTCCAACAGTAGTCCCTCGTCGATTCGGGCAATCGGTTGGCGAGCGCCCGGGGCGGCGCACCGATTCTCGAGGGGTCGGCGTGCGGCCCGAACCGACCATTAGGGCCTTGTCCGCCGTCGCTCGGCCACCGCGCCTCGCGCCGCTGGCTGCTCGCCGCCCCGGGCCGCCTGCGGCCGCCGCCTCGCGCCAGGCCGGCGTCGCTCGGCCGAACATCGACCGCCACTAGGCCGTGCCGCCTGCACCGACGCTCGCTGCCGAGGTCGCCGCGTTGCCGGTTGCTCCGGGCCGTGCTGCCGTTCGGCCGCCCGCTGCTCCCGGTCGGCCGGGCCGCCACCGCCGTGCCGGTCCCGCCTTGGGGAGCTGTCGCCTGGGGACGCTGCCTCCTTCGGTAGCCGGGCCGCCTAGCACCGCCGGCCGCTCCCGGTCGCCTGCCGCCGCTCGGCCGCCAGCTGCTCTCGGTCGCCCGCCGCCTCGGATTGTGCCACCGCTCAGTCGGGCGCAACGCCGTGGCCCCGAACCACGCCGCCGCCCCGCCGCCCCGAGCTGCATTGCCACCTCAGTCGGGCACCGCGCCGCCGCGTCCTCGGCCGCTACAGCCCACCGTGTCGCTGCTCCCCTGTGGGTACTGCTCGTCTCGCCGCGCCGCTTACCACGATCGGCTGCTGCAGGCCCTCACCGGCGCGTGTGGTCGCCACGGCTGGCCCTTTTCGCCGACGACCACCGCCGTGGGCCAACACGGCCGGGCGCTGCCACCACAGGCCCTCGTTGCCTACGGAGCCGCGAGCCTTCCTTCGCCGCCTTTGACCGTTGCTGCCGCCTCACGCCATCGTCGTTGTCTCACCCACGCAGGACGCAAAGGGGGTAGGTCGCCACCACTGGAGCTTCGCCTCCTGCCGCCTCTGTCTGCTGTCGTGCCCCCTCGGTGCGCGGTCGCCACTGTTCGAGCCAGCTGGGGCAACGGCGTCAGGGCGCGTTGCTGCACTGCCATTCCCCACTGGTCGTCAAGGGTAACGGCCCCTTCTCACGATCTACTTGGCACGCATACGTGCGTATCCAATTGCGTGTGTTTCATCCTTGACGTAGTATGCTGGGATGTATGAGATGAGCGTGTGCATGTAAAGCGAACTGCTATCGCATATTACTATTTCTTTCGGATGAAAAGCGTCGCGTGTAGACGACGGACTGTTACACATTTTCTTACTGTCGCATGAGCTGGGCATATACGTAGAAGCAAGGCCGTTGCACTCCTAGGGATGACCTTCATTTTTCTTATAGATTGTCACTGCTCGTTTCGTAAATGAATCGCTACTATTCTGTATAGTAAATGTGAGAGATGAATGCTTGTATGTCATTGTCACGCGTGCGGGTGTGCACTGTACAGGACAAGTTGTGCGCCGTACGCCTAGCAATGCCATGCCTCTCTTTCTCAGTAGGATCAGTGATGCCATTTTTTTCGTATCGTTGAGCATGCCGATAGCCACGAGGGGTACAACCATAGCGTTTCTTCGTGCGTCGGGAGAGAGAGCGCAGCTACGTGTTGTATTGTCATATGCCTTCATCGCTCTCGACGTGAAGGGTACTGTGAGATGACTCCTTTTGTTTCCACATTTGTTTGGTCTTCTTTGCAGGGACACAGCAGGTCAAGTAGCTTCTGCCCCCCGCTTAGCATGCAGCCGTTGTGACCAACCGGCGACGAGACAGCAACGGGATATGTCACTGCGACCGCATCGCGTCGACCGTGGTCCGATTAGCTCAAGACCCCGTGGCCCCTCGGGGCGACGCGGAGGGCGCGCCGGCGGGGCCTCCTGCTCCGGCCGTGGGGAGTGAAGCCACACGACGTGCGGATGGCAACGAGGCTTGCCGTGTCGGCCGTAGCCACGATAGAGACGCTGCGACGCAGTGGCGAGCTCGACGCCATGACGAAGACGCCGTGACGGAATGCCGAGGTCGATGCCGCGACGGAGCACCAAGCTGGATGCCATGATGGAGACGGCACGATGGAGCGCCGCGGTCAACGCTCGCACCCCGGTTGCCTACCTCACCACCCGCTCCCCCACCGTCCTCGCGACGCTTGAAGGGAGCGCTGGTGCTCGAGGCCGTTACACGCCGAGGGTCGCGGGGGTAATGAGCAAAGGGCTCGCCTGCGATGTCGTCGCATCGTGAGGGTCGTCCGGGAGGCCGGGACCGTCCTTGGGAGGTAGAGCTCCTGCACGCGAGAAGCCGTATGCGAGGGCGCGAGGACCCTCTGTGGGGGGCGCGTCGACCCTCCGCGAGAGGCGTGCGGAGCCGTCCGCGGGAGCGCGCGTGGAGGCATCGGCGGGGGCGTGAGGACCTCCCCCGGAGGGAAGTGCGGAGACGTCCGCAGGGGCATGAGGACCCTTCGTGATGGCGCGCGCGAAGGCGTCCACGGGGGCGTGAGGACCTCCCGCGGAGGGACGTGAGGACCTCCCGCGGAGGGACGTGCGGAGGCGTCCGCAGGGGTGCGAGGACCCTCCGCGGGGGCGCGCGCGGAGGCGTCCGCAGGGGTGTGAACCCTCCGCAGGGGCGCGCGGAGGCATCCACGGGGGCACGAGGAACTCCCGCGGAGGGACGCGTGGATCTTCCGCGGGGGCGCACGCGGAGGCATCCACGGGGGCGCGAGGACCTCCCGCGAAGGGACGCGTGGAGGCGTCCGCAGGCGCGTGAGGACTCTTCGCGGGGGCGCACGCGGAGGCGTCCACGGGGGTGTGAGGACCTCCCGTGGAGGGACGTGCAGGTTTGGATCCCATCAGCAGAGTGGGTGAAGGCCGGTCCTGGAAAGGTCGTGGCCTTCGCCGCCCAGTTGACGTCGGACTTTGCTTTCGCACGGCGAACCTATTGATGAACGTGCTCAAGTTTTTCAGGCTGGAGGTCGCACACCTCAGCCCTACCGCCTGGCGGCCTTCGACGTTGGGGGCACGTCGACGCTGGGTGGCAAGCCTGCGCACATTGAAGCCGAATGCTTAGCGCCATCTCCGGTGGAGACCCTGCCATGATGACGCCATTGCCGCCTACGAACGAGGCACGACGATAGCGGTGGTGCGCAGATACGGATGTTGAGTTCGTGTGCCTCGCGTTCGGGCACCAGACCAGCACGCGCTGATGCAGATATTGAGTCCTACGCATAGGTTCCCACTATTGCGGTCGATCGCGAGGCTTTCTGCTCCCACCCGAAGGTTTCCACTCCCACGGATGGGCAGCGAGGCCTACCGCTCCTGCACAGAGGTGGTGGTGCGGGGAGGAACAAGCCGACGCCGAGTGGCGTACGTCGACGCAGGGCGAGGCTTGTTGATGCCGAGTTGCGCATGTTGATGTCGCATGGTGCACGTCGGCACCTGGCGGTGTGCTGGTGCCGGGCGGCACATGTCGACACCGGGCGAACCATGTCAGTGCTGGGCGGAACTAGTCGACACCGAGTGGCGTGCTGACGACAAGTCCCTGGTGTCACCGGGGGCGAGCGCGGAGGACACCAAGTCCGAGAGCGCGTGCAGGGGGCCGTGGTGGCGGCGAGCCCCTAGTGTCGCTGAGGACGGGCGCAGCGGACACCAAGTCCGAGAGCGCGCGCGGGGCTGTGCTGGCGACGAGCCCCTAGTGCCGCTGGAGGGCCTCTGCGGAGAGATGTTTCTTCCCAGCCGATGCGAGGAGGCCTTTTACTCGACTTGCATGGGGGATGGGCTGCATCCCGACGCCTACGAGGAGGTTCATTGCTCGACTCACGCGGGGGAGGTGGTTCCTCCCGGCCAACGTGAGGAGGCTTCTTTGCTGGATTCGTGCGGGGGGAGATGGGGCTTCCCAGCGCACACGAGGAGGTTTGTTTCTCAACTCACGCGGGGGAGATGGGGCTTCTCAGCGCATACGAGGAGGTTTGTTGCTCAACTCACACGGGGAGGTGGTTCCTCCCGGCCAACGTGAGGAGGCTTTTTTTTGGCTCGACCCATGCGGGAGAGATGGGGCTTCCCAGCGCACATGAGGAGGTTTGTTGCTCGACCCACGCGAGGGAGGTGGTTCCTCCCGGCCAACGTGAGGAGGCTTTTGACTCGACTCGTGCGGGGGGACAGGGTGTCCCAGCGCACACGAGGAGGTTCAAGTGCTTGACTCGCGTGGGGGAGATGGCTCCTCCTAGCCAACGTGAGGAGGCTTTTTGACTCTACTCATGCAGGGGAGACGGGGCATCCCGGCGCACATGAGGAGTTTTAGGTGCTCAACTCGCGTGGGGGAGGTGGTTCCTCCCGGCCAACGTGAGGAGGCTTTTGACTCGACTCGCGCGGGGGAGAAGGGGCCTCCTGGCGCACACGAGGAGTTTTAGGTGCTCGACTCACGCGGGGGAGATGGCTCTTCCTAGCCAACGCGAGGAGGCTCGGCACTCGACTCACGCGGGGAAGATGGTTCCTCCCTGCCAACATGAGAAGGCTTTTTTGCTCGACTCGTGCGGGGGAGATGGGGCTTCCCAGCGCACACGAGGAGGCTTAAGGTGACGATGCTGAAGATGAGCCCCTTGTGCGTTATTCCCAAGCTTGGGCGCCAAAGGAACAAGCCAGCGGGTGGGCGGCCATGTGTCAAGCGGTGTCGATGGCACGGCGGAGTGTCGAAGTCGATGCCGTGACCCGCTGTCGAGGTCAGTGTCGCGACAGGGCACCGAGCGGTCGACGCCGCGACAGGGCGCTGTGTGGTCGACGCCGCGACGGAGCTGTGAGGTCGACGAGCTCGATGCCGCGACAGAGTGTCGAGCCCGATGCTGCGATGGAGCACTGGGGAAGTCGATGCCGCGACGGAGCGCTGAGATCGACGCCACGACGGAACGCCGAGCTCAACGTCACGACGGAGCGCCAGGGAAGTCAACACCGTGATGGAGGGGCAAGGTCAACTCCGTGACGGAGGGGCGAGGTTGACTCCGTGACGGAGTTCCGAAGTCGACGCCGCGGCGGAGTGTAGATGTCAACACCGTGACGAAGTGCCGAGGTCGACTTCGTGAAGGAGCGCCGAAGTCGACGCCACAACGGAGTGTAGAGGTCGACTCAGCGACGGAGACACCACAATGGAGACGCTGAGGTCGACGCTGTGACGGGGAGCCGAGCTGGACGCTGCGACACCGGCGCGTACCGTCATTCAGGTCGTTGCTCTCGTGCCCATTGCGGTGGTGGCCATGGCCTTCCACTTTGTTCTTCGTCACTTCTTAGGTGGCATAGCTCGTTCGTCGTGCGGGTTGACGGTGGCGTCTTCGCGCTCCCAGTTGCGACTGCGGTCTTTGTCACACGGCTTCTTGCTAGCTTCCCTGCGAGCCACGAACGAGGGTACACGTAGGGGGTACGCGGGAGAAGGTGACGTTCGACGTCATACCTTGCAGCATCCGTTTCGTGTTTCTTCCCAAATTAGGGTTTACAAAACGGGAAATGAGGAGAAAAAATGGATCCCCCTCCCCTTGCCCTTGGGCTCTATTTATAGAGGTGGAGGTGGGAAAAAAGTGAGGAATTTACAAGTTTGCCCCTCGGAGGTAAAAAACATTCCTGAGGGGCTTTTTAGACTATTTTACACTATACTTAATTATAGCCGTCGGTTTAGGGTTAGCGCGCAGGCCCCCCCTCCAACAGCGACAATCGACAGTTAAAAAACAATCTTGTACACCCTATAGAATGATACTGGAGCGCAAAAAGTAAAGGTAAAACCTTGTTGATAGGGCTACATTAGAGCTATTCCAAAAAGAAAGACCATTTCCAGATTTCAGTGAGTCTTAAGGGAGACTGATTTGTTCAATTGTTAACGTTACCTGCCTTTGTTTTTATTTTTGAATTTGTGTATCTACAGTAAGGCCAAAAGGCCAGCCAATTACTGCTCGGAACATGTCAGTTGACCCTGAAGTAGGACAGACCATCTATTTTATGTAAAGGTTGACACCCCATTCAAAGGGTATTTCGCATGCAATAAGGTGTAAGTGATCTTCGGCCAATTCATCAAAAACAGAAGAGTTAGATTATTTACAGTTAGCCCACCAGCCCGACCACATGAACTGTGGGGAAAACAACATCACCTTCAGACCTTCTCCCAGCTTCTTCCCTTCATTTGATCACCTTGCTCCATCCCTTCTAGTTTGACACTCAGATCAAGCAACTCTCTTATTTTGTGTTGTTTGTTACACTCATGGTCCCATGAGATCACAAGCCTAATGCAGGTGTAAGAGTATATCTCTAGTTGACAATACCCATAAAAAAGTAAAGCCAGATCGAAGGCCTAATGCAGGTGTCAGAGTAAAACAGGTGGGAAATCCTCTTCTTTTAGGGGATTTCACGAAGAAACTAGAAAGAAAACACGGAGTAACACCTATTTACAAACCAAAACCGTCCAAAGCGTCATCTAATTCGGATCGGAGATAGCAACAAATTTCAATTATTTAACAATTTCAGGAAATAGAAATATTTACAGTTGGGCAGATCCGGACATGATTAAAAAAACAAACAATTCTATGCCAACATCTAGTTAGGTCCAATACTTCCATGCGAGTGTTATCTTGTGAACAGCACATAAATTTGGATCTCACAAGCTCGAATACAACAAGCAGCCAATAAGCCACTAACTCCTTATAATGGAGTTCTGAGGACTTGCCCAGAGTAAACTGGCTAGCAAGGAAAGATTTGACCTAGCAAAGCTGCGGGGTGTCCTCCTTAGTCATGTTATTTTTCTATGGAGTTTTTAGTCCTAAACTAGCACTCCTAATCCGGCTAAAATAGATTTGAAATCCTAATCAAATGACTAGTCATGATGCTAATCCTACCTAGAGTCCAATTGGAGATACTAGCAGAGTGCCCGTACGTTACAACGGAACCTCCAATAGTAGTACAATATCTTATGTTCTGACTAAAACCGTAAGTCCATAACAAAATATACTGTTTTGCCTTATAACGATCTAATAGTAGAGTGCTCGTACAACACACATGCACACATATAACAAAATTTACGCAAGCCAGTTAACTCAGAACGTAAAGATTGGATTCTACTGTTTAGTAAGATAATAAATTTCAGCAGAGTAAAAAACTAACTCAGAACATAAAAATTGGAGTATGTTTAGCAGAGTTTGTTGAGAGTTATGTAAAGATTGGAGTCTGTTTAGCAGAGTTTGTTGAGAGTTGGAGAGTTGGTTAGAGGAGGATGTGACACCACCATCACCACAGCCACCAACTTAAATTTTATAGATAGTAAAGATTAAGCAATCCCCATTAGTCAGATGAAAAGTTGAAGCACAAATGACAAAGCTGACAAGAGGCCGATACAAACCCATCCAAACAGGTTTGATATAAATGCAACATGTAGTAAAATGAGAGTTGAAAATGTAGCGCTAGGATGCAAAGGTGTTATTTCTATGTAAATATAAGTAGTCTAAAAGTTATTTCAACATGGAAGACAAAAATGATAACCATGTGTTAGTGACTTCGATAGCAAATGCAGAAGCAGAAGCTATCAAATAATAATATCATGGTACCTTTTTAGGCTACTGTTAGATGGAAAAATACATTTGGGGTGGCGAACAAAGCAAGGTATGCCAGAATCCAGATAATCCAAATGAAAAACGGAACATTTGTAACTTGTTCGGCGACTAAGAATCTCATACCGGTAAGAAGTCCCAATCTTCCTCTCTCATATCGAATTTTTCAGTAGTTTCTTCATCAAGCAGTAACTGAACCAACAGAAAGGACATATAAAATTACTCATCAGAAATGATTGAGAAGTCATCTATTGACAAACTTACAGTATGCATTCCAGTGTACTCATCATAGTCATATACAACTGCTGGGACATACCTGAAAGAATGTTGAAACAAGGGGGTCAAAATGGATTGACCACAACAACAAAAAAAGGACACCTAACTCGATCAGATGCGCACTAAAACCCCTTAAAATAACCTACGAATGTCCTCAAAACACTGATTAATCATAACAACACCACTAGAAGGTGAAGGGTTACTCATAGGCGGTTATTAGAATGAGTTCCCTTTCTACTGTAACATTGGGTACATTAACAGAGCAGAAAGCAGAGTTGAATTGGACAGCTCCTCTTATTTCCCAAAAAATAATGTAATAACTAGATGATAAATCCCTACAATGCCGTAAACTTCTATGTGTTCCCACATTCAAAAAGAATTTATGGTTATCAAGGCGTACATTTTGTCCCGTCGATCCCACAAACGAATGATCTCCCCAATACAATTATCTGCAGTTGTCTGCCTTTTCTTCACATCATGCTGATCTTGTGAGCTTCCAGAGTTGCCTTTATGAAGAATTATTGAGTAAACTGACCTAGAGGTGCCAACCATTTTTCTGCAGTTTGAAGATCCACAATGACAATCTTGATCTGCTCCAAACTGGACAAACCTATACATAATGCTAAGAGATTAAAAACAGTAAAGCAGTTCCATATACATAATGCAATAAATCAAGCTGCATGAAAGAAATTTGTTCATAATGAGAAGAACTTATATAAGCAACCGGGAGACTGGATGAACATACTTATAGTCATAGGTCAGCTCCTCACCCTTCTTTATGTCACGAAGAGCAAAAATTCCCACTCTGGTCTCTCCATCCACAGTCCTGAAACAGCCAGTAGCATTTATCAGGTCAGCAGACATTTCAAAAGTAGGGCATATATGGAATAACCAGTAGAATATGGCTAACCATTTCTGCATCTCTGTGTTTGGCTCACAACTATGATTTATAAACCTGGATTTATTTCCCTTGTTTGTTGCGTCAATGACCATATTGCTACTGACCTCACAAAGATAAAAGTTAGTGTAACGCTGTCTCTTCATTTTCCATAGTCTTTCCTCACAAGTTCTGTCATCAATAACTACAATATTTATGCAAGATATATGAATATCAGTTTGATTGCCCAGTCTACAATGTTAGAAATCATCATAATATACATAACTACAGTATTTCTGTGCATTTCATTTACTTGTTCACAATACATTTGAACAAAGCATACCTTCTCCTACATATTCAATAACAAATTCTCCTTTCTTTATTTCGTCCTCAGCTACCAATCCAAAGCCACATTTCTCTGTCTAGAATAAAATAATAGTTTTTAGGGGACTGATGAGAAGGATAAATCTGTATTACATACCAAGTAAAGGTTTATGAGACAACTAAATTTATACAGGACTCAAATTTTCACATGAAATCTACAACATCAATCATCAAATTATAATGTTTGATTATGTTATCAAAATATCAAACATGAATTAATTTGCTTAGCTCCCTCTATACTTAACACAGATTTAAGTCTTCCAATTGTGAAGTATTCAGTGGTTGAAGTACCGCTTCTATTGCGCATGTAGATGCTACCTCAGTGGTTGAAGTACTGCTTCTATACCACAGTGTTTGCTGGATATTATACAAATAAATAGTTAATCTCTATGAAACATGCAGATATAAGGGCCAAACCAAAATATACAAGATACAAGGATATGGAAATAAAGCTCCTAAGCATAGTTGTCAAGGCGTCGCTAAGTCATCATGTCAGCTGGAGGGAGACGCCAGGAGCCGTCGCCCAGACTTTTGGAGTTTGGAAGAAAAAATGGCAGCTAGTGGGTCCACGATGGGCAGGTCCGACGGCGTTAGACTCGAGGATGGCGGTTGGGGCTTGGAAACGGCGATCCTATCGCCTCCCTGCTTGCACCGTCGCCTCCCTTCCTGATCTACTAGGCTTCCTGCTGTCATGAAGAAGGGGGAGAAGGGAGACGCTATGAGGGAGAAGGTAGGGATCGTGTGCCGCTCATAGTTTTTAAGGCAGTAAGGCGAAGCGAGGCGACCCACCCCCTTCACACCTTTTAAGCGTTAAGGCATAAGGCGAGGCGACGCCTTACTAACATTTGAATTTGCATTAGGAATTTTGGTTAGAGGGAAATCATATTTTGAGCTGAGCGTGTGGCCAAGCCAATCAACCCGGCCTTTCTAGCCCGAGCCAGCCCACCTGGCCCATCCTCCTCTCTCTCTCTCTATTGGATCAGATCTAGCCCCTCCTCTCTCTCTCAGTCTCTCTCTCTTCCTCCCTCCCCTGCCACTCCTGACCCCGCGGCGAGGAGCAGCCACGCATGCATCGCCGATATCTTCACGGGACACCGTGCCCAGCTCCTCGCTCGAAGTGGCACGACCAGCGATGAGACCGCCAGCAGGAGGCAGTGGCGTCATAGCAGCATCGGGAGACAGCAGTAGCGAGGAGGGAGAAGAGGCTGTGGAGACGAATTCGACAGCCGTCCACACAGATCCAGCGAAAGCTCGTCGTCCCCGAGCTTAGGCTGGCAGGATCAGGTGGCGGCGCATCTTCCCCAAGCTTAGGCCGGCCGGATCCAACCTCGGCCACCGCGAGCCCACCCCTCCAGCCTCCCTTGTCATCAAAGTTACCTCCTCTGCCTTCCTCCCTCCTCGTCACCTCATCCGAAAGGCGTCGCCGCAGCCTCCGCCGCACTTTTCGGCCTCCTTCCGGACGCCTCTAAAGCCTTAGGCACCACCGGCAAGACGAGGCGACACCTTGACCTGCCGGTGCACCTTACCGCTTAGGCGACGCCTAAGCAACGCCTTACAAACCATGGTGTCGCTTGCTGCTATCGTGGGGAAGAGGGAGAGGTATTGGAGGTGTAGGAGAGAGAGATGAGAAGGTGGGAGATGAGGAGAGGATGGGGTGGCGGCTGTAGCCTTCTGGAGATTAGGGCATGGGAGAGGGGAGTAGATGGTTTAAGTGGGTTCTGTGGCTGTGGAGAAGTAGTGGGCTGCGTAAGTAGATGTGTTTTTCTCTGATATATGTATTTTAAGTGCTAATTTGACTAATATGTGTCATTGTCTAAATATCGCCATAGCGCGCACCATGGCGACATGTCGTCCTAGCGCCCCTAGGTCGCCTTGACTCGCCACAGCGCCATGAAACCTTTGCTCCTATGATTTCTCTATAATCTAAAGTACTTCAAAAAATAACACCTCCAAGAATAACATCTCTCATTTCCGAAGTAGTTAATGTTACTAAGAAAATAAAGAAAAGCTTAGGCCGGCCGGATCCAACCTCGGCCACCGCGAGCCCACCCCTCCAGCCTCTCTTGTCATCAAAGTTACCTCCTCTGCCTTCCTCCCTCCTCGTCACCTCATCCGAAAGGCGTCGCCGCAGCCTCCGCCGCACTTTTCGGCCTCCTTCCGAACGCCTCTAAAGCCTTAGGCACCACCGGCAAGACGAGGCGACACCTTGACCTGCCGGTGCACCTTACCGCTTAGGCGACGCCTAAGCAACGCCTTACAAACCATGGTGTCGCTTGCTGCTATCGTGGGGAAGAGGGAGAGGTATTGGAGGTGTAGGAGAGAGAGATGAGAAGGTGGGAGATGAGGAGAGGATGGGGTGGCGGCTGTAGCCTTCTGGAGATTAGGGCATGGGAGAGGGGAGTAGATGGTTTAAGTGGGTTCTGTGGCTGTGGAGAAGTAGTGGGCTGCGTAAGTAGATATGTTTTTCTCTGATATATGTATTTTAAGTGCTAATTTGACTAATATGTGTCATTGTCTAAATATCGCCATAGCGTGCACCATGGCGACATGTCGTCCTAGCGCCCCTAGGTCGCCTTGACTCGCCACAGCGCCATGAAACCTTTGCTCCTATGATTTCTCTATAATCTAAAGTACTTCAAAAAATAACACCTCCAAGAATAACATCTCTCATTTCCGAAGTAGTTAATGTTACTAAGAAAATAAAGAAAAGCATTGTATAGAAACGCAACATCATAAGGCAAAACAATACTAGAGAACATTGTAACACAAATGTTAAGCTAGGGCAATGGTGCAGTACTAACTATAGAAACAAAGGTCCATAGAAGGTAAAATCGTAAGAGTATATATAACCAAGGAAATGGCATCAGTCTAGTAGAAAACTGGTCCCCTGTTGGTTTGCACACAGATTCAACAGACTGGTATGTATAGGAGGCAGTCAAACATGGTAGATCAAGCATTTGTTTTCTTCTGTTTGTATCCAAAGGCTAGCATCTAAACACAACTCAGAGCAAATAAGGACATATGATGGATTAGCTGCATGGATTCTACAAAGCATAGAACATTACAACTCACCAGAATCAAGAACCTGTGGTGAAAGGAGTTGGAGGTCAGAGGAGGCCATTGTTGAAGGTGCCGGCGGCAGCAGGAATTGGGAGGAGGATAGCAGCAGCCAGCAGGCACAGGATGGGGTGGAGAGGGCCCGCTGAGCTTGCTTTGGGCTGCCAGCATCACACCGGCGGAGTCACTTCAGACGAGAAGACTGGCGGAACGAGTCAAGGACACACGAACTTGATACCAAGGAGATAGAGGCGGTTTGGAATCTGGAGCTGGAACTACTAGATGTAGGGTTTTTCAGATTGTTATGAACGCAGGTCCCGGAAGCAAGAAAAGGAATGGGGACAGGACCATCCCTGCTCCTACTTCACTCTCCCTCCCCCCAATAACTTACCCGCTTACCCCTATTGCGGTAGAAATAGCACATTCATGTGTTTACTATGGAAAGTTTTATGCGGAGCGGAATTCCAGCCTATTCCTGCCAACTGAAAAGAGGCCTAATAGAGGAATTCTCTACCTGTAAACAGGGAATGGGGCCCATTGGCATCCCTAATATGGGAAGTCTTCACAGGCGTGTGAGATTTTTTTCCGGGAAGTAGAGGACTGTCTATTTGTGGCAGGAATGCATTGTCAGGATATCACTATCTGTTTAAGATCCATTATAGCATCACTACCTTCACAGACTTAGAGGATTTTTCTTTAAGCTGTATTTTTCCGTTTCATTTTTATCCTGTTACCATTTCCTTTATCAGCTTATATTATCCAATAAGCAATAACATAGTCCCTCCTTCTTACTCTTACATTATATACCATAGAGAAATGAACATTTTTTATACAAGGCCCGCACAGTAAAGATAAATTATATTTGTATACCACATATTGCATTATACCACTATCTATAGCAATGGCAGTGTTTCTCCTCACTTTTCCCCTTAAATGTCATTTCTTTCCAACTTAGGCTCAGTTTGCGTTTGCTATCCTGAACTACGCTGAACTGTGGAATTTAGTTAGTTAGGGGAATCTTTACTAATTCTAGTAAGATTTTTCTGTTACACCTCAAAAAAGGGTGCTTCCAACTAACTGTTGTATCCATAAATAGGAAATAATAAGTGCTTTTGAAAAGCCACTGCAATGCCAAATGAAGCCTTAATAATTATAGAAACTTGAATCAGTCGTACCATAATCAATTTGGTTTTCTTCAGAGGCCTCAACTGGAATGACTTATTGGCACACTTATTCTCACATTTACAGTTTGATGAACAACAAGAGAACAGCATCCTGCACCAATAAAATGCAGTATTTCAGGATGTCTCCACAATACTGAAAGTTACAAAGTGAATTAATCAAATAGCGAACAACAGTTTGTATGGTTTGCTCATTTTTCTTAAATTGAGCATCAAGCAGTAGTACGATTATATTATGGGCTGAAATTTTGTGGGCCTGCATGCATGCACGAACACAAATATGCAGAGAGAGCGAGATTACCCGCATTGGCAATCTTTTTCACAAGCAACTGATGATCCAGCAGAGAGGGTGCAGGAGCAAAAAATGCCATCATCTATAACGCGTTTCTTAGTCTTAGTAAGATAAACATCTTAGTAGAGTTAAGGACAGCAATAATTATCATGAACAAATTAGAAGTTCACATCATGGGATTGTAAATGAGCAATGGGATAATACTGTTAGGACTGGGATAATACTCCCTGAGAAAATGAAGGAAGCATACGATATTAAGCCATTTCTAAGTATGTCCATGTGAGCACATTGTTGCAAAATATAACCAATCACTTTCCTGTCCCATAGTGCTTTCTACTTCAAAGAAATACTATACAACATCAGGGTTTATCAACAAGGGTGTATCACTACTCTACACTGCCAAATGAAATACATAGCAAATTATGATGAATCGTAAGTCGTACCATGCCAGGACTCAGGATATGAAATTTGAACCAGAGGTTTTACAAAGTGAAATTAGGCAACGATGCACATCATTGCAGATCTGAGAAGGGCAATAGATTTAAAGAAATGGTAGGTATGGATACTCCGCTTAATTGGTACATAGTAGCCTAACTTCCATTCTTTCAACGCAGATGGCAGATCAAAATCCACAGGATCTTTCAGCGCCTTGATCAATTCCTCAAACACATCCTTGGGTTCCTGCACAACAAATGTTAGAAGGTAAATAAGCATACACGATATCACTAACCAAGAACAACTAGCGATGAAGCATCTAGAACAAAGATAAAGGCCGTAGTGTTTAACGGATGACAGTGTGATGGAGTGTATTTCCATGAAGTACCTTCCCACAGGCGAGCACATGTCACCATGTTACACGGACTGCCGGACACAGAGTAGAGTGTCCAACACGATATGCGGCGGACTAAGGATTGACCATCTCCCAAAAAATGGCGTAACAGGGACACGGCTATTTGTATTTTAAATATAATATGATATATGTGATATCATCTGTTTTTCAACATGTTTGTGCTAAACTAAAGCAATATGAGCTGGAAACATGTAAAATGCACCTTAAATATTATCACCGGCAGTAAGCAGCGTGATAATGAAAAATCTAGCACTCAAAAGGAGATTCACAGTGTAAAATCTAGCAACTTCTCCAATCTAACAAGTTCCCCAATCTACAACAGAATAACCTAGAGTTGAAAAAAAGAGAGAAGGAAATCTTACTTCCAGTGTGGCCTAATCACAGACTCGGTGGCTGCCCAAATTCGGCGGCGATGGTGTGCAAGGAAGGGGAGGACCTAGAGAAGGGAGAGGACAAGGAACTCACCACCATAGCTAGGGAGGACCGCCGGCTAGGGTGGGCCGCCGAGAAAGAGGGTCGCCGCCCCGCGTAGATCCGCTGAGGCGGAGGGCGGGGGGGGTGGATGGAGACACGACGCCGGCGGCAAGCGGCGGCCGGCGGAGAGGAGGCGGAGGCTTCGAAATTGAAGGGAAAGGAAAATTGGGAGGAGTAGCGGCAAGAGAGGAGAAAAGAAGAGCAGTGAGAGTGCCACGCCACGTCCTCACGGCACATTCTGAGACGTGGGGACGGAGTTGTCAGTTTAAAAAAGACGCATGCGGGCCGACGTAAGTAGTAGAGTGGGCTTTCCTAATGAAAATGGTGTACTCCAAACAACTTCGATGCTCGAGTTGTCTTAGGAACAGATTCTAGCAGATCGATGTTCATGACTAGAGGGATGGGCGTGAGAGTTTTGACGATGATGTTGAGAAACCGTTGTTTCCCTTTTTTGCGAACAAACAGGGGATATATTAATTAAACAGGGATATTGTTACCTCCTCAGCGATGAGGTTTGCAATACATCATGGTGTTTGGCGCAGCCAAACTCCACTATGGCAATTAACTTTTGCAAAATGCGCAAGCTCGTGTGCTATCCTATTCTGCCCCCTGTTTACTTTGTTGAACTTCACCTCTGCAAGAACGCATGATCTCCTTAGCTTTAGTTAGTATGCTTCTGAGACGGGACCTATCATGCTCCTGGGAGGTACGCATATGGCCAATGGTACTTGAACAGTCCATTTCTAGCACCACCGGTTCATGGAACCACTGTGCAGCAAGTCTAATCCCCTCACAGCAAGCAGCTGCCTCGGCCTCCACTGCGTCAGCGCAGTGATGGACGCCAAGAAGATGAGATCACCTCGCCTCTGCGGTTTCTTGCCACCACGCCAACTCCAGCTTTCCCAGATTCCATTGAGTAGGCTCCATGGGCATTAACCTTAACCCATCGTTGCTCAGGAGGCTCCCAGTAATTCATTGGCATTACAAGGTTATCATCTGGTGGTTTCATGTGCTTCTCCACACACTGCTTTCCTCGCACATCATTTACCATTGGTTTTCGGACCATGATAGTGAGTTATGGTAGCTCTGTGACAGCTGGAATGAGCCTCTGATATTCATTTTTCCTTTCTCATGGATAACTCTATTTCTGATCTCCCATGCACACCAAGGAAGTAGCAGAATTTGCGCCCTCACATCCTTGCTTACCGAATTAGAAGCACCAAAAGCCAGTCTGGCCCAGTCCATTTGAAGAAATTTTCAGGGGGCAAAGCCCATGCCTTTCTCGTTGCGTGTCGAAGCTGGGCAGCACGGTCACACTGGACAACAGCGTGGAAGTCATTTTCATCTTGCTGCCCACGTATGCTACACTATATTCGTGATGATCTTCAGATATTGCGCCATATTGCTCTACGGCCATCACCCGCGGAGCTCGATGTACCCGTTTCTAATTCCTTCATTCTCCTCTGCAGTGCCAAGTTATAGGCACTTTTAACAGTAAATATTCCATTCTTCTCGTAGTGCCACGCAATAAGGTCTTCAGTTTTTCTTGAGGGAAGTTTGATCTTCAGGGTTTCTTCAATATCAAAGTCCAAGAACGGTTTTTTTTTCCCGAATAAGGAGCCTGAGCTCCCAATTTCATTTCTGAGATTGATAACATGTCCAAGAAGGTACATGGCAGTATGTTAATATCCCACGTGTTATTTCTCTGGTCAATTAATTCCGACACCCACTTAAGCCGGTTCTGTGCCCTGCTGTGATTGGTTTCAAGGATGGGCCTCTCGGTATCCAGCAATCTCTCCAAAGGCGTACTGTGTCTCCACTTCCAATTCGCCTTATCAAGCCTTCTTTTAACAAATCCAGACCATGCATAATAGCTTTCCATGTTATTGATCTGTTCCGTTAAGATAGTATTTACAGATCGGAATCGATCGGAAATGGACTCTAACGTATTTGTTTTTGAATCTTTTAGTGGAAGTAGAAACGGATTCGGAAACCCTGAATTTAGATATGGATATAAATAGTGTCGGATACGAATATGGTGCGAACATGGAAGAAAAGCGGATATTTATTGGGACACAAAAATAGAAAAACTCCTTGAACCATTCGTAACAATACAACGAAAACAACAAACTAGTTCAATGGCCTAGTATTCATAAATTATAATATCATTAGTAGATTGTTCATTATAAAGTTCCAGCAGCATAACAGCAGTAGATTGCCACCGAGAACATAAGTCGTATGGTGCATGATAAAATAATAGTTCCATTATGATAGATAGTAGAGTCCACATGTAACAGACCAATTTTTGGTAATTTTTAAAACTTTTATCTACAAACGAGGGTCGAAAAATTATATGGATGTTGTCTCGAATTAATAAAGTTTAATTGTAAATTTTTTAGTAATTTTAGATTTAACTTGACTAATTAAAACATTAATATTTGGTTGCAAATATTTTATTTAGCTTTTGCACATTAAAATATGCATCATTGAATTTCTCTAGATTTTTTGGAGTTGATTTTGTATTTTTTGAGCTTATTTGAATTTCTTGGATTTCCTGTAGTTTGAAAATCGCCCTTTTTCTTGAAATTTCAAATGGGCTAAACCCCATTCTCCTTCTCTCCACCTGGGCTGCCTCCACCTCCACCCGAATGGGCCACTGGCCCATCCGCTCCCTCCTCTTTTTCTCGTGGGCCGAAATTCTCTTGAAGGCCCAGGTTGCCTTCTCACAGGCAGATGGGCTGAATGTGATGGATTGATGGCCCATATGATTTTAGTATTTCCGAATTAAGGTATCTAGAAATTCTAATTCCATTGACGTTGATGGAAACAACAATTCCGTTTTCGATTCTGATTCCGAAAAAAATTCACCGATTTCGTTTTCGTTCCAAAAGTTTCCAAAAATTTTCGTTTCCGACACTCCATTTCAGTTTTGCTCTGGAATTCCAGAAAAATTCTGATTCGTTTTCACCCCTAGTATTTTGGTTTTAATAGCTACGCACATAGGCTTTCAGGATATTGGATCAGTCTCCATGCTTGTTTTGCTAACAAAGCTTGATTGAAGAGCTTAATGTCTCTGAAACCAAGTCCTCCAGGATCCTTTTTCTTGATTATATTTTCCCATGCAATCTAGTGTGTTTTCCTCCTTCATTTTCAGCACCCCACCAATAGCTTCTAATAAGTGTCTCAATTTCATTGCACATGGATGCCGGCAGTTCAAAGATGCTCATGGTATATGTTGGTATGACCCGTGCAACAGCTTTAATGAGGACCTCCTTTCCGCCGATTGAAATATATAGCAAAATAGGATGCCGCAGATCGTTAAAATGACCACTTGTCGACACTTACCTTTCTTGAAATGAAGGTAGGACAACATGCGAACCGTCATCATAGAATAATCCCGTGGGGTGTCGTGTGTGCATCAACACTTCTAGAAATCAATCTATGTTATTAGGTACTAGGCATATGTTGGCAATCCATATAAGAGGTACTAGTGATATCTGAGGTGAGATTTGTAGGCCAGATATTGGTGCAACCCCTGTGCCATAGCTTGCTCGGTGCTTGGCTATCTCTGCTTGTAGTGCGTCTCTCGCGTTAGCATGATGCACCCAATATTGTCTACCTCTCGTCTCTCTTGGTAGATCAGCCCAAGAAAGGTACTGGGGAAGCGCACTCATACGTGCATTTGGCATATATTTTATTATTACTTTTCTATTATTTTTATAGTTATTTCATAAAATTATAATTAAATAAAGTTTGTATTTTCAGGATTATCATAAATCTATGTTCTGCTTGGGAATAAATACAACATCAGAAAATAAAAGTGCACTTTTACTCACAGTTTTGACCAAAATCTTGCAAAATCAGAGAAGGATCGACAAGACAAAGCTGTAACCAAAGGGCCACGGTCTGGGGAGGCCCGTGGGCCCCAGACGGCTAGGGAAGGCGACAGGCTAGGCTGACCAAGTGGGACGTTCGCCGGGAGTCCCCTTCGACGGGTGCCTTCACCCAATATATTCCTTCGTAATGCACACCATAATCCAATATATTCCTTTGTAACGCCCCTGTGAAGAACAAAGAGGGTTCCTCCTCTCAGTTCGAGAGGGGAATTTGTCTCTCTCAACTGATTTCTGCCATAATCCACCACCAAACATTGAAGATCACTAAAGGGAACATCATCACCGCACTCCCGCCATCTCCATCTTCGTCATCATCATCAACACCATCAACACCGCCACTTTGTTTTTGATCTTCTAAACTTGTTTCACCATACATTGTGTCGTGTCATACTTGAATTCTTTAGAGATTTATTTATATATTTAAAATATGATGGCTATGTTATTCACCATGATCATGAACACCTTTGTTCTTCACACCATATGCATTAGAAGATCGTGTTCATAGCTACGGGTGAAGGTACCATCGCCCATCTTTCGAGCTATCTTCTGATGGAAGATCTTGTTTATTGTTTTGGCAAAGAAGGTTGAAAGAGCATCTAGGCCCCTAAATAGTCTTGATGGTTAATGGCAACTCAACTAGGATCTAACAGTTACCTTGAGGGTTAACAGGAAAGTTAGGTTCCAAGAAGAATGATTCATCCAGGAAGGATGACCACCAAAAAGTACAAGGATGGTTACTTAGGTCAAGGAGATGGCTGTGCTAGGTAGCTGTGCCACAGCTGTGATGAAGCCGGTGCTGAGCAAGGAGTTGCTAGCAAAGTGATGGTTGCTTGAAGATGTCAAGAACCCTAACTACAGTTGGTGGAAGCTAAAGCCTAGATTTGCTAGTTTCTTGAGTCCTTAGGTAACACCTGTATTATCAAAAGGGATGAAGCTGCAAGCTCATTTGGAAGTTCTTATGCTCAATGCTCAGAGCGTTGGACAGTGGCACTGATGCCTTGAGGTCAGTGGCCCTGTAACAACAGTTTTGCACAAGTGTGAAACTGGGTTGTACTAGTACACTGCTGTGCTAGTGTCCTAAACCCTAGAGCCATAGTTACCTGCATGGCACAGCTGTGTCACAAGTGAACAACCGCTCTATGACTCAGGTACACCTCTGTGCCAGGGGAGAGCTTGAAAATGCTAAGGGAACTGCACCGTAATGGTTTGTCTGCTGAGTCAGAAAACTGTTGGAGGTTCTTCCTGTTAAGCATCAGAGTTTTTTGTGTGCGCTGAGGGCATGTAATGTGCCAAGACCGGGCTGAGTAGGGAGTCTACGTCAGTTAGGGTTTCACCTATGTCAGCCATCGGTGACACAGGTGTCGGTTTGCCTGAAGCCTTGTTACTGTTGTGCATTGTGGTTAACTGTGTCATCGGTGTCTGTCACAGGTGACTCACTTAATCCTACGTGGCATGAGTGTAACGGTCAGGTGTCTGTGGACCCTATATATAGGGGACCAGAGGAGGTTTTGTACCTCAACCTTTGCTCAACCTTTGCAAACTTTTGTTTGTCTTTCAACCTTAGCGAACCTCTCCTCCAGAACAGAACCAAACCTTCATGTGAGCATGTCCATGTTTTTGTCCTGGAGAGTTAGAGCTTTGAGCAAGAGCAATTGGTTCCTCGAAGTGATTATTGCAGCAGATTCTATTACTTTTGGAGTGTCTACTCCTAGACAGGTGTAGGAGTCACCCAAGCTTGTGTGGGTTGGCCCGGACGTTTGTGAAGATGATTTGAAGTCTACCTGCCGCAAGCAAAAGGACTTCCACAAGCAAAAGGAAGAGACCTAAAGATTCAGGTACTCAGAGAACAAGCACGTTTCAGTGCTGGCTATCTCTTAGGAGTAGCTTCTCCAACGGAGACATACCTCTCCAAAAAAAGTGGGAACTTCGGCGAAAAATCTCTTGTCTTTTTGTGTGTTTGCATTGTGCATTTACTTGCCTGCATGCTTGTGTAACTCTCTGATATAGATATCTGATCTAGCTATAATCTTTACTCTATACCTGTGTTATCTAGTTGTGTCACAGTTGCTCTTTAGCTTATTTGCCATCTGCGCTAGCTACCTATTTCACAGTCATATTTTATATCAACCTGTTTAGAGTTTTCTTTCACCTGTGTGACAGCTACGTGTTAATCTTCATATCATTTGCTGCCTGAGTAATCTGTCCGTTACACAGCTAGCTGAACCTCTTTACCTGTTAAGGCTTATACTGTTTAAATTGAGTAGTTGAATTAAATTTGGCTAGCCTCCTATTCACCCCCTCTAGTCGGCTCCTGCGATCCTTTCAATTGGTATCAGAGCGGGTTGCTCTTTGAATTGGCTTAATAGCCAGAGTTAAAGGATGTCGGGCTATGAGGGTAGAATTCTTGTTTTTGATGGATCTAACTATGCCTTTTTCAAAAGAAAGATGCAAATGCATCTTATCGCAATTGATCCAGATGTTTGGGAGGTTGTCAATTCAGGTTACAGGTTGGAGGACACCATAATGCCAAGCATCAATGACAAGAGAAACATCCAGAATAATGCAAGGGCTGCCATAGCTATATTCATGGGTCTCCAAGAACATGATTTCAACAGGGTCAGCACCATGGACTCAGCCAAGGAAATTTGGGACACCTTAGAGCAAATCTATAAGGGCAGCAAACACTCTGAAGAAGTCTAAGAGAAGCTTGCTGGAATCAAAGCTTCAGAGGTTTGAGTATGAACATGGTGAAGACATAAACTTTCTCAAAACTCACCATCATCACCAATCAGCTGAGGGCTCTTGGATCAAACATAGTAGATGATGAGGATGTCATCTAGAAGTTTCTGTCTGTGTTACCAAAGCCCTACAGAACTCTTGTGTTGATGTTGAAGGAGAAGGATGGTTTTGATCAGATGAAGCCCACCGAAGTGTTAGGGAGAATACTAACACATGAGATGGAGATCAAGCAGGAGAGCAAGTACAACCCATCCTCCTCACTCAAGAAGAACATTGCTTTGAAGACCACTGCCTTAGCTTCACAACCAGAGAGTGATAGTAGTAAAGACCTTGATGAGGAGATCACCAGTGGAGAAGAAAATAAACTGAACCTCCTTACAAGGAACTCAGAAAGTTCTACAGAAAGAAGAAGCAATTCGGCTCCAGTGACAAGTTTAAGGGAAAGAAGCTGTTCAAGGATAACAAGTTTTTTCTTCCATGGCAAGAAGAAGACCTTCAACAACAAGCATCCAACCTATGCCAAGAACAAAGTTACTGCAAGAGCTTATGTTGGTCAAGATTGGGTGTCTGATGATTCAGGATCAGAGAAAAAATCTAAAGATGAAGGTGAAGTTGCTGGGATTGCCATCAGCATGACTGATGTGTCCAGCTATGACATAGCCAAGTCACACAGTTCTAAGACCAACGCCAAGGCTGATCAGTCGTCATCCATCTCTGCTCCTATGTGCCTTCTGGCAAAAGGATCAAAGACTGAAGATGACTTTCCTGATTATGCTGAACTAATGGGTATTTTAGAAAGAATAGATAAGGCCTATGAAAAGGAGAGGAATGAGAACATATCCCTAAGGGATAAGCTTAGAGAGCTCAGGGAGACCTATGATGAGGCCATGGACGACAGTGAAAATCTCAGGCTTGATCATGAGAACCTAGAGATTGCTCATGACAAGCTTAAGCTAGCTCATGAGCTTCTTCTCAAGGAGCATGAGGAGCTGAAGGCAAGGCATGCCAAGTGCATTGATGATACTAATGCTCATAACTCTTCTGTTACTTCTGATATTACACATTTGCCTGCTCCTGTTACTGTTGAAACATGCTTGAATTGTGTTACTCGCATAAATGTTTTAACTTCCATAGGTGTTATGACTGATAACTCTAATGAGGCTTCAACTTCTATTGCAACTAACTCTGTAGATGCAGCTGAGCACAACAAGCTCAAGGAGGAGCTTGAAGAGTTGAAAAGGCTTATGAGGAAAGGCCTAGGCACTGCCAACATTGGCATGCAAAATTATCAGAAGATAAGAACTGAAATGTTCAGAAGAAACAATGGCTTGAAGGGCCTTGGTTACACTCCTGTCTTAAATGAAGCTAAACTGCCTGCTGTGACTAACCCATTGTCTAAGAAAAATCTTGCAGCTAAGTTTGTGAGACAGGTAGGTACAAATGATAACAACTTTGTTGGTCATGAGCAGAAAAATAGGAACTGTCACGGGGATTTCGTGGCAATACTCATTTTTATGGATCGGGGGGCACAAGAGGGTGATTCAGGCGGGTTCACCAAGCAATTTTACCCAGGTTCAGGCCCTCTAATGGAAGAGGTAACATCCTGCTCCTGCTGAATAGATTACGGGTCTTGTGTGAGAGATTATAGAGAAATGGCTATTGTTCTTGGCTAGAGGAAGAGGATGGCACGGATATTCGATCGTCTATTCTCCCGTGCATGGGTGCCCTAGCCTCGCCTTATACAGGTCTGGCGAGGCGGGCGTTACAGGTGCCGACTCAGCCAGTTGCTTGGCTGCAGTAATAGCATAGTCAAGGTGTGCCTTAACTCTACTTAATTCGCCGAGTAACATCTTCGCCGAGTAACGCCTGCCTTGATGTCGTTGTAACGTCCACCTTGATGGAGTCGTAACTCCTGGTCTTGATGGGGCTGTGACGCCTGGTCTTGATGGCACCCGGACGTTGCTTCCGAGTGGGCTTCGTTTGGCCCGCCAGCTGAGTGGGCCTCTGTGGGACACCCGGGCTTGATGGGCCGACTCCCAGTCCTGGGCCTATCCTGAGGTGTTCCCTCCGTCAGGAATGTTGTGAACATTCCATCTAATCCATCTTATATTCTGCAAAAGGATAGGAGAGGCAAGACAGTGGCCAAATATATTGGTCTCAAGCAACTG
Organism: Stipa capillata; assembly: GCA_019208055.1. Classification (NCBI taxonomy): domain Eukaryota; kingdom Viridiplantae; phylum Streptophyta; class Magnoliopsida; order Poales; family Poaceae; genus Stipa; species Stipa capillata. The sequence goes on along the minus strand of JAGXJF010002407.1, from coordinate 52,439 downwards.
AGAAAATGGTCACCTGCCATCTAGGTACCTAAGGCTGTTGTTGCCTGTGTCACTGGTACCTCACATAGTCGTGGGACTACAAGTGTCACAGGTAGCTTACACAGTTCACTAATCCCTTTGCCTAAGGTTGCAGGTGATAGTCAGCCAAAGAGGATTCATGTTATATCATCCATAGCTAAGGTTACGATCTCTAGGAACAAACCTGCTAATCCTATTACTGCTGTCTCTACTTATGATAAAGCTACTAAGGGAACCAAACTAGTTTGGGTCCCTAAGTTTCATAACTAAACTTGCAAGACACTGTCTCCAGCGGAACTGATTGGATTGTGGATAGTGGATGTACACAACATATGACTAGAGGCAGAGAGGAGTTTGTAGAGATCACCAATGAGAATCTGCCCAACAAATATGTGATCTATGCAGACAACTCTAAGGAAAGGTAAATGGCATTGGCAAAGTTACCATATCTGAACATCACTCCTTATCAAATGTTATGTTTGTGGATTAGATAGGCTATAGTCTAATGTCTATGTCACAGCTGTGTGACACAGGTATGAAAGTCACTTTCTATCCTGATGAGATTATAGCCTCTAAACTATCTAATGATTCACAAGTGTTCAAAGGTCGTAGGTCTGGAAAATTGTATATTGTGAAGTTCAATGAACAGCCTACTGCAGCTCCATGGTGCCTCATGGCCAAGACCGGTGTTGGCTGGCTGTGGCACAGGCGGCTAGGACATGTGGAAATGAAGCTTATCAACAAGCTGACCAAACATGACTATGTCATAGGCTTGGAGACATAGGAGTAGCTTCTCCAACGGAGACGTACCTCTCTAAAAAGAGTGGGAACTTCGGTGAAAAATCTCTTGTCTCTTTGTGTGTTTGCATTGTGCACTTACTTGCCTGCATGCTTGTGTAACTCTCTGATATAGATATCTGATCTAGCTATAATCTTTACTCTATACCTGTGTTATCTAGCTGTGTCACAGTTGCTCTTTAGCTTATCTGCCATCTGCGCTAGCTACCTATTTCACAGTCATATTTTATATTAGCCTGTTTAGAGTTTTCTTTCACCTATGTTAGCTACCTATGTGACAGCTATGTGTTAATCTTCATATCATTTGCTGCCTGAGTAGTCTGTCCGTTACACAGCTAGCTGAACCTCTTTACATGTTAAGGCTTATACTTGTTTAAATTGAGTAGTTGATTTAAATTTGGCTAGCCTCCTATTCGCCCCCCCCTCTAGTCGGCTCCTGCGATCCTTCCAAAGGTAAGATTATTCATCTTGCCAAGATGGAAAAAGGAGTCGGGCTCGTACGAAGGCTCAAGCTGATTGATGGGGAGCCACTTGTCATTGTGATGTAATCTCGGCTTCTGTGACTTGACCCTTGTAATCCAAGAGACTCGGCAAAGTCATCATATGAGCACTGACAGTGCTTGCCGTGAGTCCTCTGGTGCATTATCTAGTCTGTTTGCTCAATGAACAGAGTGGCATAGTACTGCATAACCAACTCCTGTTCCAGTCCTAGTGAAGATTCAAGAGGGAAATCAGACCATGAGCCTCGCAGTCCTCGACGACTCGTTGGAAGCAAGCATGCCTTTGAAGGTACGCGAAGTGGATGAAGCATTGATTATGATTGACTCCTTGCAGTGAATGATGATGAACTCGTAATAGTCTTGTTAAACAAGCGACTAGAAATGAGAGTCTGTAGCATTACGAGCATGGTCATATGGTTCACCTTCCAGCAGATTTGCCGTAGCTCGGGGTTGGAGAAAGTCTTGTAGTCGATGGCAACCTTGGGAACTTTGCCTTGTCGAGGAAGGTGGCAGATGGGAGCAAGGGTGATGGAAGTGGTTGTCTCGGGCTCCATATGAAGCCTAACCTTCCAAATTGTGGAAACAGTTTGAGTTAGAGGCTAAGATGGGAGCTTTCCTTTGCTCTTCTTGGAGGGAGCGGCCTTTGGCTTAGCCGATTTCTTAATTGGCAGAGAGTTGGCCTGCTTGTTACCCCCCCCGCTTGACATTGCAGTGAAGAGGGTGGGGCAGGGACTGAGTGTCACACTCTAGTTTTTCAAACCCTGCAAAGCATGGCATTGCATTGAGCTAACCAAATCTAAATCATGCACGGCACCTCACATGAAATAATACTCGTAAAAATCCCACTAAATTTCCCAAGATTAATTGTAACTATACTAGACCAAATATGCAAAAATATGAGGACCTTCAATTCAAAAATATTAAAATAATTCAAATACCGTTTTGAGCTGTTTTTGAAAAATTAGCAAAACTCTAAGTTTGAGACTTCAAAACAATCACCAAAAATCATGGAGGATATATTTTATCCCATATATCTCAAAACCAAGCCCAGGAATTTTTCTCTCTTTTCAAAAATTTCAAAAAACAAAATTTAAATTTCATTTAAGCCCATTTTGGATTTGGCCCAAGTTTCACTAATTTAAAACATGCAAAAAATTTCATAATTTTTGGAGGACCTCCTCTCCTTATATACAACCCATTTTTACAAAGAAATACCTTATCTTCTACTCAAATTTTGACCACGAATATTCAGCCAAGGGGATCACAGCTCATGCACTATTGTCTCTGTCTTTTCTCTGCGGATCCATTCTTTTGTCTTCTTACTTTGGTCATTTTCCCTCTTTAAGCACATCAGCCTGCAGTGCTCCCCTGCCATAGCAGCAGTCAAGCCTCCCCTCTCTTCATTCTTATCGACGTTTGACCACACAAAACCCTAGAAACCATTATTGCTATGTAGCTGTTCTGCTAGATCAATAAAGGTAAAACCCATATCACGTGTGGGTTTCTACCACCATAAATTCCCAAACAAATCCCAAAGATTCCTGGCAAGATTTCTCAACCAGCCATGAATAGTTTGCACAGTGATACTGTACAAGAAATTTCAGTTATTAATTCTTTTGCACCGAAGCCAGATTTGACCCTTGTACATGAAGTGCCATAAATAAATATTAGAAAAATCCACAAAAATTCTCAGGAATACCCACTGATATGAAAAGCCCAGATATCAAATAAAATGGCTTGGTATAATATAAAAATTCCTAGTTGTCATTATTTTTTCAATCAGGGATAAATAAACCTTTGAGCTACACCTATCCAAAATAACTCTCCAAAAACCCTTAGAAAAATCTTGCGGCCTCCCATATATGCCAGAACCTCAGATACCCAAAAATACAAGCCTCCATAGCACAAAAATTCTCAGATATCTCCTATTTTCAAAAACAGACCAGATTTAGCTTTGAGCTACAAGTACCTAAAATATTCTCCCTAAAAATCTGAGAAAATTCTTGGACAATCTACACTCTATCCAGAGCTCCAATACCTAAAAATCCTCCTACCTTCTATGCACAAAATTGGAGTAAAGGCTACAACTATTTCCTGTCCGAAACATGCAATCCAAGATTCCATCCAATCCATTCAATGGAAAATAGCCAAACTCCTTAATCTTGCTGCAACTTCACCTCCAATAGTGAGCAATCCAAGATTCCATCCAATCCATTCAATGGAAAACAGCCAAACTCCTTAACCTTGCTACAACCTCACCTCCAATAGTGAGCGGTGCCCAACTTTGCTGCAACTTCACAGCACGTGTGAGCTAATTAACTCCCCTACCACCTTTTCCTCTACTTAAGCCAAGCAACTCCTCTCCCTCCAATTCCCAACCAGCCAGAGCTCATTTTCTCTATCCGTTCTCCATCTACTAGCCTCCCTTTCTTCCCCATAAAATTAGCTTTCCTCTGTACATGTTTTCCCAAGGCCGAGCTCTACCTATTTTCTTCTCCCAAGCTCCAAGTTGAAGCAAGTCACCCTGAGCTCCCTCCTGTTCCTTATCCTCTCCTTTGCCCTACTTGAGCTATATTTTTTCTCTCACCCAGTTTCCTCTCCTGGCAGGAAACTCAAAAGTCTATGTCTTCTCCGTTGTAACTCTGATCGAACCAATTCTTTCTCCGACGATCTCATAAATTCCAAAACTATCCATTAAGGTGATTTTAATAATCTTTGAAAGGTTTGGAATTTCAATTTTGAAAATATTTCAAATATGTATGCTATGATACATCTTGCTCAAGATTAGCCCCGGAAAAATCAATTCTTTTACCTAAAAATGTTCAAAATAATAATAATAATAATAAATCTAGCATGATGGGCTCAGTGGTGCTGTAAGACTCTAATTCCTTTAGGTAAAGCTAACAAAATCATGATGTGCTTCAAAACATTTACTTTGCTAGGGTATATATATACACACATATATATACATGCAATCTTTTCCATAACACCTAATACCTCATGGTATCTGCATCCTCTTCTCTTACCATGTTATATCATTTGAATCTTATTGGATTTCTTTGGCTTGGTTGTTTATTCGACTCTCTCTCGACGTGTAGTTGACGGAGTGAGGTACGTGCGCCAGGAGGATCCGGAATCGCCCCCGTGTCAGGAACAGAACCAGGAACTGCCAAGCAAGCATTTCTCACCTTGACCATGTTGAAATATATATGTGATAAACTTAAGTATTTTGCTTACGAACCTGCATGCTATGTTTGTAACAATACTATGTTAAGTAAGAGTACTTACGACCTATAGATGCATTGCCAAGGATCTGACCTGAAATACTTTTGTAGCCCTAGTATTAGACACTGGACATTGTAGTTCCAGTGAGGTACTAGACATATAGGCTGTAAGCCAAACTTAGTCCCGCTCTAGAATAAAACTCTAAATTTTTTTTATGAGGTTGGGAATTACTTTTGGTTCGGGAAAACAAAACCCTTGAGGTGATGTGAGTCGCCCAGGGCGGATGTTGAAAAATATGTTTACCAAAAATCCAAAATAAAAGAGGAGATGATTTTGATTCGGGTAAGAATTTTAAGGGCAGTTTGGGGATGTTGATGTAGCATGTGGTGGCATGGTTGTCGGGATTGAGTATAGAGTCTTGCTCGAATCAACCAAGGACTGAGCCTAAGTGCCGCTAAACCAGGTTCACCCCGTACGTCCACATGGCCTTTGTGGGAAGGACTTGGCTTATTATCCTGTTGAGTGCTAGTGACTGGACCCGTGGGCAGTAGGGAGTGTGCTAGGTAGATTGGCATCCCTAGAGGACCTCCGCGCGACTACGTAGGGAGTTGTTCGACACAAAGGTAAGTCCACTTTGGGTTATGGGTCGGGAGTCACCGAGCACAAGCGGAAGCTAGGTAGATCTTATCTAGCAAGTCCAGCCCTGGTACGAAAATGGGTGGAAGGCCTCGCTGTAATAACCCTGCTGATACACTTCGTGAAATGTATTCGTAGTGCTTGGGGGACTTACATCTCGTGGGTAAAGCCGTACAACCTCTGCAGAGTGTTAAAATCTATTCGAATAGCCGCGTCCTCGGTTATGGACATGAACTGGCAAGGCCACACGTTGGTTAGACTGAGTTTTGTTTGCAAAAACCTGGGAAAGGGACTAAGGACGTGGGCATGACGTGTCCATAGAGTGCAATTTACGCTACAAGGCAGGTAGCAAGGAATTGCAGAAGAAGGGCCTAGTCATACTACGAGGGGTAGTACGGACAAGTAATGGGAAATTTAGATGGCGATAGGCGAAGCTATCAGGCTGAGATAAGAAAAGGGGGTAGTGGAAACTACCTCATGCGACGATATGATCATTTGAATTACTTTCAATTTCAAAACTACCTTAGAATCTACTATCCTTGTATTTAATTGAAAACTTACTTTTCCGCACAATATGTGACCTAGAATAGAGTAGTCTCCTTTGAATCAAACCCTGCATGAAATATAGCCGTATTACTCTCCTGTGGGACTTGCCTGCGAGTACATTCAATATACTCACCTGGCTTGTTGATGTGGCCAGGCGAAGAGGAGTACCACTCCAACGATGATGACGACAGTGACTTTGAGGGCTAGGGTGTTACCCTAGTCAGTTGCCTATCAGGTAGGCATATTAATGGGCTTATTTACGTATTTTTATCTTCCGCTATAGACTTTTATTCAGCCAATCGGCTATGTTATTCAATAAAGACCATAATGGCCTATTTGTGTAATAGACTCGGTAATGTATGACAATGTTATCAAGCTTCTTGTGTATACTGGCTATTGATCATGGGACCAGTATAGAAAACACAGGGTTTATCCAGCTTTAAGCCATACTGACTATAGGAAACCCTAGCTAGCATGGACATTAGACAAAACTTAGGTTATAGGTTATTTTCCTAAGTTAAAACAAACTACTTAAGCATTAGTTCTGGTATTCTCATCCCTTCTAGTATTCATCTTATCCTGATAGAATTTCTGAACATCTCTGGATACTCTACTTACCTTAGTCTTGGTTTAAAAAAAATTATATAGATGGGAACAATCGAGAAGTATGGCGAGACTTGTGCAGCTACCACTCCCAGATTTCCCCAGCTTCTTCGGGAAGCGCTTGAAAGATGTGGAGGCATGGCTATTCCGGAGTACTACATCTTCAAGGAAAAGATGTCAGAAACTGTGACAGAGTACTGGGCCAGGGTTATCATTTTCGGTACAAGGAGTGAAGACAACCGAGCCTACAATTTTGTGGGAACTCGAAGCCGATCTCCTAGCCAGGCCACCCAGTTGGCAGCATACAAGGCGTTGACCCACCTTCGCCACGAGATCATTGAGCTAGCCAACCATAGAGCCACCCGGTATTTTCCACAGTACCCCCTTTGACTAGACGTCCATTGGTATACCCCACCAATCCATGAAGATGACCTGGTTGTAGTGCATCTGGCATGCTACGTGGAAGCCCAGGACTCCATGACACACTGTGCCCTCGTCAAGCTGGGACAAGTACGTGAAGAGCTACAACGTGATGTGGGCTGCTGGAGTTAGCCACCGCACGCCAGCAAAGGGTTGCTGCCACTAGTGATGAACCTCAGGAGCCCCGTGACATTCATGTTGTGAGTGAAGACGAACCGCTGTTACCACCAAAGCAATGCTGTGGCAACAACAGAGCTTATATCAGTCAGTACACTACAAGGGCAGGAACTCCCACACCATACCAGGACCGCTCAACCCCACGCCAGTTTGCGAGGGAGGAAATGGCGTGGAAGCCGCCAATGACTTAGAAGAAGAAGACCCCGAAGAGGTAGAGCCCGAAGAGGCAAAGGACCAAGACGAGGTTTAGATCGTGTTTTAGACCTCTAGGGCTCATGGTCACTTAAACACCGTGAGCTAGGAACCCTGAACAATAAATAAGTAGACATTGGGTGTATGCTAGTAGAGGACTGCCTATGGTCCTAGTATGATGTACTGAATTTCTATGTGCACCGTGTGTGGTGTGACTCACCAGTAGGTGTTGTATCGTGCCCACACTACTCCCCTAAATAAAAATGGCCTACCCGGCCTGTTATTTGTAAAAAGAAACCCGGTTCCTTTCTTATCCCGCGAATCCCTCTTACCCCGTGTTCCACCACACAACCACAATTCTCGGGTGAGACTTTACACCCCGGCCGCCACCTAGCCATAAGGGTAGGCAAGTGTCCCATCCTGAAGAAAACCTACCTCCTTCTTGCGACCGAAGCCACCTCTAGCCAACTATATAAACCCCCCGAGTTCTCTTCACATCTCACCTCGCTTACCATCCTTGGCTAGATTAGAAGTTTTGAAAATGTAAACTTAGAGACTCTGGGAAATGTCGGATACTCCGGGGTAAAATGGAGGATCCGAGATCAATTCCGGGGGTTCTAGGAACCCTAAGTGGCACAGAATGGCAATTTTGGAATCTCTGGTAATGAAATCAGAGGTTTTGGGATTTCCTAATATTTTTGAAAATATGAATCTTGGAAGCTCTGGGAAAAATCAAAAGCTCCAAGTTTCAGGTCAATAGTTCACATGGATAGATTTGAATGAATTTTTAGGGTAAGTTAGATAGAGCAAGTCGAGCAAGTCGAGGAATATGTTTACGGTTTCATTCCACATCCAATTGGTGAACAATCAATGAAGAAAAGTTGCAATTTGGATGGGAATTGAACAAAATCAACACTAAATCTAGATAAATGTATACAAGTGAAGCATTTAGGTAGACAAGAGATATCAATAGGACCTAAAGAACCAAAGGTGGGATTATCACTATGTATGAACTAATTATGCACTAGGATCTCTATCTATAGAGAACATGGAATCCTATGATGCAAAGGCTCACATTTGTGCAGATTTATCACTCTGAAGATAATAAATACACAAAAAGATTGTTTTATTCACACTTTATGGATGTTATTGTTCATTGAGGCCCCCTTAGTGTGTTCATGCATCTTAAGCTCCAAAAATCAATTGAAGCAATATACAAGTATGCAAATTTCAAGCAACATTCGAGAATCCAAAATATTGAACTCATTCCTCAAGTCACAAAACCTATGCTCATGTAAGGGCTTGGTGAAGATATCCGCTAATTGTTTTTCTGTCCTTACATGGCTCAAAGCTATATTCCTTTTTGACACATGATCCGTAAGGAAATGGTGGCGCATATCTTTGTGTTTGCTTCTTGAGTGTTGGACGAGATTTTTGGCTATCTTGATTGCACTTTGTTATCACACAAAAGAGGCAGTTCTTTCAAATTTACTCCATAATCTGTCAAGGTTTGCCTCGTCCAGAGAAATTTAGCGCAATAACTATCGGCGGATATGTATTCGGCTTTGACGGTGGATAGGGCAACAGAGTTTCATTTCTTGGAGGACCAATATACAAGGGATCTTCTAAGAAATTGGCAAGTGCTAGAGGTGCTCTTCCTATCTACTTTGCATCCTGCATAATCCAAGTCCGAATATCCAACGAGATCAAAGCTAGCACCTTTGGGATACCAAAAACCTAAGTTGGGTGTATGAACTAAATATCTCAAGGTTGTCTTAATGGCCACGAGATGGCACTCCTTAGGAACCTTGTGAAATCTTGCACACATGCACATACTTAGCATGATATCACGCCTAGATGAACAAAGGTAAAAGAAGAAACCTTTCATGGATCAATATACCTTTTGATCCACAGGTTTACCTTCTAAGTTGAGGTCGAGGTGGCCGTTGGTTTGCATGGATGTACGGATTGGCTTTGCATCTCCATATCAAACTTCTTGAGCATATCTTTGGTGTACTTGCCTTAACTTATGAACATCCCTTCTCAGAGTTGCTTGACTTGAAGTCCAAGGAAAAATTTCAACTCCCCCCATCATGGACATCTCAATCTTGTCGACCATCATTTTGCCAAATTCTTCGTTAAAAGCATTTTTAGTAAACCCAAAAATAATATAATACACATAGATTTGACAAACAAAAAGTTCTCCATCAATAAATTTAATAAACAATGTGGGAGCAATCTCCCCAATTTTGAAGCGCTTTTGAGTAGAAACTTTAAAACTTCTTAAGACACTTATACCATGCTATAGGAGCTTGTTTGAGGCCATATAGTACCTTGTGGAGTTTGTAGACATGATTATAGTATTTTGGGTTTTCAAAACCGGAGGCTTGTTTGGTATAGACTAATTAAATTATGGTGCCATTAAGAAATGAAATATTAAAATCCATTTGATAAAGCAAGATATCATGATTATTTGCATAAGTGAGTAAGACCCTAATAACTTATAGTCTAGCAACCAGGGCAATATTTCCCTAAAGTCCAAAGCTTCAACTTGTATATAGCCTTGGGCCACAACTATTGCCTTGCTTCTCACAACTTGTCCATCTTCATCTTGTTTGTTGCGGAAGAGTCACGTGGTGCTGACCACATTTTGACTTGGTCTTTCCACAAGCGTCTAAACTTGATTGCGTTTGAAGTTGTTGAGCTTCTCATGGATTGCATTTATCCAATCAGGATAATCTAGAGCATCTTCAATGTTGGTAGGTTCCAAAGAAGAGAGAAAAGAGTAATGCTCACAAAAATTTGCCACACGAGATTGAGTTTCAGTTCATTTACACATGTCATAAATTATTTGATCGACAAAATTATCTCATTGCAAGCTTCTATTGATTCTTCCATGATTTGGTTATGCTTGAGGTGGGACTTGGACTTGAGGTTGAGCTTGGTCATCATTATCTTGAGGTTGCTCCGTACTTTGAACGTCATCGAATTGAATAGATGATGAACTATCGTTCACCTCAGCTGGCATGACGTCTCCAAGAGACATGTTCTTGACAACTTTGGCCAATTCATCTTCACCTATTTTGATGGGGACATTTTCTACTTGAGAGCCATTAGTTTTATCAAATTGTATGTCACCCGTTTCTTCAATTATACGTGATGTATTATTGAAGACTTGATATGCGTGCACATTTAATGCATAACCAAGGAAAATTCCTCGTCACATTTGGGAGCAAACTTAGAAAGTCTTTGCTTTTTGTTAAGGATATAGCCATTGCTCCTGAAGGCGCGGAAGTATGAGACATTTGGCTTTTTCCCAGTTTGTAGCTCATATGGCACCTACTTCAATAGTCGGTGAAGGTAAAAGTGCTGATGGCATGGCATGCAGTGTTGATGGCTTCTGCCCAAAAATGGTCGAGGGTCATGTACTCATCAAGCATCATCCTTGCCATCTCGATGGGTGTGTGGTTCTTCTTCTCCATGATCCCATTTTGTTGAGGTGTATAGCCGGAGGAGAACTCATGCTTGACGCCTTCATCATCAAGAAACTGCTCGATATTGGTGTTCTTGAATTCGGTTTCGTTATCGCTCCTCACGTTCTTGATCTTTTCAACTTGAACTTGTTTTGGGCTCTTCTTGAAGATCTTGTGTGTCTTTGCCTTGTCATGCAAGAAAAATACATAAGTGTAGCGAGAGAAATCATCGACATTCAGGAACCTAGAGGAGTTGCTTCCTATGCTCACATAGGTGATGGGACCATATGAAGTAACTCAAGTAGTTTGGTCGCATTATGATGTTCTTCATTGGATGAGAACTCTCGACTTGTTTTCCCACTTAACATGCACTACACAAGGGGTCATTGTCGAAGGTCACGTCCTTGATGCTGTCTTGGCCAACAAACATATTTGTATTGAAGAATCATTAGATGAAAAATCAACCAATTAAAGATTACCTTTTTGAAAGCCCCTAAAGACTAAAGAATTCTCATCACTCTTAGTCATTAATATTCCATTCTTAGAAGATTTGCAATCAAGAGTAAGGTCATGGAGTTGCGAACACAAAACAAATTGTAATTCAAGGATTTAACAAGAATTACATTAGAAATGGAGAGGTCATTTGAGATTGTGATTTTACACTGCCCCATTAACTTTCCTTTGAAGTAATGTTCTCATGTGGTGGTCCATGGGTATCAATTGATGTGAACATCTCTTTTCCTCTGGTCATGTGATTGGTGCACTAGCTATATAGAACTCAACATTTTCCGATAGTGGTATAGTCCTTTGATCCCTTTGCCATGAGGCAGCGAGGTGTCTCGTCGTCGCTTAACTGATCAAAGCGGGACTTGGCGGGTCCTGTATTAGCCATGAGGAGACCAGCAACTCCATCTTCATCGGAGTCAGACTTTGAGCTTGTATCATCGGAGTCCCACTCTTCGCCGATGTGGGCTTGGGGCCTTGTACTTTTTTATTGATGTACTTGCCCTCCCCATGGTGCTCCTTCTTCTTGTGGTCTTTATCCTTTCCATTCTTCTTGTTCTTCTTCTTCAGACAATTTGTGATGAAGTGACTCATCTGGCCACACTCGAGGCACACCTCTTGTTGAGTCCTTTCTTGATGAACTTGTTGCTCTTCTTCTTGCCGAAGAACTTGTTGGCACTACCCTTCTTGAAAATCTGGAGAATCTCCTCTTCATCAAGTTCTTCTTCCAACTCATTGTCGCTTGAGTGTTCTCAATGACATTCTTGGCCTTCAAAGCAATGTTCTTATTGTGGCTTGAGATTGAGGCCACAAGCTCCTCCTTGTCTTGAATTGTCATTTCATGGGCAATGATCCTCCCGAGTACCCCGGTGGGTGTTAAGGTCCTTAAGTCACTTCTTTCATGAAGGAGCATCACCAAGTACTCATACTTGGGTGTGACCACTCGGAGAATCTTCTTGATGATGAAGTGATCATGACCTCTGTGCTCCCGAGGCCCTTGAGCTCATTCACAATATGACTAAGATGTGTGAACATTTTATTCACACCCTCATTCTCTCCTATTGTGAAGTGATCAAGCTTGCTTGTGAGGACATCAAGCTTTGACTCCTTGACGGGTGAAGTCTCCTAGTGTATCTCCATGAGAGTGTCCCATATGGCCTTGGCACTCTCGAGGGTGCTCACCTGGTTGAATTGATCCGGACTCAAGGGGTTTAAGACAGCATTGGTTGTTTCTGTGTTGAGATGGAGGTTCTTGTAGTCATTCTCATTTTGCTCATCCTCACTAAGAACTACAAAACCATAAACAAAACTTTTCCATATACATGGACTAATGTCCATTAGATGGGTCTTCATTTTATGCTTTCGACTAGCATAGTTAGTACCATCAAAGTTTGGACATTTCCCCGCATGCATCCCTCCCTAGAAGACATCATATCTCTATAGGTGGTGAAACCTAATATGTGAGAGAACAAGGCTCTGATATCAATGGAAAGGATCAAGGCTATTGACTAGAGGGCGGGGTGAATAGGAGATTATCAAATATTGTAACCAAATCAAATCTTATGCATACTAGTAATCAAGAAGTGCAGGAATAATAGGTATGAAAGGGATGAAACAATCACAATCACAAGGGAGAAAGATTTGTTGTTGAAGTTCGAGCCTTTGGCGAGGCTCTATGTCTCTCTTGAGGAAGCTTGATCTCACAATCAAAGCCGGCACCAAAACGTGCTCTTTCCTCAAGAGGCTTGTTGGTGCAAAGCCTCCCTTCACTTGTGGCAGCTCCTCACCTTGTGGTAGGGGAGCTCCAAACCCTTACAAACTTGATGGGGCACTTCACACTTCTTCTCCAAGGTTCCTACGGCTCTTAACCTTCTAGGAGATGCCAATCTCCAAGAGTAACAAACTTCAACCAAGATGGCTTGGAGATGAACTCTTGCTTGATGCTCAACTATATCTCATTCTCTCTTTCTGAAAGATATCCTCACAAGAACATCCGGAAAGAACTAGGAGGTTTTGACGTTAAGAGCATAGCGAACATATGCACATGTTGGAGGTTCTGACATGGAACTCGGACCTGCTGAGATAAAGGTTTGCCTTAATAAGACAAATCCAGAACAAATATCCGGAGGTTCTGGCATGTAACTAAAAACTTTCAAGATTTCAAAAGACATAGAGAGATTCCATAGAAGAAGAACTCGGATGTTCAGGAAACAATCTCGGACACTGAGATTTCAAAGAGCAATCGATAACAAATATTTGGAGCATCTGGGAAACTTCCAGTTGCTTCGACTTTTGAACACATACGACTTTAGCAGTTCCAAAACAGAAACCTAGAGGGTTTGGAAAAAAACTCAAATGTACCAGGATTTCAAAGGAAAGTATAGAGCAGAGACTCGGAGCATGCAGACAACTTTTGTGTGCTCCGACATTGGAGCACATAGGAATTCGATGATTTCAGATCCTAATCTCAGAGGTTCCGTGAAAGTCTCAGATCTTCCAACTTTCATAAATCTAGACAGGAAGGGCAACTTGGAGGCTTCATGTTCCCTGATTCCACATAGAACTAGATCTCAGATACTCTAAGATTGATCTTGGAGGATCTGACTTTGCTAGAAATGTGTATAGAAGTATTTCAAAGGCCTCTTTCGATTTTGAAATTTATTCCTAATTGAGCGTTTAGCAAGGTACACTAACCAGCTACTTAATCTCTATTCTCCTTAATAGTATGGCTTGTCGTAAACTAAATGTGTTTCAATGAATCATCAAAAAAGCTAGAAAAATGTCCTTAATCTCTAATTTCTTCAAGCCATCCTTTGATTGGAACCTTTTTTAGGTTCATCAAAGCTAGCTAAAGTACTCCTTCATGGAACTAATAACTTGATCACACTTGATGCACACATTAGTTCCTTAATTGTTTTGTCATTAATCACCAAAACTCACTTAGGGATCCTAAGTATATTTTTAGGGAATGTATGCTATGGCCAGGGAAACCTTAATTATGATAATATCTAGCATGTATTCATTTGCACGTTTGTTTGCATAATACTTACATATATATATATATATATATTACAAACACCAAGTTCTATTAATTCCATAATGAATACTCTCTTTACATTTTATTTAATATTTCTAGTACTTTGTTTATTTTTGAAATTTTATTATTAATTGCATTAATCTCAAATTACCAAAAACATTATTTTCTTGCACCAACAAACAATTGTTGTCGCACCATTTTCTATCACTTCCTCGTGGGATTGACAACCTTTTCTATTTGAAATCTTACTATAGTTGACCCTATAGTCTTCCAGGAAAATCGTAGTCAGGCTTTCTGACGCCATTGTAGGGGAGTATAGCAGTTTTGGTCGTCATGTTTACATTGGTTTGTTTGTTGATTTTAGTTATATTTATTATGGATTCCTTAGATAACTTTATTTAGATGTCTTAATAGAACATTCATTGCCTTAGAAAGATAAGGGAGAAAATATAGTCCACCTTTGAAATTAATCCTGAATTTGTTAACTTGCTTAGAGCGAACACTTTTTCATGTAAGGATAATAAAGATCCTTATGCTCATTTAGAAATGTTTATTACAGTTTATAATACCTTCAAAGTAAGTGCAATAACACTGGAAGAAGTTAGGCGTAGATTGTTTAACATGTCTCTTTATGAAGATGGCTTGAGTTGCTTTCTGACTATTCCTAAATCTAAAATTAATAATTATTATGGGTTACATGCTAATTTTCATTCAAAGTGTCACCCTTAAAGGAAAACAACTACTGCTCAAAGTTTTATTTTTAATTTTAGGCAAAAAGATGGAGAACCATTTGTCTTGGCTTATGATAGATTCAGAAGTTTGCTACAAGCTTGCCCACATCATCAAATTCTAGGATGGATGAGAAAGAATGCTTTTTATGAAAGATTAAATGTTGAAGGTAAAAGTGATATTGATGCAATGTATGGAGGAACCTTCATGAATTATGAAGGACAAGACATTTGGAAGAAAAATAAACTAATGACTTTTGTTGGGAAGTCTACAAACGTACAGGTACAGATCTTGAATATCATCTTAATACCTTTGCTAAAATTGAAACTATGAATAAGTTGGTTAATGAATGTTGCTTGGATGATGAAGCTATTGCTAAAATTCTTGGGCTTATACTAAGCATCTTAATGTTTCTGAAGGTTTATCTAGCCCCTAAGTGTGGTTTTGGTAATTAATGACAAGACCTATGGACTAACAGTTGTGTTTAGAATTGTTTGTGAGTTTGTGTTCCATAGGTGATGCATGAGGATAGAAAGATGGATTCTTAAGGATTGCCATGAGAGTAAAAGAGATGCATTGAGATCAATGAGCTCTAGGTAATGTTTATGTGATCAAGAATAACATAGAAAGAAGAAAACCTCGGAGATGATCGAGGTAGAAGATAAAGAGGAAGTCCATGAGTTGGACTTGAAATGATTGACAATAGAGCATGAAGGCTACGTAACTTGTGTGGCTCAAGTGACTAAAGGTATACTATACACTACTGCAGAAAGGGACACCAGTGACGGGCATAAAATGCCCATTAGTGACGAGCGGGCAGGCTCGTCACTGGTGATCCGCCACTGGTAAGTGGTTACCAGTGATGGGCTATCCGCTCGTCACTGGTAATTATCTTATCAGTGACGAGCGCGCATGAGGGCCCGTCACTGGTAAGATAATTACCAGTGACGTGCTACATTTTCTGCCCGTCACTGGTAATATATACAGCAGTGACGAGGTCTCCAGTCCGCACGTCACTGCTGTTATGAGAGGCCCAAGCATGGTGCTGCTGCGGCAGCAAAAACAGCCATTTTCGCTGCCGCGGCAGCAAAAACAGCCATTTTCGCTGCCGCGGCAGGATCGCGTGAACTGTGGCGCTCTCCAGCCCTTGTGTACTGCAGGGGTCCTGGAGGGGGGTGTACCCCTTCGGTCACCGTTCTCCTAGGGCGTGCCGCTGTGGCCTAATAGCGCTTGCGGCGTTGCCTCGTTGCGTCGGCATCCTACGTGCCCAGTGCTTCCAAGGCCACCTCGCTCGTGCTCTCGGATGTTGCACACGATAAGTAGATATGTCAAACAGACTACGAAAGTAACAAGTGCCAATACGTAAATATGTCCAGAAACGTACAAAGTAGACCAGTTGGGGAATACACGACCACAAACACAATACATATGCAATGTTTTTCCGTTTCGAAGGGCCTATCTTCACGCTTTTTTCCCTCCTCTAGGGCCTAGCTGCATGTTGGCGCGCGAATGGGTCTTCGGTCGGGATTTGGCGAACTCACTGCTCTGTGCGAGCGGCGTGTTCCTCCCTTGGGTCATTGCCGGCGTAGAAAAGCCCCGTATCGGAGACGACGTCCTTGTTGATGATATTCGCGAACGCATTCTGGAGGCGTGCAAACTCTTGCTTCCAGTCATATGGCTTGTGCTCGAGGTTATTACTCCACTTGCGTAAGTCGTCATGCTTGCGAAATGTGTTCCGCGCCCGTACAAAGTCGTCCATGTGGCAGCAGACGTAGTAGCCACACGTCACACTACCCTCCGGCTGCTGTCTGCAACAGAAATCGGTCACGTGTTTGAAGCGTGGAGCGCTACTTCTTTTTACCATAGTTCCTCCTCCTCCCTTCTGTGCAAAGTCGAAGAGAGCATCATCCAGAACTTTCTTGAGCAGGGTGTAGTCTTTCTTCACCCTCTTCATGGAATCATAGTAATAAGCTTTGCTTTCCTTCGGCGTTAGCACTAAGAGGATCCAGTGGTCGCTGCCCAGACATGTGAACAAACCAATATTAACCCACGAATTTGGCTAGGTGCACAAGCCAAAGAGAAATTTACGAAAGCACAAAGTAGAGAATGACTTACAAGGGATTGTAGGGCACGAGTAGATATTCCTTGCCCTTATGCGCTATCATCGCACTCACGAGGTATTCTTTCATAATCTCCCTACCTTCTTGGGAGCGAACGTTGTTCTCGTGCATGTGAAATGGATCTGCTATTGCAACATCGAGAATATTTAGGCGTCTGATCTCTCTGGTTAGGTGAAGCGCCCATAGCCTGACGAAGGATGCTTCGAGGCGATAAAGGTTGAACATGCCGAAGATCTCCGCAAAGTCCAGATAGAACTTGTCCGCGGGATACTGCTCGACGAAATGGAAACCCTCTGGCACCTTCGCCGTGTAATACGAGACATTAGTTTCATCGGGTCCTAATTCCAGGTCTCGAATGTTCTCATGCAGAATCTTCATTTCGTTCGGGAGGACATCGAACTCATCATTTGGTACCATGGGGTGACCCGGGACGTGATGGGCCTGCCATTGATGACCCGTTGCTCGCTGTCCTAATTGGGAAGATGCTGCGTAGGTTAAGGATTTCTTCAACCTCGCGTCGCCCTGTCTATCGTAAGTTCCAGTGCTAGCATGTGTCTTCTTCGCCCCTTTTTTGCTTGTACGCTGCGTATCGAGAGATACGGCCCTCTGACCGGCCATCTCTTCTTTGGCTGCACCCACGAGTGTTTTAGGAGTCAACTTCGTGTGGGCTTGCTCGTCATGCTTGGGTGGCGGCGTATCTACAAATTCTCGTGCCTCTTCGTCACGAGGCATGCCATGCTCTCCACCATGCTCCACGGCCTCCTCGGCATCCTCCATCTCCAGATCCCTGTAGGATAGAGGTGCGGAAATACCCAAAGGAGATGGTCTTGCTGACGGACTGTGGGTGTGGCTCGGCGAAGGTGCTGGACGATTGGAGGTCTCAATCAACTTTATCGCGTCCTTCGGCCACCTAAGAAAAAACCCCTTGCAGGCTCCTAGCTTCTCGTATCCCTCTTCAGGGGGGTCATTCAGAACCAAGTCCTCAAAGGTGCCGACCACCTTAGTCAACTCCACCCTCGCCATGTTTGGTGGTAAATCCACACAGTGCATCCTGTTCTCCGGCGTTATTGGGTGGACTCGACCGTACGCGACCGTCACCATCGAGCCGAGGACTTGAGTCTGGAGATGGCACGGAGTTATCACCTGCGGAACATACGTACGGGTCATCGATGTTAGAGTCCAGACAATGAAATCTGTACGACACCCTTACGATTTGTTTAGCCGACGACGCTTACCGTTAAGCTGTCGATTGTATTTGGCGACCCGGGGCCAACGCCCGAGACAGAGGGGCTACTACTCCTTGCAGCAGTGAAGGGCGGCGGCTGCGTATCCAGATTATAGGGCGGCGGCTGCGTATCAGGATGCATGGGTGGGCGTCGTAGTTGATCGTATAGAGGCCCTAACAGACGTTTCACAGCCGTCTCCACTCGCGCATCGAATTCTTCATCTTGCTTGGCTTTCCTCCTCTCGCGGGCAGCCTCGCGGGTTTGGGGACAGTAATCAGCCCATCGAGCCCCATACCCGACGCCCATCACGCGGCCACGAGTCTCCGGCTTCCCGAGAGCCTTGTTGATAGGGTCTTGCCACCTCTCGGTACTCACAGAGTCCTGGGAGCTCTCAGGTTGCTAGCTCAACTTTCTCTGCAAGCAACATGAACCGTTCAGAAACGTAATCTTTAGGAAATTAATCTACGTAGGACAAATAAAGTAAAATGGGTTCAGAGGTTACCAGTTCTTCGTGCACGTCCTTCATTTTCTCGTGCGTGAAGATCGGTTCCCCCGTCGCAGGGTCAAATTTTGCGCGGGGCCCTCACAAAATCCTTTCCGCGCCCTTCCTGGATGTCCGAGAAAGGGGGTTCTTTCCCGGCCGCAATCAACCTCGCATCCTCCTTGTCCCATTTTGGCCTCTTCCCTTGGTAACCATGTCTACCGAGTCTATGGTCACCCACGATCTTCCCCCGCATGTCCTTCCCCCAATCACTCTTCCTCCTGAATTCATCACCGGAGCGACTTTGAATGAACTCGGTCCAGTCCGCCTCATCTATCATAGGCCATTCGGCTTTATCACGGTCTCAAAATCTTGATCCTTCATTTTATTGGCATGGTATCGCCAGGTATTCAAGGATTTGGACATCATGCTCAGGGCTTTGTCGTGACTCTATTTTTGTCGGCCTCCGGGACGGAGTACCTGCTGAATAGCCTGTCCAGGAGGAGAGTTCGAAGATGCTCGGTTTCTCTCGTCCTTATGTCGGGGGTTGTGATCTTCACGGTTTCACGCAGGATGCAGCCTACGGCGTTTGAGTACCCCTGTGCAGCTTTTACAGGACTGGCTGGTTTACCCAGATCGTCCACTCGAGTGATCACGAAGGTGTCCATGCTCAACTTGTTAGGTCTCCTAGGCGCGAGCCGCCTTTTTCGCTTGGCTGGTGGAGCCCCGTCCGCCTGTTCTTCTTCAATGCCGGTGTCGTATTCACGGCCGGTCCCTTCGTCACGATCGGTCGCGTCTTCAACACCGCCGGACTCTTCGTGGGACGACTCGTACTCGTTGTTATCCCCGGCAGCAGGGTCGTCGACGATGGCGGTCCCCTGAGATGTTTGTTCGAGGGCCAGGTCCCGGGGAGCTTCCGCACGCCCCTCGATGTCTCGGGACGATGCCGGGACATCCGTTGGTGTCCGCGATGAAGAGGGGGTACTTCCAGCCATTTTCGAACGTACTGGAAACTTTTTGAACACAAAAATGGAAACTAGACTTATGAAAGCTTTCATGAGAGTAACAACAATATGAAAAGGTTTGCTTATGTATTTCTAATATCCATTCATTGTAGCAAACAAGGGTGCGAATGAAAATTGAAAATTTTGGCATGACCTTTGCTAAAATTATGCAAAATTGAGTATTGAACGTTGACAAAATGTTGACGAAGCAACATTTCGTCTAAACGTTGAACTCAGTTTCCCTGAAAAATAAACAAAGCAACGAATGTTGCCTCGGCTCGACGGCCAGTACCACAAGCATATATGAAATACATTCAGATCGTCATCTCACATTCACTTTTTGCCATCGCAACAAATGACTTTTAGCCATCGCAACAAATGACTTTTAGCCATCGCAAAATTCGCTAAACCATATGAGGCATAAATTTGCTTCTCCCATAAATGACTCAAAAGACACTCGAAGGGCAAAAATCGGGCATTAGACATACATTAAATTGTGAGCTATAAGTCTGCAACTAAGAAGTAACGAGGCTGAAATGTACGGAGTAGTCAGTAGACAATTAATATATGAGTGATTTGCGCGACTCAACTTTTTCCAACAGCCATGAGATCGAGTTTTATAAAATTGAACTAAAGATCTACGAACGGTTCAGAAGAAAAGTATCTCACATAACCTTGAAGTAGTATAGATAATGACTAGACTTAAGCATAACTAGTGAGAAATTGCATTTCAATTCTCATCTCTACCAATAACACGTTGTGTTTTTTTTATCCCGAGCTATTTGGGTTAGTTACATTGAGAGAAACTCAAAACATTGCTAGTTTTGGACGATTAGAATGTTCTTTCCCTATCTCTCTCTCTATTTATTTTTAGAGTTACGCAAACGTCTAAACTCTGGAGATATATATCCACCAACAACTCCAATGAACAAATTAATCAATCCAATGAACAAATAATTGAATTGGACAAGCATAGTACTCGGAGGAAGGCACGGACCCTGGGCTTGGGGATGGAGGGGAGGGAGAAGGCGAGGGATGCGACGGGTGCGGCGAGGACGGTGAGTACTTAGGGTTCCGGCGAAGAGGCCCGGGAGGGCGGCGAGGCCCAGGGAGATGGCCCCCTCGTCCCGCAGCGGCAGCACCACGAAGTAGGCGAGGCGGCCGGCGAGGGAGGCGAGGCGCGCGAGGGAGGCGTCCGGCGGCGAGGCCACGGAGGCGAGGAAATGCAGCGGAGGGGAGGCGAGCAGCGGCGGCGGCGGCGAGCTTTGCGAATTCTAGGGCTAGGCGGGCGCGCGCGGGATTAATTTGGGGAATTTTTCCCCAAGTCCCACGCGGGCGGTATATAAAGTGCTACTTACCAGTGACGTGCGATCTTCAGTGCTCGTCACTGGTATATTTTACCAGTGACGCGCTACCCTCGGCGCTCGTCACTGATAAGTACTTTACCAGTGACGCTCTCCCTTATGCGCTCGTCATTGATAAGTAGTTTACCACTGACGCTCTCCCCTCGGCGCTCGTCACTGATAAATTTATCAGTGACATTCTCTCGTCGGTGCTCGTCACAGATAACTTATCTAGGGTTTTCACTTTTACTGGTTTTTGATCTGTTTATTAATCGAAGCTATCTGATGTGTTGCATACAACTTGAGCATTGGTTGACACATGCAGAAAAGAATCATTCACATGAAAAATTAGGGTTAGTTAGGGTTAGTACTTAGGGTTAGTACTTAGGGTTAGTTAGGGTTAGTACTTAGGGTTAGTTAGGGTTAGTTAGGGTTAGTACTTAGGGTTAGTACTTAGGGTTAGTTAGGGTTAGTACTTAGGGTTAGTACTTAGGGTTAGTTAGGGTTAGTACTTAGGGTTAGTTAGGGTTAGTTAGGGTTAGTACTTAGGGTTAGTACTTAGGGTTAGTTAGGGTTAGTACTTAGGGTTAGTTAGGGTTAGTTAGTTAGGGTTAGTACTTAGGGTTAGTACTTAGGGTTAGTACTTAGGGTTAGTTAGTTAGGGTTTGTACTTAGGGTTAGTACTTAGGGTTTGTACTTAGGGTTAGTTAGTTAGGGTTTGTACTTAGGGTCCAATCTTTTTGAACATTGATCCATAAATAGAATTAACATAAATACCATTATTGTTATATACATGAATTTCACAAAAGTGAGCTATACATCATTAATTAACTTAATTAAATTACGACATTCTTCGACAATCTTCTCACCTTGGACAGTCTTCTCAATGGTAGTCTTGGTCTTCTTCCTGGTATAGGTTAGCCCCTCGGAGTGACTTCGTCTTTTGAAGGGACGCACGGCGGGACATGTAGTATTTCTCCTTCTGCTGGGCCGTGGCTGATTGTTAGCATCGTCATTGTCTTCCTCTGTATCCGGGTCATCAAATTGGTCATAGTCGTCTTCGTCAACGACACCATCGATTCCAACGATACTCCTTTTGCCCCTCCTCATGACATGACGGCTTGGCCTCGTCGGGTCGGCTATGTAGAAGAATTGGGCCACTTGTTTAGCTAATACCCACGGCTCATTTTTGCACTGATCGCTTTCACATTTACTGTCTCAATAGGAACTGCTTTCGGTATGACCATGGTAGTGAAATAGTCTTCCGTTTCGATATTCTTCCCCCATCTTACCCGGAACATGGGGATCTTGGTTACGGTGTAGTCAAGTTCCCAAATCTCTTCCAGCCTACCGTAGTATCTGTCCTTTTTCTTACCGGTTAGGGCCTCCATCGTCGCCCCAGAGTTCTGGTACACACTCTTCTGGTCTTGTGCCTCTGTATAGAATGTGTATCCGTTGATGTCGTATGCTTGGTATGTCCCGACATTCATCAGGGGTCCCTGTGCCACGTGGAACACCGTTCGTGCTACGTCATCATCTTTTGAGAAGCTATGTTCGTCGAAGTAGTTTTTTAGCCACCTGGCGAACGTAGCGTTGTGGTCTTTCATGAGAGCCGCCTCGGTCTTTCTTGTGCCGTGCTTTGTTTTTAACATTGCCATGTGCTGAATAACGTAAGGACGGACCACTGAGAGGTGCTGTAACACTACTGTGTGCGCTCTGACGTAATCGTCTGATCGGTTCGGTACGTCACTGTGCACATGTAAATCCTTCTTTCCGCGTCGGTGACCTACGCCATCGAGCCTGCCAATGTGCCGATTAACAGGCACGCCTATAGGTTTGTCGACTTTCATGTAATCTGTGCAGAACTCGATGCTCTCCTCCGTGAGAAAGCCCTGGACGATGCTCCCGTCCGGATGAGACCTGTTGCGAACGTATCGCTTGACGACCCCATTGAACCTTTCCAACGGGTACATGTTGTGTAGGAATACGGGACTTAGGTCGATGATCTCCGGGACGATATGGATCATGAGATGAACCATGACGTCGAAGAATGCGGGCGGAAAGTACATCTCGAGCTCGCATAGTACGACAATGATCTCCGCCTGCAGTCGCCGGCAACGCTTCTTAGTGATGGACTTCTGAGAGATAACGTCGAAAAAGTTACAGAGGTCAAGCAGTGTCTCGCGGATCCATGGCTCCATTAGCCCTCTAATTGCAACCGGAAGTATCTGCGTGATCATCACGTGACAGTCATGAGACTTCATACTGATTAGTTTGTGGTTCTGCGTGTCTAGAAATCTCTGTATGTTTGCTGAGTAGCCGGAAGTTACTTTGACACCTTTGAGGCATTTGAAGATTTTATCCAGCTCGTCTGTACTTAGAGTGTAGCAAGCGGCGGGATAGTCCGTCTTGATTTTTGTAACATTCCTACCCAACTTGGTCTTCTCCTCCTTGGCCCACAGCTCTCGTCTTATTCCCAGTTCCTCGTAGTCAGCTCGTGCCTTCGGCCCATCCTTTGTGCCATGTGGAGCAAGAGACCGAGCACACTCTCACAGACATTTTTCTCAATATGCATGACATCTATGTAGTAGCGCGTCTCGAGAAAAGGCCAGTAAGGCAAGTCCCAGAATACAGATTTCGTTTTCCACACGCCTCCCAGCGGGTTTACCTTCTTCTGCTTCTTTCCCGCCCTAGGGCACTCACCCCAAGAGTTCAACATCTCGTATATTTTTCCCCACTCCTCTTACGTGGTGGTCCTCGGGTCTCAATCGTATTGTCGAACTTTTCTTTTTCTTGTCTCCATGGGTCGTCCTGTTGAAGCCATCTTCGGTGGCCCATGTACACGATTTTGTGAGAGCCCGGTAGGTGACGACTTGTTGTATCTTCCATGCACTTAACACATCCTTGGTATCCGTGGCAAACCTGGCCGGATTGATATCCGTAAGCGGGATAGTCTTGCACCGTTGTGATCATCATAGCTCTCATATTGAACCAGTCTCCTTCGTGAGCGCCCCAGACCCGGACCCCTGGTTCAGCCCACAGTGTATCTAGCTCCTCCTTCAGTAGTTGGTGATACACGTTCAGATCGTTCCCTGGTTGCTGTGGCCCTTGAATTAGCATAGACAGGTGTAGGTACTTCCGCTTAAAACAGAGCCACGGAGGGAGGTTGTACATCCATACGACCACGGGCCAAGTGCTGTGCCTGCAGCTCATCTTTCCAAAAGGATTGAGTCCATCCGTACTCATTCCAATTCTGATATTCCTCGGCTCTCCTCCGAATTCGGGTATTGGTCGTCGATTGCTTTCCACTGGCAACCGTCCGCAGGGTGTCTCAACACGGCGTCATCTTTCATTGGCCTCTCGTCATGCCAACGCATGAGCTTTGCCTCCTTCTTGTTTGCGAATAGACGCTTCAAACGGGGAATGAGTGCAAGGTACCATACAACCTTTGCAGGAGCACCGCTCTTCACTCCGTTGTCACCATCTGGTTGGTAGTTCTTTCCCCGCTTGAATCGGGATGCTTTGCACTCGGGACACTTGGTTAGCTCCGCGTACTCGTTGCGATAAATGATGCAGTCATTCGGACACGCGTGGTATCTCGTGACCTCTAATTCAAGAGGGCACACGACCTTCTTGGCCTCATCGCAGCCGCGAGGCAACACGTTCCCCTCCGGCAGAACTTTTGCGAGATACTCCAATGTCTCATCGAGGCTTGTGTCCGTGCTGTTGTGGAGTGCCTTGAGTCTTAGAAGTTCGAGCGTGACTGAAAGGCGGGTGTGCTCGGGATTGCAACCAGGATACAAGGGAGTTTTCCAGTCTTTCAGCAGTGTCTCCAACTTGGCAGCCTCTCTACGAGCCGCACTTTCGTTACTCGTCTCTTTCACAACCTGCTCTTGCACATGACGGTCCTGGACCATTCGGCCAAATTGTCCCCCGTGCTTCGCGTATCCGCTTCGGCCTCTTCATGTCCTCCGGCATCTTTATAATCCAACCGTTCTGCTTCCGGCTCCCCATGTCCTGCTTCTTCATCTAACATTTCGTCGTCGGCAACAACCTCATCCTCCTCACCGTGACTTGTCCACCGTGTATAACCTGCCATGAAACCCCATCGCACCAGGTGCATGTGCAAAAAACCAGATTTTCTTTCGTACATCTTTAAGTTTTTGCAATCACGACACGGACAGCATATCTTCGTGCCACCCTTTCGCACCATATCTCGCTCGGCGAAATCAAAGAACTCATTCAAAGATGTATAGAAACTTTGTGTGTTCCGATCGCCGTCATACATCCAACTTCGATCCATCGGTCGTTCGATCCCTAAGATATACGAAAATTAATTAGTACCAACCCGTACAAAATTAAATTTTCTTTGCAATTGACATTTTGAAATATTAGATAAAACATTTCAAAATTTGGCAGGTTATTGAAATAAATTGTTGAAAATTCAAAATTTCGGCATGACCTTTGCTAAAATTATGCAAAATTGAGTATCGAACGTTGACAAAATGTTGACGAAGCAACATTTCACCAAAACGTTGAACTCAGTTTCCCTGAAAAAATAAACAAAGCAACGAATGTTGCCTCGGCTCGACGGCCGGTACCACAAGCATATCTCACATTCACATATATGAAATACATTTCATGCACATCTCACATCACCACAGATCCACCGAATCAAAGTATCATTTGCTTGTCATATATAATTACACATATATATATGATTCTGCCTCAGTGCATAAGAAACATAATTACACATATATGAACCAATGTACACATAATTACACATATGTGATTCTACCTCAGTGCATAAGAAATATAATTACTCATATATCAATTGAAGCAATGTACTGATCGAATTCATCTCACTGATCATAATAAACTAAGGTGAGATCTTGCATACATGGTTCATTAGAACATTGATTCTTCCTAAAAACTAGAGAGCTAAACTGAAACATATATACATCTGTTCTTCAGTTTGCTAAACTGAACTAAACTGAACTAAACATCTGTTCTTCAGTTTGCTAAACTGATACATATATACATGTATGTGGAACCCATTCTAATGGTTAAGCTCACCATTCAACATCATATGGTAGGATTAGGAGGCATAAGTATACAAACATATTTCATATAGCAAGGCATGCATACGAGTAACAAATGATCACTGATCAATTTAGGGGATCGAAGATGTACAACAACAGTTCCTTTAACAGTTTAGATGGCTAAAACAAAATCAAAAGAGATATCTGCTCTTATCAGTTTTAAACACATGGAAGCATGCACTAAGGTGAGATCAGCTAAGCTATGGAGGGAGAGGTTTGGGGGGCTGCAATTGAAGCAAATTTGGGGGAGATCAGCAAGCTAGAGGTGATGATATATCAGGTGATGATCATGGATGAAGAAGCTAGATTAGGAGGGAGAGAGAGATGGCAAGGGAGCTAGGGGAGGTGGGGGAAGATTTTGGAGGGCTAGGAAATTACCAGGGGCGTGTACGGCGGCGGCGGACGCGCAGGCGATCGGCGAGCTCGCTGCTGGCCAGTGGAGCTACGACTGGCTAGCAACGAGCTCGCTGATGCTTTTTATAGGGCAGGTTACCAGTGACGGGCACATATACAGGCCCGCCACTGGTAAACAACTTACCAGTGACGAGCCAACCGTGAGGCCGCCACTGGTATGAAGGCCAGGAGCAAGTTCGGCGGGAAAAAGTCTCGGTGACGGGCTCTTTAGTGAGCACGTCACTGGTATATAATATATCAGTGACGAGCTCCTCTGTGCGCCCGTCACTAGTAATTGGTACGTTACCAGTGACGGGCAGTAATAGATGCTCGTCACTGGTAATTATTTACCAGTGACACGTGGCAGTTGACGCCCGCCACTGGTAAATTTTCGGTATACCAGTGACGTGTTTTTTTAGTGCTCGTCACTGATAAGATGTCTTCTATACCAGTGACGTGTTTTTTTAGTGCTCGTCACTGATAATATATTGTCAATAATATTTATGGACTAACCTGTTTACTTTGTGATAGAGTGTGTTGGGGTTAGGGTCCATAGGCTCATATGTTGAGCTAAAGGATTGAAAGGAAAATCCATAAGTTGGATTGAAGTGAAGAGTTGACCAAGATGAAAGAGTTCATGTCAATGAACTCACGATGGTAAAAAAGAAGTGCTCATGAGTTGAGCAAAGGTGATTAAGACATGATGCTAGGAGTTCATGAGAAGAACACTAGTTGTGGCTTCGTGCGATCGAATGAAGGTAAGCAGTTGTGTATTGCTTTTGATCACTAAACCTATACGCTATATGCTTTGTGTAAGTGTGAGGGTTAGGTGTGACTCATGGGCATGCAACAAGATGTCGAGTTCATGAAGCCCATGAGAAGATGATATCAAGTGGAGATAGTCATCGAGTTGAGACGTGCAAGTTTCAAGACGAGCATCATGAGAAGATATGTGCTTGAAGCTTGCGGTCCACCGAGTAAAGATGGACAAGTGAAGATGATGTGAAGAGAAAGCCTTCTATGCTTGGTGCATATGGAGCTATCATTTAGACTTCATCAAGCTTCCGAAGATTGATAGAGGATCGAGATAGAAGCGAGGATAAAGATCATCATCGAGCTCAAGTGAAGTTGATGACAAGCATAGAAGAGTAATGAGAAGCGACGGGACTTGGATGGTGTGTTCGTCAAGTCTGGCAAGGATCGCTCAAGGCAAAGATATGCCATAGACTAGGGTTTTTAGTTTTGCTGGTCTCACGGAATTTGGTGGGAGACCGGGTTATAGGTTCGATAGCCGTACTATCAAGAGGGGCTACCGGACATGTAGCGCAATCATATTGGTTATCGGATGCTCAAACCTAGGATGTGTGCGGGTCGTGTTTTGTCGGGAAGTCTAGATCTTAGTGTTCTAGGTTTCTGTCTGAGTAGAGGCGGTCTAACCGGTCTAGTGAGGCGATCTGACCGGCCTGGCTCTGTTTTGAGCTGCTTTGGGTTTGTTATCCGGAGTGTTTGGGTTGTCTCAGAGTGTCCGGGTGGTCTTGAGCCATTTTGGGGTGCTCTTGGCCAAGTACCCGGAGTATCTGGGTAGGCCCGGAGTGTCCGGGTTGGTCCAGACGTGTTTTTCCCTGTGTGCCAGGGGTCCAACGGCTAATTTGTAGCCGTTGGAGTTTGTGTGTACAGAATGTCCGGGGTGTTACCCCAGAATGTCCGGATGTGTTGTTCCCCATGTGTCAGGAGTCGAACGGCTAGTTTGTAGCCGTTGGATTTGTGTATCCGGAGTGTCCGGGGGTGTTACCCCGGAATGTCCGGATGTGCTGCCGAGCTCCAAATGGCTAGTTTTTGGGAGAGGGGTATTTATACCCCTTGCCCACCTTGTGGGGGGATGTTGCTCATTTTGCTTTGTGCAGTGGCTGGTGAGGTGTTAGAACTTGGTGTTCCACCTTTGAGTGCTCTCCTCTACTCTCCCAAGCATATTTTGTGAGATTCAAAGTCTTTGTGACTTAGTGAGAAAAGAGAGAGGTGTGAGAGGTGTGTGGTGCTTTGGTAGCCCACACTTAGCGCATTAGTTGCATGAGTTTGAGCATTCGGCATCGATTGCATTCGAGCACATGTCCGGGAGCCTATTACTCTTGGAGGCCATCGACTCCTAGACGGCTTGGTGGTGGTAGTGGCTCGATGATCTCCTCAAGAAGCTTGTGAGGAGGCCCGGGAGATTGTGAAGTGGTTGTGGAGCTCGCCATCTCCGGAGTGGAGGAAGGAGCTAGCCGTAGTGGTCGAGGAGATGCCACGCGTCCTCGAGGGATAAAGGCTTGAGAGGAAGCCAGCTTTTGATCACGAGTGATCGAGCTCCCCAAACGGAGACGTAGGGTATCGGTGGATACCCGAACTTCGGTAACAAATCTTTGTGTCACCATGTCTCTTTACTTTCATACATTATATTGATAATCTTGTCTTACAATTCATTCTTGCTATATTGTATATCTTGTGTAGAATTGAATTGCTTGCCATTTTGTATTGCTAGTTTATCTCTCTAAGTTTATAATCATACACTTGTTGTTACACTAGTTGAACCTAGTTCTCGTGGTGGATAATCTAGTCCATAGCTAGTAGTTTAATTCCGCATTTAAATTGGCTTAAATTGATTAGAAGTTTTGATTGCCTATTCACCCCCCTCTAGGTGACATTTTGGTTCTTTCAGTTTTCCAAAAATGCTTGGATTAATTATGATGATATTGTTGCTGCTACTGATGCTATTGTTGCTAAAAATAAGAGTAAACTTGCTACTGTTGTTACTTTTGCTAGTGCTATTAATGCTGCTACTACTGTTAAAGAAAAGAATAATGTTGCTATAATTCTATGCATGTAACTCCTGCTCAAAATTTGGATAACATTGCTACTATTGCTAATGCTAAAACTCTTGCTAGTAGTTTCATTGCTATCGAATATGATGAACCTTTGCCCTTTCCTTTAAAGAAATCTCAAAATAAGCTTGAAACTATTATTGCTAGGGGAATTGCTGATAAAACCAAGTCTATTTCTAAGCTTAAAGAAGTAGATGTTGGTGTCTCTATGATTAAGGATTTAGTTTTTGAAAATTTAGAAGCTAAGATTGGTTAATTCGGATAAAAAAGCTACTAAAATTGTTAAAGGTGAGAAATGTAGAAAATTTGGAAAACTTGTTATCTTGTTACAATTGGTTAACATTCTTACTCTGCTACTAATTTTGCTTTATATCTATCTAAAGTACCATAGAATGTTCTCTTGATTTTATAGATCCTCTTTAGTTGATCACATTTTGTCCGTTCTTGGATGGTACCAAGTGCCATGTTTTGTTCCTTACCAATGTGTCACATTTAGAATCTATAGCTTTTTCCAATTTGTATCACCTAAGGCTGCTTGCCAAGATTCAGGCTCCCCTGTAGAACAAAGATAACCATATAGATAACCATTCGAATGATACCATCATAAAACTAACGAGGCTTATGAATATTATTTTGAAGTTGAGTGACTGGTCATTGAGGAGCCGGTGTAGCTACTATAGCCACGTCTGGATCTATATGCACAGAAGATCCTCCTTCCGATATGGATCTAGACATAGAAGATCCGTGCAGTGGAATGGCCACTGGAGATGCTGGTGAGGCAGTGCTACATCGAAAACGTGTCATATCTTCTGAGTTTAATTATCTCTTTTTGTAAGATTTCCATTATGTATATTAATTGATGTTCTGCATTATTTAATAAACTGCTAGACTATCAGATTTTCTCTCTATTTTTGTGTACGCAGGGAAAACATCCTAAAAGTCAGCAAATCCAGTGTTTTCAGGAATGTTACAGAGGGGGATTATTTCATGCAAAAGGACGCCACTAGTGGGACCACCTAGAGGGGATGTGGTAGGCTGGTATGGCTTGTCGGCAACCCCACACTGTCGCTTGGACAGGGGAAGGCTCGGTGGCTGCCGCCCTTTCGTGGGTAGATATGTTTTGTGCCTTGGAGGCCCCGTGCATGAAGCGACCCCCGCACACCACTTCATGGTATAGTGTGCTAGTCTTCGATATAATACAATGAAATCCTATGTCACTAGTATTACATCCATCAGAATAGTACAATAGAAGGATTGATGATCCAACAACTATATTATTACAAGTTCCAATATACAAGAGTTTCCAACTCAACGGAAGTACAATAAGATACATTCGGTTAAAAGTAAAAACTGAAATATTGAACTGAAGGTAAAAACTAAAAGCCATATGAACAAAGTTCTATTACTACTACGATTACTTCTATTTCGTCGGGACCCAAAATCCATATTATCGAATCTTAAGTGGAATCACCCGCTAAGTTGGGGCGTCAACCCTGACCTTAACTCTTGGGCACAAATTCCAAGAGGAGTGGAGTGATATGGCTTCGAACAGCCCGAGACTTCATCCCCGAACTTGTTCCGGCAATTTAATGCACGAATTAAGCAGGGTGATATGGTCTCCTCAGTTTTTTCTCACTGAGCTAAAACATCAATCCCAAACTCGTCCTGGCAAATTAATGCTCAGCTAGAGTAGGATTATATAGTCCCCAAACTCTTAGTGGAAGAGTCACTTCACAGGGGTGATCACATCTAATAATTATATATTATAGACTTTGAAACCCTACCCGCACCATATGCTTCATATTCATACACGCAAGGCACATGAGACAGGTGACAACAAACAAGTATCACAACAGTAACTCTATGACTGAAACTGCAATAATACTAGTAGTTCTTAGAAAGTTAACAACATATTCATAGAAAGATTCAGTTACACAGGGGAAATTTAAAAGTGGCAGCAAAAACAAACCAAGTTGCCAAACCCTGGGCAGGACATTGCCTGGGATTCCTAGCAACTAGTCGACGTAAGCGTCGATCTCGATATAGAAACCATACTCTGAGGGGATGATCTCTTCTGCAGAAAAATGTCAATGACTGCAAGATGAGTACAAAATTGTACTCTGCAAGACTTATAAGGGAAAATAATAATAGATGCAATCGTATATCAACAAAGGGGCGATTTTGGACTATTTTGCGTAAATCCAATTATTCATTTGGTAATACTCTTAAGTAAGAGAAAATCGACTTCTAGATTTCTGTTAAAGGGGATGAGTCTGATTCTGCATCAATAAGCCCTATTGCAGATCACCATATACTTAAACTCACTGACTCTCGCTCAACCACATACAAGGAAGTAGTCACTAGCTTCTCTATTCTAGAGTTGGCATGTTTTAGAGTAACGTTGTAGTTGTCTAATTTGATGCGGATTCTTAACAAGTTGTCCATAACCACGGACATGGCTATTCGAATAGTTCAAACCCTACAGGGGTATACATTTTTACCTACAAGTATCGATCGACCTTAATACTAGGCCTTTGACACACTTCACGAGGTGTGTTAGCAGAGTGTGATCGAACATAACCGTTATAATGTTTTTGACTTAAGTATGAGCCACCCTAATGGAACAATCAGTGTACAACAGTCCGGCCGGTACCTTGACACAATCCCAAAAGTTGTAGCAAATGATACATCCCGGGTACGAAACTGTGTGTATCCCTTACACCTATATTAGGGTACCACTTTATTTTACATCATTTTTCTCTTGCAAATGTAAACAGCAGACCATGCAGCTGATAACTTAAGTCTAGCCAAATTATTTAGTTGTGGGTGGCCCATTATTCTACCCGTGTAGAAGTACGCGAATCTTGGTTTGAAAGGACACTGGGAACCGGTCCTTTGTGGGAAAACGAGACAATCCACCATGCTCCCGGCCATGGCCTCTCATCTAAGTCCGATGATTATTTATCAAGTTCATTAGTTACTCCACGGTGATCACCCAACTACTAGTTAACCCACCCATTCTGTGTCGATTTGTCTACCATCCAAGGAATTACGACTTTACATGTCTAAGCATAAAATAACAACATAAGCAGTATAGAGGTGTTGACTATACTACTCTAATTAGGTTGGGGGTGTGGTGGTGTTGGTTAGGGTGACAAAGTAGGCCTATGCAAAGAATAGGGATCAACTACTTATTGAAAATAGATGAGTCGAACACATGCGATAATAGTTAGAAAACAAATAGTAGGTAATTGCAACATGTTCAAAGGGCCGCTTGTCTTGTTGCTAAGCAACGAGGTCTTGCCCTTGTTCGAAGTTATACGCTTTTGGATCTTCCAGCACCATCGGGAGGAAGAACCAAAAACACCAGAAAAAGGGGTACAACGATGAATATTAAAGTGATGAACCTCAAAATGATTTGAAAAGTATGTCATGGCATAGCGTACTCAAAATAAGGACTAATGCAAGTTGAATCAATTTAATCGGAGCTCGGACGCTCGAGATATCGCAATCCAAAGATCTTTAGCAAATTGGGAAATCCTAATTTGAGTTTTTAGCTATTTTATATTTTTCTTTACATCAAAACATGCATGCAATGATATAGATGAACACAATTTATTTTTGAACATTTTGATATATTATTTGCACTTTTCTGATTAAAATTGTATTTATTATGATTTTTCTAAGCTTTAAATCATTTAAAATTCCTTTTTGGTCTTTTCCTCAGTAAATAATAAATAATTCTTTTTATTCCTCATGTCATAATTAGCCACAGAGGCTGGCATGTGGGCCCTAAGTCAACTCGGGGTCAACTTTGAACCAATTTCTATTTTATTTTATTTATTTTATTAATTTATTAAACGTAGGTCCCATGTGTCATAGAGAGAGGAGTAGTTGAGCTAATCAGTGTATTTATTACACATTAAACAAGTTATTAATTACTAATCATTGTTAAGCATTAATTGAACATAAATCACTGTGATTAATGGGTAATGATTAGGTTAGTATTAATAATATATGAATACTGATGATTAACATTAAGTATAGTTATTAATTACACTAATTATTGGTTAAGTATTAATTACAATGATTAGTATCAAATTGGTCGGAATGATCATCACTAAAAGTGATTAGAAATATATATGGTCATTAAGACCTTAATAAAGCTGTCGAGATTATTGGTCTGGTCAGACCGTGCGCACGGCCAGTCTGACCGGCCACGTCTACTCCGATAGGCAGCGATGTGTTGGAGGAAGACGGCGGGCGGGGGTGCCTTACCGAGTAAGTGGCAAGGCTAGGGAGGAGAAGGCGTGGGGGTGGCGCTCGAGTAAGGCAGCGGCAGTGGAGGGGAGGGGCAGCGTCGGCTCTGGCATCTGGGGTGGAAGAGCTTCGGTAGGCAGGGGGCGAGGTGAGCGGGTCGATGGGCTCGGTGGCGGCGGCACGAGGTAGAGGGGGTGGCATCGGCTCGAGTGGTGGTGGAGAGTGGCGGTGAGGCTATGACATGCTATGAGAGGATTATGATGGACATTAACATAAAGACGAAGATGGGGATGTTATAGAGCTACCCCCCGAAACTCGACCCGGAGATTCAGAGTAGCTCGAAAAGAGAGAGGGGTACGCTGATCGAAGATGATCTTCGCATTCCCAGGTAGCTTCTTCTTTGGAATGGTTGGACCATTGAACTTTTAAGAACTTGACGTTACGTCTTCATGTAGTCCGCTCTGCTTTATCGGGAACATGAATGGAATATTCCCGATAAGAAAGATCTTCTTGAAGATCCAGAGTATCAATAGTGGATTCTGGAATTGGATCCTTGAAACATTTTCGTAGTTGGGAAACATGGAAGACATTATGGATATTAGAGAGAGATGAAGTTAGTTCCTACTGTTAAGCTACTTCACCTCATTTGGAAAGAATGCGAAAGGGGCCAAATTTCCTTTAATACCAAATCGGCGAACACCCTTAAGAGGAGTGACCCGAAGATAGACTTTTTGTTTGGTTCAAAGTGTATCTCACAACAATGAGGGTCAGAGTAGCTCTTTTGACAAGATTGAGCAGTTTTCAACCGCTCTCAGATAATTTGGATCTTTTGCTTCCTTGATCATATCTGGTCCAAAGAATTGTCTTTCCCTGATCTCAGACCAATTGAGTGGGGTTTGACATTTGTGTCCATAGAGGACTTCAAGAGGAGCTATACCTAGGCTTGATTAAAAACTGTTGTTACAAGAAAATTTGGCGAACAGAAGACACTTCTCCCAATTGGTGCCGAAGGATATAACACATGGTCTAAGCATATCCTCAAGGATTTGATTTGATTGACTCTAGCCCTATTTGGGGATGATAAGCTGTACTGACGGAGAGACGGCTCCCCATAGCAGTTTGAAGTCTTTCCCAAATTCGGCGGAAGGATGAGGACGGGTAGGTGGGCCCATTTCAGAGGGGGGAGGGGTTTAAGAAGGCAGGTTGGGCTTCGGCCAAGTCGACAGGGGAAGGGGATTTTAGTTATTTTTCTTTTTTGCTTTTTTACTTTCTTTTTCTTTATAGATTTTTGCTTTAGCCTCTAAAACAAATGCAAGCTACCTTTTTATTTCCCTAAAATTTTTCCATAGTCTCATAATAATATATGGGAACATTTGAAATAATCTCAGAGGTACTTTACTTAAGGATTTTGAAAACAAAAATTGATATTCATTTTTAGCCTATTTTAAAAGGGTTTTCTTGGCATTTCCCAAAGTTTAAAAGTATTCTTGTTTTCACATTAATGCTAACAATGCTATGACATGTTGTGAGAGGATTATGATGTACATTAACATAAAGACAAAGATGGGGATGTTACATATTTCCTATATTATTCTACTATTGTTCTATCTCCATGTCGTCCTGTTCTACATAATCGAGATAGTAATCCACTCCCTCGATCCCTCCAGACAGATCCAACTCCTCTTTCCCCTCTTGGACTATGGCTTCTTCGCACTTGAACTCTACCGATTCAGAGTCTAACAAAGGAGATTTTATCTAGGGGATGAGTACAGAAGGTACTCAACAAGTCCATGAATAGCAACATGTGTTTGATATGACTATTTCTACTAGGACATTTCTAAATAAAAGTCAAGTTTTAATATATTCTATATTCATAGGGCTTCAGGGGTTGTTAGAACCTCTGATGGTTCCTTTCCCACCACGTTCGTAGTTCATGCCCCGAACAGGGAGTGACAATGCCACACTTCAATACACTCTGCAGAGATGTGCTACTTTACCCACAAGTGGTACTTAGCCTTTATGCTAGGCCCAAAATCCATCACACTCCCAACGATCGATGTGTGGCTAGTTCTAAGATTTCAAGTCATTTCACCCTTTTCATGTGCCATATCTCCTCTTGCATAGTCGGTCCAGTACCGATTACCCACCACCTCATTATACCATCCTTTTTTTAAGATTAGGGGACATAACACCTCCCTGTGGTAAGAATTCGGGGTTCACGCTCCCCTGGGTGAGGGACATATTGCTTTCCCGGCGTTATGATACATACGCTCCTAGGAGATATTTCAGCAAGAAGGTGCTACTTGACTCATCTATCCTATACCAGGTCTTGTGGTTAACGCTATTTATATGGCACAAGAATACCAACTGACATTTTTGTAACCTTAATGTGATACCATATGCAGTGGAACCCTGATCACCCCAGCAAGTTCCATTGTGGGGTTCCACCGCCAACCAATATATGATTCAATGAATCATAATGCATTTCATTTAATATTTATCTCTAGACAGGTGATAAGAAGAATAATTTGCATATACTTTGGTAGAAATAATAAACGAATATGGACAAGAAATTAACTTGCCTTGAGACGGAACAAGTAGTGAAGTGCGAGGTTTCTTCGAGGGAAATTAGAAGAACCTTAGGATCTAAAGTTCGAATAATAGTCTAATAAGGACTCATTCTAATAAAATGGTAATTTCAGATCTATCTGAATGCATATTCCGATGTTTTGACGAAAAATGATCCAGAAAAGGTTAAGTATTTATTTTTGGATGATGTGGACTACCTTGTCGAAGAAAACATGATATATGATCAATCTTCTATGATTTTATTCTACAAAGTTTCCTGATTTTTATTATCATCTCATGGTTTCATATTTAATTTAATGATTTTCTTACTTTCTTCTTTTTTGTTATCTATTTTATTAATTTGTTGTTAAAAATTACCTTCTTTCTATGTGGTTTTTGCAATTATTAAGAAATGAAAATATTATTTCTATAAAGTTATGAATTTTCTAGGAATTTATTCTATTGAGTTTTCAAATTATCACTGAACGATATTTTCTTTATATGAGTAATGAAAGTATATGTCTATTGAATATTAATATAGTATAAAAGTAATAAGAAAGAATTTCTTTCAAATTTATTTAAGTTGGTTTAATTTCTTGCAAATTTATTTAAGTTGGTTTTATTTAAGTTGCAAATAAAATAAAAGAATTCCACATTTCAAATTTAGTATATTGGTTAAAAAGGCCAATTTTTGGCCCATCCGTTTAGGGTCTAACCATAACCGGTCTCTTCCACACCCCGCACTCCCTCTCTCTCACTTACCACCACCGTCCCCTCACATGCCCTCCTCTCTCTCCCTTCTATGCTTCCAACACCAGTGGCCGCCGCCGCTGTCCCTTCGAATGCTGCCGCCGCCTAACCTTCTCAACCTTGCCGCCGATGCTGCCTTGATCTCCTCCTTCCGTGGCCGCTGCACCTCGGTGCCATCACCGATCTGCGTCACGGCCTGCTATGCAACTGCTTCCACGCGCCACCCATGGTTGTCCTCTAGGGTGCACGCGGTGCCATCATCTTCTCCCCAACACGTGACACTGCTCCCCTTTGTTCATCACCTCTTCTACAGACCGAGCCGACTCGGTTGCTGGCCGATGTGCCTCACCAGGCTTCTCTCCCCTTGTAGCCATCAACGCTGTGGCTCCACTCGGCTTCCTCAGGCGCCCACCTTGGTGAAAGTGCATCAAGGCCCCAAGGTATGGTTTTGATGGTTAATGACAACTCAACTGGGAATCTAATAGTTACATTGAGTGTGAATAGGAAGTTAGGTTTCTAGAGAAGGTTTCACCAAGATCGGTGGCCCCCTAAAAAGAGTAAGGGAGTAGCTTGGTGATCAAGAGGTGGATGTGCTAGTTGGCTATAATACAGGTGCGAAGAAGCCATTGCTGCAGAGGGACTTGCAGGAAGGTGAAGGTTGGCATGGGTGCGTCCCAGGACCGTGACTGCAGCCGGTTGGCCTGGCTATAATATAGGTGCGAGGAAGCTTCTGGTATAGAGGGACTTGTACCTAAAATAAAGGTGGCTTGGATGCATTCAAGGACTGTGACTGCAGCTCGTAGGCCTAAAGACTAGTATTTGCTAGTTTCTTGAGTCATAGGGAAACCTGTACTATTAAGGGGGATCGATCAAAGTTAGATTGAAGGAGCTAATGCCTAATCTCTTGAGTGTTGGATAGTGGCACTGATGCCTTGAGATCAGTTGTCCTGTAGGACCAGTCCTGTTTGGCCTGTGTTGAAGTCTTGGGACTGATACATCAGTAGGACTGGGATTGTGCTAGTTGCATCGTTGCACTGGCTTCCCAAAGCCAAAGGCTGTCTGTATTAATTGTTGTAGTACAGGCAGTCACAACCAAGAGTCTATACTAAGTGACTAGTTGGTCTCTATAGTACAGCGGGGTCTCAAGCTTTGTTAAGCATCTGTGCTACAGCTAGGGACTCGGCAGTCTGACAGGTTACCGTTGCAGATGGTTCGTGTGTACCACAGGTAATTGATACAGGTGGGGACGACTCATCTGACATGGCACAAAGGTAATGGTCAGACTCCAGGAGCCTCTATAAATAGAGGGCCTGGGGAGGTGGTTGAGATTGGAGATAAGATCTTGTTACTCTTGGAGCATCTACTCCTAGACAGGTGTAGGTGTCGCTGGGATCACTCAAACTCGTGTGAGTTGATCCAGACGTTTGTGAAGGCGATCAAAGTCTTCCTGCTGCTGAGCAATAGGACTACCTAGGAGTAGAACAGGTGCCTACAACAGGTACTCGGGGAAAGTGCACTGTTCGGTGCCGGCTGGCTCCTTGGAGCAGCTTCCCCAACGGAGACATACCATTCTAAAAGAGTGGGAACTTCGGTGAAAAATCTCTTGTCACTGTTTACTTTCCTACACTGTGTGATTGCTCTGCTTTGTTACTGTCTTGTTTCACCTGTGTTGGTATTTGAACTGCCTGTGGTAGCCAGCTGTGTCATATGTATTGTCTACCTATATTTCCTATAGCTAAGAACTTAGCATAGTTGTGTATTTGCCTTTCTATTTCTACATGTGTTGGTTACCTGTATCATAGCTAGGCAGTTATTCTTGTTATTTGTTTTGCCTGCTTGTGTTGCTTGCCTGTATTACAGTTGTTGTTGCCACCTGTCTTAGCTATCTGTATTATATCTGTTTAAGTTTTTTAGAAGCCTCCTATTCACCCCCCTCTAGTTCAGCACCTTGAGATCCTACAAGTGGTATCAGATACATGTTGCTCAAAAATTGGCTTAACCGCCAGAGTTTAGGATGTCGCACTATGAGGGTAGAATTCCCAAATTTGATGGTACTAACTATGCTTTCTGAAAGTGGAAGATGCGTATGCATATTACTGTGATTGACTAAAATGTTGGCAGATTGTTGAAACTAGCTTTGAGGTTGGTGATGAGAGGAACCTTACTGATGAAGATCAAAGGAACATCAAGCTCAAAACTCAAGCTACTGATGCCATTTTGATGGCTCTGGAGAATCATGAGTTCAATAGAGTCAGTACTCTGGACAAGGCCAAGGACATTTGGGACAGTTTGGAGCAAATACATGAAGGAACCAAAATGCTCAAGAAGTCCAAGAAAAGGCTTCTGGAGTCATAGCTAGAAAGGTTTGAGATGGAGCCTGGAGAGGACATCAACTCTCTGTACTCAAGACTCACTGCAATCACCAATCAGCTCAAGGCATTGGGTTCAAACAGAGCTGAAGATCAAGATCTCATCAACAAGTTTCTTTCAGCACTTCCCAAGCAATATGAGAGTCTTGTCATGATGCCGCAAGAGAAAGACACCTTTGATGAGATGAAGCCGATAAAGATACTTGGATTGGATTCTCACTCATGGGATGAAGCTAAAGACCAAGAAGAAAACTGAGAACCGTTCATTCTCAAAGAGCATTGCTCTCAAGGCATTTGTTCATCAAGATGAATTTGAGGACAACAACAATGGAGATGAGGATGAGGTTTTGTCAAGTGAAGGAGAGTCACAAGTCAACTTGCTCATAAGGAACTTTCGTAGATTCTACCAAAGACATAAGGGACCTTCATCATCAGACAGATCCAGGGGCAAGAAACCTGAGAAAGGAAACAAGTGCTTTGAATGTGACAATTTGAATGTGACAAGGAAGGACACTTTGCTGCTAACTGCCCCAACAAGAGAAATGAAGGTGACAATAGCAAGTACAAGAAGAAGGAGTTCAAGGGAAAGAAGAAGAGCTGTGATGACAAGCGTCCAAGCTACAAGAAGAAGAGACCAAGTGCTCGTGCGGTCATGCCTATGTTGGACAAGAATGGGTCTCAGATGACTCAGGTTCTGAAGCCGAGTCTGAAGAAGAGCAAGTCGCTAGGGTTGCCATCGGTAACACAGGTGGTGATACCTGTGATAGAGACAACTCTGGCTATCTCACAGCTGCTTCAGACAGACACAAGATTGACTCCATCTTTGATGCTGATGTGGATTCTTCTCTTCTGGAGTCTGCACCCATCTGCCTTATGGCCAAGGGTAGTTAGGTACTTACTGAAGAGGACTGCCCTACTTATGAGGAGTTGATAAGTGTTCTTGAAAAACATGAGGCTGTCCTAGTCAAGGCAAGAAAAAAATGTAGGTTTGAGAGACAAGCTGAAGGACCTCAATGAATTCTATTACGAGGTGATCAATGATCGAGAAGATCTCAAACTTGAGCATGAGAACAGGTCGATAGCATTTGACAAGCTTGAGACTGCTTATGCTCTTCTGACCAAGAATCACAAGGAGCTAAAGGCTACTCACTCCAAGTGCCTTGACAAGGGGTCCCTGTCATGACCCCGATTTTCGGAGCCGCGAGATGACGATGACATAGCACCTGGGTATCATCAAGGAGGACAAAGCCAGCCTTCTAGACATAGGATGGGCTGGACCGACTACTCGGAGTCCGACTTCTACACGGGGGCGCATCATCGACTTGGAATACAAGAGATAAACATGTACCTACCCGATATCTCGGGATTTAATTATAACCGATTAGGAAATCTATCAGTAAACCAATCCAGACTCATGTAACCCTGCCCCTGTCGCCTATATAAGGCAGGGTAGGGATCTCCCGATCGGTAGAGACTTAGAGGCTTTCATATTCTTAGATACACACATAACCCTAGCAACCTAGAGATCTACTCTCAAGGTCTTGTGGCACTCGAAACACAAGCAATATCATCCACCAAACACAGGACGTAGGGTATTACCTCTTCTCGAGGGCCTGAACCTACCTAAACTCTGTGTCTCGTGTGCACCCATCTAGATCTGCCACGTGCATGCCGCCCCGTATTCACTAGATCAAAACACTGACAGTTGGCGTGCTAAGTAGTAATAAATAGAGTCAATGGTGACAGAGCCGTGGGAAGAGCCTCTTCTTTTTTGTGGGTGGTGCACATAGATCCATCTGAACAGATCCAGATGAGTTTCTCCAACAACAACGGCGACTTCGCTCCGGGCCGAATCATGAGTTTTGGCTCCCTAGATTCTATGCTAACCTAGGACAGTTTTTTCTGATTCAGAAAACTGGACTTCATCGCCAACAAGCTCGGCAAACTTCCCTTCTGTGACTCGACTTCCAGCCGGTCGGTGGAGGCTTCACCGTCTTCCCCATTGGGACTGTCCTTCGAGCCGAGGGCTTTGACGGCCATCTCTGAGGATAAGGTTGTGCCAAAGTTGGATATACTGCTTGGACATGGGTCCTCACCCGTCGAGCAGGGATCCCGACTGGTTGGTGCCATCAAATCCCACCTCCCCATCCTCGACTACGATTCAGATGACTTCGAGAGTTCAGGAAGTCACCATCCTTCTCGGGAGGTCTTCATGGCTGACCTGGACGCGCTAGCCAACATCAATGACAAGACGATTCCCATCACCGATCAGACCCCTGATCAGCTAGAAGCCACCCGGCTTCATCTTCTCACCAAGGAGGAAAGACTGGCCGAGCAGCAGACCGTGCTCGCTCGCCAGCATGAGGAGTGACAGCGCAACGAGGACATGTGGGATCGAGGGTGCCAGGTCAACAACGCACTCCGCATGCGCGAGAGGGATGGCATCCCGATATTTCCACTCCCCAGTCACAACCTCATCGCTGCAACGGTGGCGACACGTGCCATCAATATCCCCGAGGGCACCCCAGGTTACGACGAT
Source organism: Stipa capillata (assembly GCA_019208055.1). Taxonomy (NCBI): domain Eukaryota; kingdom Viridiplantae; phylum Streptophyta; class Magnoliopsida; order Poales; family Poaceae; genus Stipa; species Stipa capillata. The sequence continues at coordinate 10,568 of JAGXJF010002407.1, read as the reverse complement.
CTCCGACGGCTCTGAATCCTGATGGAAGAGGCAGCTCTCCAGCAGGCCGAGATCTCTGAGGTCCACACGGTTTCTCCTGCTAACACCCAGAGCCGGTGTTCCTCCCCGCCAGGGAATTTACACGCCACCGAAGGTCGCCATATCAACCCAGAGCACCATCGCCCCGCGGGGTCGGTTCGTAACCGACTCGGGCTGGACCGCGATGCACGGGACACTATCAAGGCAAGACGCCGCGCTCATCGCGGCACTGGGAAAAATAATTACCCCGCCAGGTCGGTCCATAGCCGACTCGGACCCAACCACGACGTGTGGAATACTCTCGAGGCTGGGCGCTACGCTCGACGGGACACAGGGAGAGACAACCGTGACAGCCGCCACGGCGACAGTGGCGGCTGCCACGCTAGTAGCCAACGCCGCTCCCCGACTCCTTCTGGAATGGCCTACGCAGGTCCGAAGGCGTTCAGCCCTCGCATTCGCAACGTCATCTTCCCGCCACGATTCTGAGTCACCAGCATCGACAAGTATACAGGTGAGACTCGGCCAGACATCTGGCTGGCTGATTACCACACGGCGTGCAGAACCAATGGAGACAACGATTATGTCGCGATCCACTACTTGCCCCTGTTCTTAGCTGACTCGGCCTGAGCTTGGCTCGCTAGCCTGCCTCAGGGCAGCATCCAATCCAGGGTTGATCTTGAGACCCTCTTCGTGAACAACTTCTAGGGCACCTACAATAGGCCTAGGAATGCGTGGGATCTCCACAGTTGTACCCAGGAAGCGGGCGAGACCCTCAGAGAGTACATCCAACGCTTCTCCAAAAAGAAGAACTCTTTGCCGGAAGTCCGGGAGCGTGACGTCATTACCGCTTTCTTCAAGGGTGTTCGGAGCACGGACCTCATCCACAAGATTGCACGTAAGAATCCTCAGACTACGCGCGAGCTCTTCGCGACTGGTGAAGAAGCTGTTCGCAGTGCGACCAAAGACGACAAGGGGAAGGTCAAGGCTTCCGAGTCCCCAAAATGAAGGATCGTCTCGGGTCACCCAAGAAGAAACACCAGAAGTGCAAGAGTGGAGACCTCATTGACGCTGTTGAGCGCGCTCCTCATCCTCATGGCGGTAATGCCACTTTTGAGGAAATGATGGGCCAGCCGTGTCACTTCCATGGAGCAAAGTCAAATCATCTCATGCGCGACTGCAATCTCTTAAAGAATCTAAACAAGCCTTCTACCCCCAGCCAGAACAAAAAGGAGCCTCCTCCGGATGGAGGCGACGAATTCCCAAAGGAGACTACGTGCCTCATGATCTTCGGCGGTTCGAATGGCTACGAGTCCAAGCATCACCAGAAGCTCATGGACCGCAAAGTCAACATGATTGAGCCGGCTGTGCCCCAGTACCTACGATGGTCCGAGTCCATCATTTCTTTCGACCGCTCGGTTCATCCCGACTACATACCTCACCCCGAAAGGTTCCCTTTGGTGGTGGATCCAATCATCCACGGCGTTCGCCTCACCAAGGTCCTCATGGATGGAGGAAGTGATTTGAACATCCTTTACATCAAGACCCTGGACGACATGAAGATCTCCCACTTAGAAATCAAGCCCATCGGCGCACCCTTCCATGGGGTTGTGTCCGGCAAGCTGGCAAGACCACTTGGATAGATCATTTTGACGGTCACCTTTGGTACACCTGACAACTTCCGGATCGAGACCCTTACTTTTGAGGTCGTTGACTTCCTGGGCTCGTATCACGCTATCCTGGGGCGTCCCTGCTACGCCAAATTCATGGCCATTTCCAGCTATGTCTACCTGAAGGTCAAGATGCTGGGTCCCCATGGGATAATAATGATACAAAGCAACTTCCAGCATGCCTACGCGTGTGACCTGGAAAACTACAACCTCACCGCAGCCCAAATCGCAGTAGCCGAGCTTGACAACCTCAAGTCGGCTGTGGTTGAGGAAGCACCCCCCGCCAAGAAGACTTCAGCATCGACATCTTTCCAATCGGTGCGGGACACCAAGACAATCCAGATCGATATGGAAGACCCCTCCAAGATGACGCAGATCGGGACTACGCTCAATGACAAATAGGAAAGCGTGCTTGTCAGCTTCCTCCGCGACAATCGAGACATCTTTGCATGGATATCTTCCGACATGCCTGGAGTCCCGAGGGAGGCTACCGAGCACTCTCTGAATGTTCGACTGGATGCTAGGCCGGTCAAGCAGCGCCTGTGCCGCTTTGCTGAGGACAGGTGCAAAGCAATAGGAGAATAGATAGCCAAGCTGCTGTTAGCTGGCTTTATCAAAGAAGTGTACCATCCCGACTGGTTAGCGAACCCAGTTCTTGTTCGCAAAAAAATGGAAAATAGAGGATGTGCGTTGACTAACACGAGCCTCAACAAAGCATGCCCCAAAGATCCCTTCACATTACCTCGCATCGACCAGGTGATTGACTCCACTGCCAGTTGTAAAATTTTGTGTTTTCTCGATGCCTACTCAGGCTACCATCAGATCAAGATGAAAGAAGACGACGAGATCAAGACATCATTCATCACTCCATTCGGAGCCTTCTGCTACGTCTCCATGCCTTTTGGTTTGTAGAACACCGGCGCTACGTCCCAACGGTGCATACGGTGTTGCCTCTAGGGGTAGATTGGCAGGAATGTGCAGGCCTACGTCGATGACGTGTTGGCTAAGTCCGAGAAGAAAGAGGATCTCCTAACTGACTTGGGAGAAATGTTCTCCAACCTTTGGCGATTCAACATGAAGCTCAACCTAGAGAAATGCGTTTTCAGAGTTCCTTCGGGAAAGCTACTCGGCTTCATCATTTCCAAATGAGGAATCGAGGTTAACCCAAAGAAGATAGATGCCATTGTCAAGATGGGGCCACCAAAAAAGCGTCAAGGATGTCCAAAGGCTAACCGGGTGCATAGCGGCCCTCAGCCGATTTATCTCTCGACTCGGCGAGAAGGCCCCACCCCTTTACAAGCTCTTGAAGAAATCAGACACCTTTACCTGGACATCTGAGGCCCAAGATGCTCTCGACAGGTTGAAAAAGCTCCTGACCACGTCCCCGGTGCTAGTTTCCCCGATGCCCAATGAGCCGCTGCTTCTTTACATCGCAGCGACTACTCAGGAGACTAGCACTGTCTTGGTCGTTGAACGCTCCGAGCCAGGCCACGTCCAGATGGTTCAGTGCCCGGTCTACTTCATCAGCGAAGTGCTTTCCAATTCCAAGGCGTGATACCCATAGATACAGAAGATCATCTATGCGGTGTTCATCACATCTCGGAAGCTAGTCCACTACTTCCAAGGACACTCGATTACGGTGGTCAGTTCCTTCCTGATTGCTGACGTCATCAACAATCGCGATGCCACTGGAAGGATTGCTAAGTGGGCAATGGAACTAATGGCATTCAGCATAATTTATGCCCCCCGCACGGCTATCAAGTCTCAAGCTCTTGCTGACTTCATGGCCGAGTGGACGGAAGTCCAATCCCCGCCCTTTGTCATCGACCTCGAACATTGGACACTCTACCTCGACGGTTCACTGATGCTTCAGGGCGTAGGGGCTGGCATCGTGCTTATCTCTCCAAAAGGGGAACACTTCAAGTATGTGCTATAGATCCATTTCCCGGCATCCAACAACGTCGCCGAATATGAAGCCTTATTACACGGCCTATGAATTGTGACCTCACTCGAAATTCGCCGGCTTCTCGCCCACAGAGATTCTGAATTGGTGATCAGGCAAGTCATGAAGGCATGGTCATGCATAGACCCCGTCATGGAAGCCTATTGTCAAGAGGTACGCAAGCTCGAAGTCAAGTTCGATCGCCTCGAGCTCACACACGTCCTCCACCGAGACAACGAAGCTGCAGACGCACTTGCCAAGCTGGGGTCCAGTCGGGATGGCTGGAGTTTTCCTCTAGGAGTTGCATGCCCCATCCATCAAAGTGGAGACAGCGTCTGAAACCCAAGAACCACACCCCGATGGGTCCAATAGCGTTCAACAGGCTGCGCAAGAAGTTTTGGTCACCACTCCCGACTGGACGACACCTTTCCTCGACTACATCCTACCGGACATGCTCCCACAGGATCAAACCGAGGCTCGACGCCTTGCGAGTGCGCCAAGGCTTACGTCGTGATCGACGGCGATCTTTACAAAAAGAGCATATCCAGAATTCTCCAGCGGTGCATATCTCAAGACCAAGGGAGGCAGTTGCTGCATGATATTCACTCGAGAGTCTGTGGGCACCACGCAGCGTCGAAGTCACTAGTCGAGAAAGCTTTTCGATAAGGTTTCTACTGGCCAACCACTGTCTCTGATGCTGAGCACATTGTGCGCACTTGCGAGGGATGCCAGTACTTTGCCCGGCAGACACACTTGCCGGCTCAGGCACTCCAACCTATCCCGATCACATGGCCTTTTGCTGTCTGGGGTCTGGATATGGTTGGTTCCCTCAAGAAGGCTCCCGGGGGTTACACACATCTCTTCGTCGCCGTCGACATGTTCACCAAGTGGATTGAGGCCAAGCCAGTTGCCACGATCACTGCCGAACGGGCTGTCGAGTTTTTCTGGGACATCGTGTACCGGTTCAGCGTCCCCAACAGCATCATCACAGACAATGGCACCCAGTTCACTGGTGGCGCCTTCCTCTGATTCTGCGATGACTACAATATTGGCCTCAGCTTCGCCGCAGTGGCACACCCACGCATAAATGGGCAGGTTGAGCGTGGCAATGGTCTGATTATGCAAGGCATCAAACCTCGGATCTTCCAGCGCCTAAAGAAGTTTGTGGGCAAATGGGCAGCAGAGTTGCCCTCGGTGCTCTAGAGCCTGTGAACTACACCCAACCAGTCAACCGGTTACACCCCTTTCTTCATGGTATACGGAGCCGAGGCTGTGCTGCCGGCCGATCTGGACCACGGATCCCCACGCATTCGTGCTTACGATAGGGACCAGTTGGAGGAAGCAAGACAAGACGTTGTTGATCAGCTTGAAGAGGCACATGAAATTGCTTTCCTTCGGTCAGCCAAGTGCCAGTAGGGTTTACGGTGCTATCACAGCCGGCACATACGCAGGCGCGCATTCAGCGTTGGCGACTTGGTCCTGCGCCGAGTCCAGTCCAACAAGGACAAGCACAAGCTCTCACCGCCGTGGGAGGGCCCGTACATTGTCGCTGAAGTGCTGCGCTCGGGGGCCTACCAACTGAAGGATAAGGATGGCAACCTCCTCACCAACGCATGGAACATTGAATAGCTACGTCGCTTTTATGCTTAAGCTTTGTACTTTTATACTTTAAGTATGAATACATGAATAAATTACTTCTTTGCTCCATCCGAGTAATTCTTGGGGTTCCCGACTGGCTCGCTATGCACGCTCACAGCTATGCATAGTGGACACTCGGGGGTTACACCACACTAGGTGCGCCTAAGCGCACTCGGGCTTCTCTCTTTCAAACAATCATTTTTAGTACTATGTAAAAAGCTCGGCGTTAACTCTTTGTCTTCGATTACCGGTCTATGCCACAACACTGCGCTACACGGGAAACAGCCCACAACTAATCTCTATGCAATGGGGGCTACGATGGATCGGCAAGAGCACATACAAAGAGCTAACTTACACATGAACGAATCTTTACGAAAGATTGACAAATACAGAACATGTTCGCCAAAGACATGCATAAAAGAGTAACACTCGGACCTCCCGAGTACTTGACATGCATTTCAAACAGTTCATATACATATCCCTACCTCTACAGGTTGGCACGCTCGGCTAGGGAATTCGTGGCAGCATGGACTTCCTCCATCAGCGCCGGGACCTCTTCATCGGGGACGTCAGCGGCAAGTCCCTCCTCGATCTCTTTCATGTCGATCGACGGATAGTGGGACTTAGCCACTACGACCACAAACTCAACTCTGGCCCGGGTGGACTCCTTCAGCAAGGCCTTCGCCTGATCAGGCGCTCGCCGAAGGTGCTCCACGACCACCTCCGTGTGGTCCAGGGTCGGGTCATCCTCCCACAAAGCATCGCAGGCCATCCGACCGGCTGCCTTCAAGGACTCGGGCGTCTCGTGTATCTTCCCAATGCATATCTGGAACGCTGTGGAGACAAAGCAAATACATTAACAAGATAATCGGCAAGCTCCAACTGAGCAGACGAGGGTCAAGTCTTTACTGGCGACAGAGTCCGAAGCCCTCTTATTGGCAGACTCGACGTTGTCTAGGGCCCTCCTCAGGCGGCCCTCAGCTACAACCTTCTCTTCCTTGAGCTGCCCAACGGGAGCCCTCATCGCCTCGAGCTTTTCCCTGAGCTTGGTGGTGCCTTCAAGCTCTTTCCTGAGCTTGGAGGCCTCTTCTCTGAGCTTGGCGGTCTCTTCGAGCTCCTTTTGGAGACCGGAGGCCTCGCCCTCAGCAGCTACAGAGGAGATTACGAAGAGTCAGCATAACCCACACGGAAGCAACTGAAGAAGTTCAGACTCATTACCTTGAACGTCCTTCTTCAAGGACTTGATCTGCGCTTCCTTCACGGCCACCTGCTCTTGCACTGTGCGGAGGGTGCCTTTCAAGTTTTTCCACTCGGCCTGGCACTGGCCGAGTCGGTCAAAGGCCGGGAGCTTGGCTTGGAGAAACTCGGTTTTGTCCTTGGAGCTCCTGGTTAAGTTCTGCATAGACAACAAAAGAGATCAGCTACTCAAGAAAAGTGTCAGGACCCTCTGCTCGGTTCCATGAACAGAGGAGGCTCGGGGGCTACACCCACTGGGTGCACTGATCGTGCCCCCAGTGCGAAATCTACAAGCCAAAAAAGAACCTCCGCCTGACTGTTCCAGTCGGCCGGAGGCTCGGGGGCTACACCGACTGGGTGCACTGATCATGCCCCAGTGCAGAATCTACAAGCCAAAAAGAACCTCCACCCGACTGTTCCAGTTGGCCAGAGGCTCAGGGGCTACACCCAGTGGGTGCACAGATCGTGCCCCCAGTGTAGAATCTACAGGCTAATAAAGAGCCTCCGCCCGACTGAGACAGTCAGGCAGAGGCTCGGGGGCTACTCCCCAGAGAGTGCACCGTCCGTGCATTCACGGCGAAAAATAGAGAAGAAACACAAGGGCGAAAATCATACCTACATTAACGGCCGTATCTTGCCATTCACCAAGTTAGCACTCTTCTTCACCGTCTTCAGCAACGCCGGGAGTTTTTCTCTGAGTTGAGCGGCGGCGTTCATTGCCTCCTCCCACTCCTCCAACTCCCGAACATCGTCGATCTCCCACATGACTTCGCCCGGCTTCGAGGGATCCACCTGGCGGACCCGAAGTGGTTGGATGTCCACGTGGAAGCTTGGCGGCGGTGGCGGCACTCGGCTGATCTCCATCTCTTCCACCGGTAGCACCAAGTTCCCCCTGTGATCCAGCGGGACAGTCTGCACCTGATTCAGACCCACCTGCTCGGTCGCGATGGGGCCTTGCGCTCCGGCGCTAGACTCCTCCGGCTGAGGGGCAGGTGGCGGGGTCGGGGGTGCACCGCCCTGTCGGGGGGAAGGTGCAGTGAAGGAGCGTTCGCAGTCCTCGGGGGAGATGAGGTCAGGCATCTGGCCCCGATCCGCCTCCACCCTGAGCGGGCCCCGGGGCACTTGGCCTGCTCCTTGGGAGGTCCACCGATTTCTTCAGTCTACGAAGACATCCAGGTTATTACTACTTTTCGCAATTAAAAAAGTAGGGGACGCTCGCTCGGCGACATACCTGGTGGATCGGGGAAAGGGGATGCGCCTTGTGGGCCTCGGGACCTGCTGCCCCGGTGTGGTGGTCGCCAAAGCTGGTGGCGCCGAAGAGTTGCTCTGCCCACCGAAGGCGGCATCAGCCGTGTGTTTCCTCCTCCGAATGAGGGGGACGTCCTCTTCCTCTTCCTGAGGGTCTTCCTCAGGCACTGCCGTAGTCAGCGGAGGGGCGCTGGGCTCCTCCACTGCGGGTGTCCCTCCCCTCGACGACCCAACACCGGCGGTAGATGGTCCGGCACTCCCCTGTGGTGGCTGCCCGCCGCTAGGGACACCGGTATACGGCGGCTGGTTCCAGGGCTCATTCTCTGGCAGAGGGGCCTTGGAACAAAATCCAAAGAGGTCCTGCGAAGTCGGGGCACACAGATGCAGGCCGAGTATGACTCAACGACATCACAAACTACAAATAACAAAGTTTGAAGATTGGTCGCTCACCTGGCTCGGGGGGTTGGCCAAGCTAAAGGGCGCCGGGTGCCCGGAAGTATCCAGATTCGTGCCTAGGGCCACCAGGCTCCCGACTCAGCGCTGTACTTCCTCTTCCGAGAGCACGTCGGCTGACTCCCGGGTCACATCCTGTTGGTTTATGTACTCATACATCGGATGGACCCTTAACTTCGCGGGTTGGATCCGCCGGCTGATGAAGGTCGAGATGACCCCGACTCTAGTGACTCCAGTCTGGAGCACTTGCACGAGGTGCCCCAAGAGGACTTCAACCCTGGGCTGCTCTCAATTTTGTGGAAGTTCGGTCCAGCTCGGCTTGATCTCGGGAGGCTGGCCAGTGAACCTCGAAAGCAAGGGCTTGAGGTTGGAGCAGTAAAACCATTCCGAGTGCCATCCTTTGTTGGATGACTGGAAGGGGAGCTCCAGGTAGTTCTTGATGGTGCTGATCCTCAGCTGGAACCTGGCACCCCCCACCGCGGCCAGGTTGTTCCGGCTCGACTGTGGCTTGATGACAAAGAGTTGCTTCCACAGGGCGAAGTGCGGCTCTATTCCGAGGAAGCACTCGCATAGTGTGATGAAGCAGGCCACGTGCAGCATCCCATTTGGGTTGAGGTTCTGCAGCTCCAGCCCGTAGAAGTATAGCAGCCCACGCAGGAAGGGATGGGCTGGGACTGAGAACCCCTGGGAAAAGAAGGAGGCATGGATGATGACCTCACCGGTGTTCGCGGTGGGGAAGTCCTCCCCATCAGCGGTGCGTCACTCAATTAATTCCTTCGGCGGTAGCACCCCCACCTCCACCATGGCCTGCAGCCTGGCCTCAGTCGCAGTGGACTTCACCCAAGGCGCCATCAGATCGGTCAGGAAGTCCTTCTCGCCGAATGCGGATGGCGGTACCGAGCTCTCCACCTCCTCTCCGAAGAAGTCCACCTCCTTGACGATGGTAGGCATCCAACAGCGGCGGACCAGATCTAGGGTTTTGGATTCTCGATCGGGGTTTGGCCGGCTGAGGTGGGGAGGTGAATGCATAGAGCACTATGCGGTGGCAAGATGGATGCAAAAATGGCAGCGATTTGGATTTGCTGCGTGGCGGCGCTCTCGATTCAGTGGGGTGCGGGGAAGACGAAGAGGCTGTTGGGCGCTGAGGAGACAAAGTGTGAAACGAAGTGGGTGTGAATGGTCCGCGCTATCCCCCCAGCTTTATAAAGGAGAGACAGCCTGGCTGGTGTGATTTTTCCACTTCCGCAGAGCGACCCTTCTGCTTCCACGGCGCGACCCTTCTGCTTCCACGACGCGATTCTTCCGCTTCCACGGCGTGACGTTTCCGTTTTCAGCGTCTGATTGATCTAGGGTTTCAACGATTGGCCTTCCAGGGTTAACGGCCGTTTGAATACACCCCAAATAAAGAGCAATGGCAACGTGCCTCCAACGGGCCACTAGTCGGTTACCGAATAATTCGGGACCAAAGCGTTACGGTTCGCAGGGTTTCGGTGGTTGACCCAGGGGTCCACAGTCACTTGAATACACCCGAGTGAAGGGCAAATGAAGTGCGCCTCCAATGGGCCACTAGTCGGACACCGAACGACTCGGAACCGAAGCGCTACAGCCTGTGTTCTGGTTCTGACACAAATTCTGAGGATATTTCCCCCAAAGGGACACTAGCTGGACCCGAGCCACTCGGAAAACTAGGTACCACTCAGGAATTTGGTCGGGATTCATGGTATGCCCCCCACTGTGTCGATAGCCGGTCTCCATCCGCTGGAAATGACCGGATACCACCAAGACTTACCCGTTATTAGCTCACCTGCCATGATATTCCTGCCCTACGGGTGAATATTACTCGGTTTTATTTTGTTCCACCGGAGTTCCAAGAGTCCCTCACAATCTCCCTGCAAGCGACAAGGGGGTGCACTCAGGCAGATATCACTCGGGAAACTTGTCCAAGAGAGAAGGCAACAAGCACTTGGTTTGGAGCGGCGGCGTTACCAAGACAAGCAGCAGCCAGATCGTGAAGGACTCGGGGGCTACTGACGATGACATAGCACCCGAGTATCGTCAAGGAGGACAAAGCCGGCCTTCTAGACATAGGATGGGCTGGACCAACTACTCGGAGTCCGAATTCTACACAGCGGCGCATCATCGACTTGGAATACAAGAGATAAACATGTACATACCCGATATCTCGGGATTTAATTATAACCGATTAGGAAATCTATCTGTAAACCGATCCGGACTCATGTAACCCTGCCCCTGTCGCCTATATAAGGTAGGGAAGGGATCTCCCGATCTGTAGAGACTTAGAGGCTTTCATATTTTTAGGTACTCACATAACCCTAGCAACCTAGAGAACTACTCTCAAAGTCTTG